>JALAZF010000632.1:0-480000 GCA_022829125.1 Lathyrus tuberosus
AACGATATCTGAGTGAGTAAGAGCCACGAGCTTCACGGGCCACTCTGAACCATCCTTTACGTCCCAAAAATCAGTAGACCTCGGTAGGTGCGAAATAAACCACCTATAGAGGATAGCGGGTGCAACAAGTAATCCGACATTCTCCCTTCAGAGCCTTCGAATTGAATAGCGTGGTAGGCATCGGCTAACAATGTCGGCACTGGATTTTTGAGCCATAAAAATCTTTATGGCCATGGACGTCAACAAAATCTTTGATATTCGGAAATAAGAACAAGCTGTAGGCTGAGCAGCGCGAAGATGTGCTCGAACGCTCCAGTGTTCCTTACACTAGCAAAGTGTCGAGCTTTCTCGAACAAAAAATTGGGCAGGCAAACCGTCAATTCCTCCTCTGAACGTCATATGAGTTTGGATCTCTAACAGCTTTATGCGGGTCGCTCTTGCGATGTCTTCCTGGCTGGGCCTTCCTTCTCCGCCAGAAAACGGAGGTGAGTCTTTGACAGGAATACCCATAAGGGTGGAGTATTCCTTCAATGTAGGCATCAGTTGGAAATCTTGAAAGATGAAACAATGGGTAAATTACGCTGTAAAGTTGAACCAGCATTTCCAAAAGACCATCAACTATCTGAACCTACAACAACAGGAGGATATTTCCATACTTCTCAGCGAACGCCTCAGGATCTTTGATTTGACCTCCTAGTTCCCTTAGTTGTTCAGCATCCGAAACTTTGAAGGTTGTACGGCACAACTCCCTTCTTTCCGTAATCCATCGTTACAATGCTTGCAAAACAAAAATCTAAGTTCCCTTGATAGAGAGAGATGCAAATGCGAATGCTATGCAACAAGATTCATGGAAACTCAGCTATTTTATAACCATCATGGAGTATCAAAAGGCTCGTTTTAATAATTATAAAACGGTCGGTTACAATCATTAGTACCGGAATACTAAAAATTGATTTATTACAAAATTAATTATAAAACGTGTTCTGTACGTCTTACAACAGTCATAACGTAATAGCTAAATAAAAGCTAATAATGATGGAACTAAGGAGACTCTTCCAACGGTCTTGTCTTGAATTCTTTTGACTTTCCTTCTTCCATCCAAGTTTCTTCTAGAATAGACTTGTCGACGAAGTGTTTGACTGATTGATTTAGAATGGGATGAGATATCTTCTTGAGCTTTCCATTTCTTGTAATAAATAGTTTTTTCAATAACCTCCTTTTAGCTAGCTTGAATACTAACCGAAAGTTGAGAAATGGATATTTGTCTTGAATTAGTAACTCCATCAGCTGAGAATAGTCTTCCAGTTTAGGTACCGACTGATAATAATGATAGGCCATAATAGAGTGGAGATGACAGCTTCCCATATCTTGATTTGAACCTTTCTTTATTTGTCAGCAAGGTCTCCAGTCTCCTTAAATCGTCCAGGTTATGACTTTTGTAAAGGTACTTCAACATTTTTTTTTTTTTAGAGTCCATGATATCCTTATGATGTTTATAAACAAGACTAAGTCCCATGAACCTTTATGTTATGATGCTTATGAATGCGGGAATGCAACCACACAAAGCACAAAACACGGATAAGCAGACAAAATCAAAAGTCCTAGGTTTGAGAGATTACAGCGTGGAGCCAAAGTCTACCCTCCCATAAGGTATGTACTATGGTTTCAAATGTACCTGCCGAACGGGTTCTAAAAGTTCCCAGAGTCTACAATCCATCTTTCGGATATTATCGATTTTCCAGATCACTTGGTAGTCAATAATATTCTCAAGAGAATCTCGTCCGAGTGTAGTATCGCGTAGCGACTATTGCAGAAATAGACTCCCGCATAGTCCCCGCACTACATCCTAATAGGCCAAGTTGGGTTAAAGGTAACTACGGTCCCCAGTCTCGATGGCCTTTAGTTCGAAATAATAGCGTCTTCACGAATTGACTCGTTGGACAAAATTAAATTCGAGAGGGCCTAGACTGAGTGGTGAAGTCTCAATTCAACTTTTTCAGGAATCGACTCCCTCAAAGTATCCTTGAATTCTCACCGTTCCTATCATAATTGTCACTCTAGTCCGGGTGTAGGACTTTGTCTCACCACACAAATATCCCAGCACAACAGATAATAAGCAAATAAAGAAGGATAACAATAAGAAAAACAAGATAGGGGAAACCCTCGACAATCCCCAGTGAAGTCGCCATTTCTGTTGCGGTGAGAATTGGATACCATAGTTATTAATGAACTAGGATCACATTTCTTTAAATGTTCACCACCGTCTTTGATTTATCCAAAGGAAAGGTTCAAAAGCGATAAAAAAACCTAAAGATCTAAGGTTCGGGGGTTGGTTACGCCTAGGGAAGGTATTAGCATCCTAAACGTCCGTAGTACTCTACGGGAACCTCTCGTTAGTATTCATGTTATCTCTCATTCGCTTGCTAAGGGTGCTATGCTAAAGGTTGAACCCTAGGGGTTAGTATCTAAGTATACTCGATAAGGTATCGCACCTTACGCCTACGTATCCTCGGGAGTAGAATCAGAGTATGCGTAGTTCTAAAAAGAGGAACTTCTTGACGGGGTCAAGGTTCCAAGGGGAAGTAAAGTCTTGGGCAAGACCTTACATAGAGTGCGGCGACTCTAAAGTTGTAGGTTGGTTTAAGAGGGGTAGGATTGTAAATGTTCGCGGCGGAGCATTTACTTGGAGTGCGGCGACTCCAATCCTAAGGCTAAGGTTCTAATTGTCTACGGCGAGACGTGGAGTACGGCGACTCCGAATCCTAAGGCCGGGTTCTAAGAGTTAGTCCTATGACGGTTTAGTCAATTATTAAGGGAACCTTTCCTTTGGAATGTCGAGGGACCCAACTAACTGATTTATTTGTGCATACTAGCAAAGTGGGCTAGCTAAAGTGTATAGTGACCGATAAGGTTGAATGCGACGCCCAAAGGTAGTCGACTTACATGGGTATAAAAGCGGGCTCGACGTTGGATCGAGAGTTTTTATTAGTATTTTTGAAAAGGGTTTAAGCAGTACACATAATGCATATAGATATATAAGCATATAGCAAGCAACATAACAATCACGAAATATCACACACATGCGATTCACTCACGTTGGGGATCTAATGAGTTGATTATCTTAAGGTTTATTAAGAAAAACTTAATTTTAAGGTTTAATGAAAATGTTGATTTTTAACTTTCATGAAAAGTGTTATATAAAAACTTAGAAGTGTGTTATTATTATTTTTAATTTCAAAATTAGGAGTTATCATAATAATTAAGGAAGAGTTTTTTAGAACTTAGATGACCATCTTAAATTATTAAAAAAAAGGTTTTTAGTCTTGAATAGAAAAAAGTTAATTTAATTTATTATGTGAGAAAATATTAACGATTATTTTTTTAATTAGAGTTTTCTAAAAAGATTTAATATTAATTTTATTAAAAAAAGTTATTATATGTTTTTAATTAAAGGGTTAATACCCATTTTGCCCCTTGCCATATAGGCGGTTTTTGAAAAACCCCCCTGCGAAAAAAAAAGTTGCAAAAATTTCCCTAACATTTGAAGATTCTCTCAATTTTGACCTTCATCACATTCAGTCACTAAAAATACCAAAATGGCAGGGGTCAAAATAAAAATGCTGCCAAAATGGCAGGGGTCAAAATGAAAACGCTGCCAAAATGGCAGGGGTCAAAATAAAAATGCTTCCAAAATGGCAGGGGTCAAAATGGTAGGTTTTTGGTGACTGAATGCGATGAAGGTCAAAATTGAGAGAATCTTCAAATGTTAGGGAAATTTTTGCAACTTTTTTTTTCGCAGGGGGGTTTTTCAAAAAGCGCCTATATGGCAAGGGGCAAAATGGGTATTAACCCTTAATTAAAAGAGTTTTTTGTTAATTGGAAAAATGGTTTTAATATTATTTAGAGAATAATTGTCTAAAACAAGGTTAACGGTTTTTA
The DNA here is from genome assembly GCA_022829125.1 of Lathyrus tuberosus. Lineage (NCBI taxonomy): Eukaryota > Viridiplantae > Streptophyta > Magnoliopsida > Fabales > Fabaceae > Lathyrus > Lathyrus tuberosus. Next base: position 3,940 of record JALAZF010000632.1, read on the forward strand.
AAACACGAATTAGATGATAAAAAAAAAATAAAGGAAAAGGAAAAGGTAAAAAAAGAAATAAAAACGGACAGGAGGGTGGAACTCTCACGCAGCCACTTTCTCTTCTCTCTCTCGCCGCTCAAAACCAACACCGAGTTAGGGTTTACCCTAAATCGGCGCCGCCGCTCTTCCTCTCTCAATCAATCTCTCGGTCTCTCTTCGATCTCTCGCGAACAAACAAAAGAACCCCACCCCTCGATTACCCCAGCCCCATTCTCATTATACTTCCAGATTTACATTTACATGGATGATTGCAAAAAAAATGCGAAAAAAGAAAAAAAAAAGCGGTGAGAGCGAAGGCGACGTCTGGAGGCGGTTGCGAATGACCTTCTCCTCAGGGAAGATCTCTTCTCCTTTACCTCTTTTGTACGATTCGCGATGTTGCTTGCTCCTTTCCTGATTTCTGATCGTTGCGGCGATGATGAGCCAACGCGCTTCTGAGCCTGTGTTTTTGGTGGGTTTGGAAACTTTTTGGTGATTGTTGATTTGGGATCTTTGCGATTTTTCTCTCTTCGTATGGTTGTCTCTGATTTTTCCATCCCCCTTTTTTCCGATAGCGTGAACACCCTTTTATAGCCAAGGCCAGTGATGAGGTTTGGGAAATTTTTTTAATGCTGTATTGAAAGTGATTTCAATGTTGCGATTTTCTTGATTTTGTTGGATGCCTGTTTTGGAATGTTTCGGTTGTGTCTGATACGTTAGTTTGGAAATTTGATTTCAAAAATTATCCTTTTTTATTCCTGTCAGTTTCGGAAAACTTGCTGGCGGTATCTTGGATATTGCCCATACTTTCCAATTTTGACAATGATGAAAAAAGATTTCCAATTTCAAAATTCTGAGGCCGAATTAGGAAATGTTCAAATGTTGTCTGGTGAAATTATGATATGTTTTTTTTTTGAAATAATCGAAACTTTCCGTAATTGCTCAATTCTTCCTTGTAACCTGTCTTGGAATGTTTTATTTGTTGACAATAGTTATGAATTTTGCTTCCCTTAGTGTATTCAAATCAGATATTGCTACTTTGATTCCTCTTACTCTCCTTCTTGTTTATGTACGCATCTTGCAGTTGCTTGGACTGTGTGGAAGTTTCAAGGATTGTGACCAACTCCACAATTTGTACAAAACCAAAGATCCACATCCATAGAACAAAACAAACTTCAATAGCAGCTTGTGCAAGATCAATAAGCCACTCCAAGAAAGGTATGCTCAGGATGGATATCGCCAAAGGATCAAAACAGCCAGGTTGAGATGAAATTGCTTCAGTTATTCATTTATGATAGTTCTCCCTTTGTTGTTTATTATGAACCGCACGTTGTTCGCTTGTTCATAGCACTAACTAGTTGTTCATTTTAACGTGTACCTTTGAGACAACCTTGGCATGGAGTTTGGATTGGTGAGAGGCTATGGTACCGCTGGTCATGAAGTCCTAGATGAGGCGTATGGAGTAAAACGAAGGTGAGGACTCTTGTAGCAAAAGGTGACGCTCAGTATTTACTCTTAAGTTTGAGGTCATTTGCAATGCCCTGAAATTCTCCCGAATTTGAACCCAATTACGGTTGCAATATGAACTGCTCGTGTCGTTTGCATCATTTGGCTCAATTGCGTTGCGAGCTAATCGTTAAGAACTGATTTTGGACAGGTTACGGCGGCATGTTGTGAAGCTCGGACGAGTTTGCAAGTTTGGGTAGCATGATGCTCGGGGTGGCATTTAAATCAAAGCATCAACACCTTGCACGATGTACCCTACTGCAAGTTATGCAAATGGGAGTCCGAACGGGGATACAGGTAAACTAAAATGAAGTCTAAATTCTCCTGTCAGTATTGAATTCCAGCTGGTGTATCTAAAGTTTCTTTTGATGTATGCAACAGTTTTGGCTTGAATTTTGGAAATTGGATAGACTGTTGAGTTTTGTTGATACTTGATGATGCTGGCGCGTCTTTGAATTTCTTGCCAAGTTGTGAAAGCTCCAAGGATGCTCCTTCATTATGCTTCAATATTTCTCCACAGTTTTGAGCCTATGTTCAACGGTACGTTGTGTATTTCATTGCCCGCTTCTGTTTCGATCCATCAAACGAGTGCTGGTCTTGTAATATCGTTCATGTTGGTTAATTTTCAAACAGGTTATGTTGCAATTTCATCTGAATATTGTCCAGATTGCGTCTGAGAATGCACCCGCAGTTGGTGATGGTTGGGAGCAACAGCAGCAGGCGGTGTTGGTGTAATTCACATGCCCTGAAACAGCCGGTGAAGCTGGAACTTGTATGTTCAATTATCTCTCCTTTTCTCAGAAATTTGAATTGGCCTGAATTTTCTTGATATCTCTTGTAAACTTTGAATTTTCAAAGCATGTGATAATTTGACTTTTGAATGGTTTTGCAAATCTTTGAGCCAAAACATCTTTTGTTCTTGAGAAACAAATGAATTCATCATGGGAAAACGGTTTTGGTTTGATGAAGTTGATAAATGTTGATGATTAATTGTATTCTGCTTTGATATTATACCGTGCGAACATGAACTAATAGTTACTCTTATGTTGTGCAGGGATTTGCAACAAGTATGAAGAGCAATTCCTCTGTAGATGGTAGATGGCTTAAGAATTCGGGCAACGTCAATTCGATTCGGCTAGCTACGATGTTGAATAGGCCTTGATAGGAATTATTAGGAATTATGCTTAGAATTGACATAATACTTTATTTGTTTTGACAGTATTTAGATAGTTCCTGCGTTTTCCATGGCATTTTATTTAGTAGCTTTGAGACAATTATTTATACTGGTGTTGCTTCTGCTTTGCATATCTTGTGTTAGCATGAGCCTTTAATGCAATTAGCTTTTTCAAAAGAAAACTGTCCTTCGTCTATTAACATAGTCCGACACCGTTAGTATTCAAATTTTAAAAGCCAACAGTACCTACGTCATTTGAAACTTATGGATAGGATCAATGAATTACATGCCAAGATGTCTAAAGCCTTCCCGTAATAAATCCACACCTCAGCCTTTTCGTCAGTACTCATGTGGTGTTGGAAATAAAGTATGTTGGTAAAGTTCCTCACCTATTTGACAACAAGAACGTCCACTTGAGACAACTTTTGGACTTAACTTATGAACGACATGGTACCACTTAGCCACTTGAAACCTGACTTAATTTGAGCCTTGATTGTTGGTGATGAACTCGAAATTAGTCATGATCTTAAACAAAGCTTGACTTGGAAACAAATAATCCTCATTTGAAAATAGATACCAGCTTGAAAATAAGATTTCCACCTCGTCCCGTAAATGGGGAACGCTTCTTGAAAGTAACTTGGTACAATATGATCTTAAATCGATTTTGAAGTACGACTTAAAAATCAAATGTAAACCAAGTGATGATGTCTTGAATATCAAGGGAGAAATCCCTTGAACTTATTGATTCATTTATCATAGCTCCACAATATTTCACTTCTCCGTCAAGGAAATAATATGTCAAAGTGCAGGCTCCACAAAACTACCAAGAATCCAAACCCTTCTAATTGGTAACCAAAGATTCAACTTAGCGAAAGAGTCCCAAAATACACCCTCCTTAGGGAAACTCTGAGGAAGCTTGAGGAGGATGGACCTGATAGTGGCTTAGGGGTCGAAAGGATAAGAATCAAACACAAACTTGCAGAGACCAGAGAACCTCCACACACACAGCACAACTTCAATATCTCGAGTTTTCTGCAGTAGTACCTATATTCACAAATGAAACAAACAGACAAAAACTAGGTAAAGCAGTTAGTCACGCGCGAATGATTGACCTAATATGTTATGTTGACGAATCGATGAATCTAAGGGAAAAATTTGGGGTACAACAGTTGCCCCTATTTAAATATCTTCACCGGATGACAGGGCGATGAAGATCGTCATTAGGTCATGGTGAGAGATATTTAAATATAGATAACCGAAAATTTTGCCCTTAGATGCAATGATCATGCAATGCTATGGACAAAATCTAGACCTAATGCTGACATGCCATGAACTCTAGCATGATGAAAATGATGGGATGGTAAAATGCAAGGATGCAGACGAAAACGAAAGCCAACACAGAGCGGAAGGGGAACTCAATGAGCAACAAACTCACTGGGGACGACTAGACGCACTGGGGAAAAGAAAACAACAACTGGGGAAACCAGGGCGACGACCCAACAGATTCAAGCGTGACCAGTTGATATATAAGCAAGCAAGAAGACAAAGCAGGATCCACGCGGCGGTAGGATAATGCAAACAAAATGATGGAGTTTTCGATAAGAAATAACATCCAACGCCTGGAAATTCCTTAAAATGAAGAGATCGAACGGGATCTTCAGGAACCATCAGGAAAAAGTACAGGGTTATTAAAACTCTCCTGTATGCCAAGTAAATGGACTTCGTGCAGAAAATATTCTGATAAGAGATTGTAAGCAAAAATGATAAATGTTCTCCAGAGAGATTGTAAGCAGCTGAGGTAAATGATAAAGAGTCTCCGGAAAGACTGCAGATGAATAAACGATAAAAGGGGTCTCCGGAAAGATTGTAGATAGTAAGATAAAAGACAAAAGGGTCTCCGGAAAGACCGCAGAACTGAAATAAAAGCGGATGGTCTCCGGAAAGACCACAGAACTGAAATAAAAGCGGATGGTCTCCGGAAAGACCGCAAAACTGAAATAAAAGCGGATGGTCTCTGGAAAGACCGCGGATGACTGAAATAAAAGCGGATGGTCTCCGGAAAGACCGCAGAACTGAAATAAAAGCGGATGGTCTCCGGAAAGACCGCGGATGACTGAAATAAAAGCGGATGGTCTCCGGAAAGACCGCGGATGACTGAAATAAAAGCGGATGGTCTCCGGAAAGACCGTGGATGACTGAAATAAAAGTAGATGGTCTCCGGAAAGACCGCAGAGACGAGTACATAAATAAAAGATAAGTGACCTCCGGAGAGGCTGTAGATAAATTTTGATAAATAAGTGGTGGACCCCGGAGAGGCTGTAAAATGAATGATTGGACTCTGGAGAGAAAGCAGATAACTTAAAATGAAGGTAGACTCCGAAGAGGCTACAGATAAGATAAATGAATAGTTGTAAACAGACCTCTTGCAAGTCATAAGTGTAACAGAAGTGCACGCTCAAACCAGGGTCGGCGACCTAGAAGTCGACAGTAAAATGCCGAAAACCAAAGTTCAATCTAGGGTCAAGCTAGAAGGAAACGGTCAAACAAGACCCGCCAATGAGAAAAGAACTCGAATGGCGACTTATCTTATCCAAGCATGGAAAGAGATAACTAAAGTAACCATCATCCACGAGGGTTGAACTCTGTGGGGAACTTAGAAAAGATTAGCATTTTCTGCCTAAGGCTGACGACCTACTTGGAGAGAACAGACAACCCCAAAACTTGGTGTAAACGCAAACAAAGATCAAGATAAAGCGACAAGAAGCAAACAAAAGAAAACACGCACGGAGGCGAATGCAGGAGATGCCATGCGATGATTATGCTCATGCTGACAAGAAAAGAAAACCAGAGGAAAAGAAAACAAAGAGGAAGCCCGTCCATCCTCTGCACGAGAGATACGTCTGCCAGGCTCTGTAGAAATCCAAAGATGGAACCCAACAGTTCAACTCCAACATTCGACCTTCTCTGGGGAAATAACGATCCACTTGGAGATATAGTATCATGACTTCACTTAGAGGATCGCCAAGATGAATCTGATTATTCGGATGAGAGAGATCCACTGGGCACGGATCAAACCTGCCTTCATATCAACTTTGAATGGGGATAAAATAAATATCCACTGCTTTATTGACGAAGATTGATGACCGAGGAAGTTCACTGGGGATCCTTAGGTCAACCATATGCTGCATTCTTGTACTGACCCTGTCATAATTGTTTGAAAGAAGGATTCACTGGGGAATCGTCACGAATTCCTAGAGTGAAAACTTGCTGGGAGTTATCCTGCCATTGGAATATCTTCGGGAAATTAGGTGAAGAGATGCTGCGAATTTAATATAGCTTTATCTTGTATAGTAGTCACCATTTTCAAACATCAACTGTTGGAAAAGTCTTCAATTCTCGAATGCCCCAGACTGCATGGTCTACGAAAATAAATCATCTCAAAAGGATTTTACAGGAGACTTGGCATCTCAACTGTTCCAATGTCTTCTAACTCTTGAGAGATTGGTAGAATCTCGACGTAACTGGCTCAGATTGCCGGTATTTCGTGTACTGAGTCTTCGGTAGTGACTCCTTAGGGTTATTCTATTTGCAACAACTGAGGGATAACTTGCCCCAGTTCATCATGATCTTCGGACAGTATGCCCCGGACTGATATTTTGAAATGACTACCTTCAGCAGAAATCCATATCTCAGAGGTTGAACTTCTCATAGCCGTTTGCGAACTTCTATGACATCAAGCAGTATTTACATGCAGAAAATGTAAATTCCGAAATTGCTAATACAACATCATGTTTGTTTTGAAGTTTATTGGAAAAGGCATATCGCAAACTTGTGACCGCATCACTGGTTAGGATATGACGTAATTCCTTTTTCTATAATGCCAATACGAATTTTTTAGTGTAACTCATAGGAGTCAGGAAACATTATCTCATCGAGTATGCTTTTTGAAATAAACCTTACTTCAATGAGGTCTTTTGAGGGTTTTATAGTGGTTTTAGATCATGGTTGAAGAAACAAAGGATATATAGCTCAAACTGTATTTGGGTACCCACCCCCTTCTTCGGTATACCTACTCCTTTTTTTTTTTGAAAAATTACCCTGCCCCTGGTACAACATGAGGGTTCTTTGAAATTTTTTTAGAGAAGAAAACTACTACTCCAAGGCTCAAAGGGGTTAACGAAGGTTTATCTCTGGTGTTTGGGATTTTGAAACAATGCCTTATATCCTTAGCAAGGTTTTCGTTCAAAAGCATACACGAGAGATGTTATGTTTTATTTCGTCATTCTCCATTCAGTATTGGCATTATAAAACAGTAAACAGTTTTTTTTTTTTTTTAAAAATGAGCGAAGCGAATGGATTTCTTCAAAACAAACATTCAATTGCATTAACGTTCAGAATAACAAGTCCTTACATGAAAACATGCTTTAATACTCAAAGAAAGAAAACAAATGCAAGTAAAAAACAACTTGAATGATCTTGGAAAAGCCTTCTCTTGTTATCCGTGTCCAATCAGCGCAAAGGAATTCCGTTGACAACTGGACTTCCTCCCTTGAAGATCAGCACTTCTTCGTCAATCATCTCTTGAACTTTCTCCTGGAAGGCCCTGCACTCTTCTGTCGAATGCCTCACTGTTCCGTCATGAAAATCACATATGACATTTAACCTGTCCCTAGGAGGGAGGGATTTTGTGGGCTTAGTTTTTATAGGTGCCATTACCGAGTTTTGGGCGAAATAATTCCACAATCGACTGTATGTCATTGGGATAGGGTCAAACTCTTTCGGAGCATGGCTCTGATGTGTTGCCTGACGAGCCCGCAGTCGATAATTCAGCGCTGCCTGAGTGGCGGGAATAGAATCATCATGAATTTTCTTGCTACTTTCCAGTATGGTAGCATCATATCCCCAAGGTACATGAGATGATTTCCTCCAATCAGGGGTAATATCCATTGGTTCTGGTGAGCTGGGTAAAGGTTCAATCACAACAATCTCATCCTTCTTCAACCCATTACTTACCCGTAGAATACCGTCGTTAATCATCTTCTGAACATCATTCTGAACTAATCTACATCCTCTGACGCTGACATCACAATCTTTACAGTCTTTATGGCAAACCTTTACAAGACCGGCTTCAAATAACTTTGAATGAAAGACCCGAAGATGGGTTTTGATCTCTGACACATCAAGGATTAAACTCTCTTCATGCACTTCATCAATAGCGTTAACATTCCCGTGAGTAGGCAGAGGATTATTCTTAATATTTGGTTGAGAATCACCAAAGGACAGAATCTTCTTTTCTATTAACTCTCTTACAAAATTCTTAAGAGCATAACAGCTTTCCAGATCATGCCCAGGTGCCCCTTCGTGAAACAGGCAATAAGCATTGGGATTATAATTAGGTGGAAGTGGGTTGGGAGGTGGACCCAAAGCTCTGGTAGTTATCAAACCTTGTTGCACCATTAAAGGGTACAACTCTGTATAACTCATGGGAATGGGAGGAACTGGAGGTCTATATGGTCTTCTGTTAGGAGCATGTGGACGAGGTACTGGAGCCCTCTGTTGTTGATGATTATGAGCGTTGGTCGCTCGTTGATAATTTGGCTGATTTTGAGCTGGATGATAGACAGGAGCCGGTTGATATGCAGGAGGTGGTTGATTAATAATCGGTTGGTAAACAGGCACTGGTTGAACAGGCTGGTAGGTAGGAGCTTGTTGATTAAAGGCAGGTGTGACAGAAGACACATATGGTTGTTGAGTGAACTGAACAGGGTAGCTTTGTTGTTGATTAAAATTTGGTTGGCGATTCTAGAGTTGACTTCTCCTTCTGCCGGTCATTACAGCATTGTTCTCACCTTCTTTCTTTTTGTGAGGACTACTGAAAGATTTCTTACCGTTGTCCTTATTGGCACTTGGACCACTAGCAGGGCTTGACATCTTTCCACTTTTCAAGCCAGCTTCTATTCTTACACCCACATCAACGATATCAGAGAAATTGGTCGTTACACTTCCAACCATCCTTTCAAAGAATTCTGGGCGAACTGTATCAACAAACCACTCGGCTAACTCTTTCTCAGACAAAGGGGGTTCTACTTGTGAAGCAATCTCCCTCCACCTCTGGGCATATTCCTTAAATGATTCAGTGCTCTTCTGTGACATACTTAGGAGTTGCCTTCGATCAGGAGCCAAATCTATATTATACTTGTAATGCTTGACAAAAGCGTCTGACACATCCTGAAAGTACTTCACACGAGACTGATCTAAACTCAGATACCACTTTGATGAAACACCCTTCAGACTGTCCTGGAAACAATGGATCATTAGCTTATCATTTTTGACATGAGCAGCCATCTTCCGATAATACATGATTAAATGGCTTTTTGGGCATGTGGTTCCATCATACAGGTCAAACTTCGGAGTCTTGAATTTTGGAGGAATGACCAGACCAGATACCAGACATGCTTCTCTAGCAACAGTGCCAAATACTTGATTACCTTCTACTGCCCTTAATCTTTTGTCAAGAGTATCCATGTTCTCCCTGAGTTTCTCATGGTTCTCATCCCCATCTTCAGACATATCGGGACCATCATAAACTTGCTGATTCTCATTGAAGTAAGGTTGTACACGAGTGTGCACAGCAGCTGGAGCAAATGTAGGGATCACTTGAGGAGCTTCAGTGATTACAGGAATGGCCTGGTGCACTTGTTGAACAACAGGACCAGCGGTAGGTGGTGGCACGAATCCGAACGGCAAGCCGTACGGGGGTACATTTGTAGTAGTAACAACAGTAGGTTGAGCATCCACATCTGTGTTGGTAATCTCAGAAACAACCGTGGTTTAGGTATCCATCTTTGCGCGTATAACATTCAGCACTTCCATAATCTGCCCTACGTTCCCGCGTAGGTCCTCCAACTCGTTACTGACACGATCAAGTTCCTGATTGTGTTCCATAATCCTTCTTCGAGCTTGAGCTCTGGTGTTGTATCGGTGCAGAGGATTCAGGGTGATGAAACTGAAGATAGAAAAAACAGAGAATAAGGAAAAAGAAGGAAAAATGCACATGCATATGATATGAAATGCAAATGCGATGCAACTATCACGGAACTAAAAAGTTGTATTGCATTCATTGTAGATATTCAAAATAACATTTTATTAAAATTTCAAGGGCTGGTACACCTCCAGAGTTTTATTACATAGGAAACATAACACAAAAGCAACTAGGAGTCTAATCCACTGGATGATGACCCTTGTCTTCTACAAAGTTCTTCCATCAGCCTGTCGATCTGGTCCTGCATTTTGGCTTTGTCTAGAGTCAGCTTCTCTATTTCAACCTGCAGCTTCAAAAACTTCATCTGATTGGACCACGGGAGGCTTGGGATGGGGATAAGGCATACTCAAGGTCAGAGCCCTTTCACGCGCCCATGCTAGACATTCTTCGGTAACTGAGCAATCAGGATTTGTTGTCGCTGTCATTCCTTGTCGATTGATGCAACGCCAAGCAAACACAATTCTGGTCTTCAACCCAAGATCCTCTCCTTGATAGAGGAAAATTCTGGTCAGATTTTCAGGATCAGGTACTTCTTCCATTGGGTGCCCCAGTTGACAACGGGCGAGCACAGGATTATAGCTTACACATCCCTTTGTACCAAGAAGAGGTACATTGGGAAAGTCTCCACAGCTATGGATCATGGGGATTCCTCCATACATCGGGTCATGCCAAACGATATCTGAGTGAGTAAGAGCCACGAGCTTCACGGGCCACTCTGAACCATCCTTTACGTCCCAAAAATCAGTAGACCTCGGTAGGTGCGAAATAAACCACCTATAGAGGATAGCGGTGCAACAAGTAATCCGACATTCTCCCTTCAGAGCCTTCGAATGAATAGCGTGGTAGGCATCGGCTAACAATGTCGGCACTGGATTTTTGAGCATAAAAATCTTTATGGCATGGACGTCAACAAAATCTTTGATATTCGGAAATAAGAACAAGCTGTAGGCTAGCAGCGCGAAGATGTGCTCGAACGCTCCAGTGTTCCTTACACTAGCAAAGTGTCGAGCTTTCTCGAACAAAAATTGGGCAGGCAAACCGTCAATTCCTCCTCTGAACGTCATATGAGTTTGGATCTCTAACAGCTTTATGCGGGTCGCTCTTGCGATGTCTTCCTGGCTGGGCCTTCCTTCTCCGCCAGAAAACGGAGGTGAGTCTTTGACAGGAATACCCATAAGGGTGGAGTATTCCTTCAATGTAGGCATCAGTTGGAAATCTTGAAAGATGAAACAATGGTAAATTACGCTGTAAAGTTGAACCAGCATTTCCAAAAGACCATCAACTATCTGAACCTACAACAACAGGAGGATATTTCCATACTTCTCAGCGAACGCCTCAGGATCTTTGATTTGACCTCCTAGTTCCCTTAGTTGTTCAGCATCCGAAACTTTGAAGGTGTACGGCACAACTCCCTTCTTTCCGTAATCCATCGTACAATGCTTGCAAAACAAAATCTAAGTTCCTTGATAGAGAGAGATGCAAATGCGAATGCTATGCAACAAGATTCATGGAAACTCAGCTATTTATAACCATCATGGAGTATCAAAAGGCTCGTTTTAATAATTATAAAACGGTCGGTTACAATCATTAGTACCGGAATACTAAAAATTGATTTATTACAAAATTAATTATAAAACGTGTCTGTACGTCTTACAACAGTCATAACGTAATAGCTAAATAAAAGCTAATAATGATGGAACTAAGGAGACTCTTCCAACGGTCTTGTCTTGAATTCTTTTGACTTCCTTCTTCCATCCAAGTTTCTTCTAGAATAGACTTGTCGACGAAGTGTTGACTGATGATTTAGAATGGGATGAGATATCTTCTTGAGCTTTCCATTTCTTGTAATAAATAGTTTTTTCAATAACCTCCTTTTAGCTAGCTTGAATACTAACCGAAGTTGAGAAATGGATATTTGTCTTGAATTAGTAACTCCATCAGCTGAGAATAGTCTTCCTGTTTAGGTACCGACTGATAATAATGATAGGCCATAATAGAGTGGAGATGACAGCTTCCCATATCTTGATTTGAACCTTTCTTTATTTGTCAGCAAGGTCTCCAGTCTCCTTAAATCGTCCAGGTTATGACTTTTGTAAAGGTACTTCAACATTTTTTTTTTTTTAGAGTCCATGATATCCTTATGATGTTTATAAACAAGACTAAGTCCCATGAACCTTTATGTTATGATGCTTATGAATGCGGGAATGCAACCACACAAAGCACAAAACACGGATAAGCAGACAAAATCAAAAGTCCTAGGTTTGAGAGATTACAGCGTGGAGCCAAAGTCTACCCTCCCATAAGGTATGTACTATGGTTTCAAATGTACCTGCCGAACGGGTTCTAAAAGTTCCCAGAGTCTACAATCCATCTTTCGGATATTATCGATTTTCCAGATCACTTGGTAGTCAATAATATTCTCAAGAGAATCTCGTCCGAGTGTAGTATCGCGTAGCGACTATTGCAGAAATAGACTCCCGCATAGTCCCCGCACTACATCCTAATAGGCCAAGTTGGGTTAAAGGTAACTACGGTCCCCAGTCTCGATGGCCTTTAGTTCGAAATAATAGCGTCTTCACGAATTGACTCGTTGGACAAAATTAAATTCGAGAGGGCCTAGACTGAGTGGTGAAGTCTCAATTCAACTTTTTCAGGAATCGACTCCCTCAAAGTATCCTTGAATTCTCACCGTTCCTATCATAATTGTCACTCTAGTCCGGGTGTAGGACTTTGTCTCACCACACAAATATCCCAGCACAACAGATAATAAGCAAATAAAGAAGGATAACAATAAGAAAAACAAGATAGGGGAAACCCTCGACAATCCCCAGTGAAGTCGCCATTTCTGTTGCGGTGAGAATTGGATACCATAGTTATTAATGAACTAGGATCACATTTCTTTAAATGTTCACCACCGTCTTTGATTTATCCAAAGGAAAGGTTCAAAAGCGATAAAAAAACCTAAAGATCTAAGGTTCGGGGGTTGGTTACGCCTAGGGAAGGTATTAGCATCCTAAACGTCCGTAGTACTCTACGGGAACCTCTCGTTAGTATTCATGTTATCTCTCATTCGCTTGCTAAGGGTGCTATGCTAAAGGTTGAACCCTAGGGGTTAGTATCTAAGTATACTCGATAAGGTATCGCACCTTACGCCTACGTATCCTCGGGAGTAGAATCAGAGTATGCGTAGTTCTAAAAAGAGGAACTTCTTGACGGGGTCAAGGTTCCAAGGGGAAGTAAAGTCTTGGGCAAGACCTTACATAGAGTGCGGCGACTCTAAAGTTGTAGGTTGGTTTAAGAGGGGTAGGATTGTAAATGTTCGCGGCGGAGCATTTACTTGGAGTGCGGCGACTCCAATCCTAAGGCTAAGGTTCTAATTGTCTACGGCGAGACGTGGAGTACGGCGACTCCGAATCCTAAGGCCGGGTTCTAAGAGTTAGTCCTATGACGGTTTAGTCAATTATTAAGGGAACCTTTCCTTTGGAATGTCGAGGGACCCAACTAACTGATTTATTTGTGCATACTAGCAAAGTGGGCTAGCTAAAGTGTATAGTGACCGATAAGGTTGAATGCGACGCCCAAAGGTAGTCGACTTACATGGGTATAAAAGCGGGCTCGACGTTGGATCGAGAGTTTTTATTAGTATTTTTGAAAAGGGTTTAAGCAGTACACATAATGCATATAGATATATAAGCATATAGCAAGCAACATAACAATCACGAAATATCACACACATGCGATTCACTCACGTTGGGGATCTAATGAGTTGATTATCTTAAGGTTTATTAAGAAAAAGTTAATTTTAAGGTTTAATGAAAATGTTGATTTTTAACTTTCATGAAAAGTGTTATATAAAAACTTAGAAGTGTGTTATTATTATTTTTAATTTCAAAATTAGGAGTTATCATAATAATTAAGGAAGAGTTTTTTAGAACTTAGATGACCATCTTAAATTATTAAAAAAAAGGTTTTTAGTCTTGAATAGAAAAAAGTTAATTTAATTTATTATGTGAGAAAATATTAACGATTATTTTTTTAATTAGAGTTTTCTAAAAAGATTTAATATTAATTTTATTAAAAAAAGTTATTATATGTTTTTAATTAAAGGGTTAATACCCATTTTGCCCCTTGCCATATAGGCGGTTTTTGAAAAACCCCCCTGCGAAAAAAAAAGTTGCAAAAATTTCCCTAACATTTGAAGATTCTCTCAATTTTGACCTTCATCACATTCAGTCACTAAAAATACCAAAATGGCAGGGGTCAAAATAAAAATGCTGCCAAAATGGCAGGGGTCAAAATGAAAACGCTGCCAAAATGGCAGGGGTCAAAATAAAAATGCTTCCAAAATGGCAGGGGTCAAAATGGTAGGTTTTTGGTGACTGAATGCGATGAAGGTCAAAATTGAGAGAATCTTCAAATGTTAGGGAAATTTTTGCAACTTTTTTTTTCGCAGGGGGGTTTTTCAAAAAGCGCCTATATGGCAAGGGGCAAAATGGGTATTAACCCTTAATTAAAAGAGTTTTTTGTTAATTGGAAAAATGGTTTTAATATTATTTAGAGAATAATTGTCTAAAACAAGGTTAACGGTTTTTAAAACACGAATTAGATGATAAAAAAAAAATAAAGGAAAAGGAAAAGGTAAAAAAAGAAATAAAAACGGACAGGAGGGTGGAACTCTCACGCAGCCACTTTCTCTTCTCTCTCTCGCCGCTCAAAACCAACACCGAGTTAGGGTTTACCCTAAATCGGCGCCGCCGCTCTTCCTCTCTCAATCAATCTCTCGGTCTCTCTTCGATCTCTCGCGAACAAACAAAAGAACCCCACCCCTCGATTACCCCAGCCCCATTCTCATTATACTTCCAGATTTACATTTACATGGATGATTGCAAAAAAAATGCGAAAAAAGAAAAAAAAAAGCGGTGAGAGCGAAGGCGACGTCTGGAGGCGGTTGCGAATGACCTTCTCCTCAGGGAAGATCTCTTCTCCTTTACCTCTTTTGTACGATTCGCGATGTTGCTTGCTCCTTTCCTGATTTCTGATCGTTGCGGCGATGATGAGCCAACGCGCTTCTGAGCCTGTGTTTTTGGTGGGTTTGGAAACTTTTTGGTGATTGTTGATTTGGGATCTTTGCGATTTTTCTCTCTTCGTATGGTTGTCTCTGATTTTTCCATCCCCCTTTTTTCCGATAGCGTGAACACCCTTTTATAGCCAAGGCCAGTGATGAGGTTTGGGAAATTTTTTTAATGCTGTATTGAAAGTGATTTCAATGTTGCGATTTTCTTGATTTTGTTGGATGCCTGTTTTGGAATGTTTCGGTTGTGTCTGATACGTTAGTTTGGAAATTTGATTTCAAAAATTATCCTTTTTTATTCCTGTCAGTTTCGGAAAACTTGCTGGCGGTATCTTGGATATTGCCCATACTTTCCAATTTTGACAATGATGAAAAAAGATTTCCAATTTCAAAATTCTGAGGCCGAATTAGGAAATGTTCAAATGTTGTCTGGTGAAATTATGATATGTTTTTTTTTTGAAATAATCGAAACTTTCCGTAATTGCTCAATTCTTCCTTGTAACCTGTCTTGGAATGTTTTATTTGTTGACAATAGTTATGAATTTTGCTTCCCTTAGTGTATTCAAATCAGATATTGCTACTTTGATTCCTCTTACTCTCCTTCTTGTTTATGTACGCATCTTGCAGTTGCTTGGACTGTGTGGAAGTTTCAAGGATTGTGACCAACTCCACAATTTGTACAAAACCAAAGATCCACATCCATAGAACAAAACAAACTTCAATAGCAGCTTGTGCAAGATCAATAAGCCACTCCAAGAAAGGTATGCTCAGGATGGATATCGCCAAAGGATCAAAACAGCCAGGTTGAGATGAAATTGCTTCAGTTATTCATTTATGATAGTTCTCCCTTTGTTGTTTATTATGAACCGCACGTTGTTCGCTTGTTCATAGCACTAACTAGTTGTTCATTTTAACGTGTACCTTTGAGACAACCTTGGCATGGAGTTTGGATTGGTGAGAGGCTATGGTACCGCTGGTCATGAAGTCCTAGATGAGGCGTATGGAGTAAAACGAAGGTGAGGACTCTTGTAGCAAAAGGTGACGCTCAGTATTTACTCTTAAGTTTGAGGTCATTTGCAATGCCCTGAAATTCTCCCGAATTTGAACCCAATTACGGTTGCAATATGAACTGCTCGTGTCGTTTGCATCATTTGGCTCAATTGCGTTGCGAGCTAATCGTTAAGAACTGATTTTGGACAGGTTACGGCGGCATGTTGTGAAGCTCGGACGAGTTTGCAAGTTTGGGTAGCATGATGCTCGGGGTGGCATTTAAATCAAAGCATCAACACCTTGCACGATGTACCCTACTGCAAGTTATGCAAATGGGAGTCCGAACGGGGATACAGGTAAACTAAAATGAAGTCTAAATTCTCCTGTCAGTATTGAATTCCAGCTGGTGTATCTAAAGTTTCTTTTGATGTATGCAACAGTTTTGGCTTGAATTTTGGAAATTGGATAGACTGTTGAGTTTTGTTGATACTTGATGATGCTGGCGCGTCTTTGAATTTCTTGCCAAGTTGTGAAAGCTCCAAGGATGCTCCTTCATTATGCTTCAATATTTCTCCACAGTTTTGAGCCTATGTTCAACGGTACGTTGTGTATTTCATTGCCCGCTTCTGTTTCGATCCATCAAACGAGTGCTGGTCTTGTAATATCGTTCAT
Organism: Lathyrus tuberosus; assembly: GCA_022829125.1. Taxonomy (NCBI): domain Eukaryota; kingdom Viridiplantae; phylum Streptophyta; class Magnoliopsida; order Fabales; family Fabaceae; genus Lathyrus; species Lathyrus tuberosus. The sequence continues at coordinate 20,416 of JALAZF010000632.1, forward strand.
GTTGGTTAATTTTCAAACAGGTTATGTTGCAATTTCATCTGAATATTGTCCAGATTGCGTCTGAGAATGCACCCGCAGTTGGTGATGGTTGGGAGCAACAGCAGCAGGCGGTGTTGGTGTAATTCACATGCCCTGAAACAGCCGGTGAAGCTGGAACTTGTATGTTCAATTATCTCTCCTTTTCTCAGAAATTTGAATTGGCCTGAATTTTCTTGATATCTCTTGTAAACTTTGAATTTTCAAAGCATGTGATAATTTGACTTTTGAATGGTTTTGCAAATCTTTGAGCCAACACATCTTTTGTTCTTGAGAAACAAATGAATTCATCATGGGAAAACGGTTTTGGTTTGATGAAGTTGATAAATGTTGATGATTAATTGTATTCTGCTTTGATATTATACCGTGCGAACATGAACTAATAGTTACTCTTATGTTGTGCAGGGATTTGCAACAAGTATGAAGAGCAATTCCTCTGTAGATGGTAGATGGCTTAAGAATTCGGGCAACGTCAATTCGATTCGGCTAGCTACGATGTTGAATAGGCCTTGATAGGAATTATTAGGAATTATGCTTAGAATTGACATAATACTTTATTTGTTTTGACAGTATTTAGATAGTTCCTGCGTTTTCCATGGAATTTTATTTAGTAGCTTTGAGACAATTATTTATACTGGTGTTGCTTCTGCTTTGCATATCTTGTGTTAGCATGAGCCTTTAATGCAATTAGCTTTTTCAAAAGAAAACTGTCCTTCGTCTATTAACATAGTCCGACACCGTTAGTATTCAAATTTTAAAAGCCAACAGTACCTACGTCATTTGAAACTTATGGATAGGATCAATGAATTACATGCCAAGATGTCTAAAGCCTTCCCGTAATAAATCCACACCTCAGCCTTTTCGTCAGTACTCATGTGGTGTTGGAAATAAAGTATGTTGGTAAAGTTCCTCACCTATTTGACAACAAGAACGTCCACTTGAGACAACTTTTGGACTTAACTTATGAACGACATGGTACCACTTAGCCACTTGAAACCTGACTTAATTTGAGCCTTGATTGTTGGTGATGAACTCGAAATTAGTCATGATCTTAAACAAAGCTTGACTTGGAAACAAATAATCCTCATTTGAAAATAGATACCAGCTTGAAAATAAGATTTCCACCTCGTCCCGTAAATGGGGAACGCTTCTTGAAAGTAACTTGGTACAATATGATCTTAAATCGATTTTGAAGTACGACTTAAAAATCAAATGTAAACCAAGTGATGATGTCTTGAATATCAAGGGAGAAATCCCTTGAACTTATTGATTCATTTATCATAGCTCCACAATATTTCACTTCTCCGTCAAGGAAATAATATGTCAAAGTGCAGGCTCCACAAAACTACCAAGAATCCAAACCCTTCTAATTGGTAACCAAAGATTCAACTTAGCGAAAGAGTCCCAAAATACACCCTCCTTAGGGAAACTCTGAGGAAGCTTGAGGAGGATGGACCTGATAGTGGCTTAGGGGTCGAAAGGATAAGAATCAAACACAAACTTGCAGAGACCAGAGAACCTCCACACACACAGCACAACTTCAATATCTCGAGTTTTCTGCAGCAGTACCTATATTCACAAATGAAACAAACAGACAAAAACTAGGTAAAGCAGTTAGTCACGCGCGAATGATTGACCTAATATGTTATGTTGACGAATCGATGAATCTAAGGGAAAAATTTGGGGTACAACACTTGTACAGTCTAAAGACCCTTGAGTCTCAAAGACATTTTCTAGCCCCTTTCAAAGATAGGGAAAACACCCGCAGACTCGGACAGTCTCAATACCCTTTGGATTTCCCATTTCCTTAAAGAACAGGAAATATCCCTGATCCTCGAATCAAAATCCCTGAGTGTAAACATTACTCATATAAGAACTTATTTTCTCTTTAAATCAACATATTGGACTTGTCACTCAACTGAAACAATAACCATAGCCTCCATCTCGGGCTTCGTACGAGATACAAAGCACTCTTTTGTTGAGTCAACCCTTTTTGCCTCTCTCTCGGGCTTCGTTCGAGATACATAAAAACACCCTCTGGTTGGGTCGATAGCCTCCTTTTAGGCTTCGTATAAGGAAACCCCGGTTGAGTCAATCAACCTTTTAGCATCAAAACTGTGCCTCGTTCACAGGATACAAACATCAACAACTCCCTTCATCTAATTACTGTAAGCGGCAAGCCTCTGGATTATTTACATCCACGCCACTATCCTTCTTTTAGCATGAGAAATTCCTAAGAAAAGATAGCATTGCTCTACACTGAGTTAAAGTCTTCTCCTTCAAGTTAAAACCCCCTATAAAGGAAATTATGGCATTGCTAGGATTCACATATCCCGGTTAAAGTAATCTTCCTTTATAGTCAGTCACCCAATAGTCATGACAAATATCCCCTTTTAGAGATGACAAGTTCTCTCTAAAGTCAACACCCTTTTAACTTCAATCTTGGGCTTCGAACAAGATACAAATAGACCCTTCAGCTTAACATCTTGGGCTTTGAACAAGATACAAATCACCTTTCGCTTCACGTCTTAGGCTTTGAACAAGACACCAAAACACCATTTCCTCCCATAGAATAGGAGAAACTACGATCGCTCTGATTTCCCTGTTTCGGAAAACGGGAATACGTAGGCATAAGATTGAAAGAAAAATCTTAGCGAGCACACGAAACAAAAACTCAAAATCCCATACCCTCAGTCCTAAACATCCTACCCATGAACCGTCTAATGTTTTCACTTTTAAAAAAAGAAAGTAAGAAGAATAAGGCCCCATTACCATATAGCATCCGTAACCTAACAGACCGCTGTTTAAACTCAGTATGCAAGCAGGGTTAATTGGAGACATCTATTTCCCTTCCTTCATCAGCTTCAATAGGATAAAAAATGAATCGAACTGTAGTAACCCCCCAAAGAGCGACAGTGCTTAAGAAACACGTCCAATTTTGCTCGCTACACCTGGCTCAATATGGCTCCTGATAGCTAGCACGGTTTAGTTTTAGACATGGTGCTTATATCCCAACAATAAATTAGCTATGCTTTGAAAACCATGACTCACATCTTGCAAAGGCTTTGAAGTAAAATTGGATAACCTCATAACTTATATCAACGCACCACATTATGGCTTGAGGCAGTCCCCAAATGGCTATAAAATTTAAACAAAACTTGAGAACTCTCTTGCATGACACCATGCCACCTTAGTGGCTTAGTTGGTTACAAGATCCAGTAATACTTCGATCAACTTGAAACACATCTTGGAAAAACATTAGAATAGAACCATGTCAATGAATTAACATAAAACATGACTTGAACACTCAACTTCCAAAATCACTTGAGTTAAATATATGCCTTGATCATAAATTTTATTATACAATGAACTTCCCCAAAACATTCATTAATCTTGGACCCAAAAATCAAACACGACTCAAGAATAAATTATCTTTTTTAACTTATGCTGAAATCAAACTTAGAATCATTGGAAGCATAATTCAAGACCTCTTGAAATCAATTATTTTGAAAACTTAACTAATTAACCATGAGAATGAGGATCCTTTTCTTGTTTCACTTTAATTCCACACTCTCGCAAAAGCTTGTAATTACAAAGTGTACAAACCAAATCTTCATAGCCTAAACTTTAGAGGATTATGACCAAAAGTTATGTCATGATCTTGAGAAAAGTCCAAAAAGTAGCCAGATGCTTGGCATAAGAAAAATGAGAGGGTAGGACAAACTTGGGGTATGACACACACTTCCTAATTCTGAACGTTATCACTTCAAAACAATGTACAACATAAGCAAAAATGATTATGTGTAATTGTTGGTTGACTCAAGGATGAAGATGAAGATGAAGAGAAATATTGGTATAAATTTTCACGTTTCTTGTTATTTTTTAAAATGAGATGACCAAACTATTTATAGAGAATGATTTGACCCACTAAAACTTGTAACAGAAATAACAGAAAAATTTAAGTGAAAAAATTCAGTTCAGGCGTGTTTGGGTCGACCCATCCTTTAATGAGGGTCGGCGTGCGATGACCCGTGGAAATCACTATGAAAGTTTCACAATCATGCGTCGACCTATTGGCATCTTGCGTCGACGCAAGTATGCAGTTTTTGCATATTTTCAAATTCCCAGAATTATGCATCGACCCACAACCTGCAGGTGTCAGCGTGCGCTTTCCCGGCCTTTCCACAAACTTTGTTCCAAAAAGCATGAGTCGACTCATGCTTAGGTTGGGTCGGCACATCACTTGCATTTTTCAAGAAATGTATTTTTCTGCACATATTAACTGACCAAGACCCGAACAAACATACTAGACACCAATATAATGATCATGCACATGTATTTATGGGTAAGATAAAGTCCTATATATTTAGACGCATGAACAACGATGATTAGATGTAATTTGCCCGACAAATGAAGTGATGCCGCTCAAATTACAATCTAATACTTAGCTTATTTGTTGACATCATTAAAACCGAAATAGATGAAAGACCTTAGCCCTCACATACTCCCCCTTTTTGATGATGGCAACATTGTTTAGCTTTCTCTTGATTTGTAATTTGAGAACGAACAAGCTCCCCCTGTCTTTAACACTTGGTTAATTTCTGCTTGTTATCCTTCTCCCCTTTTGTCAACATAAAAAAGAAGAGAAGAAGGTGGTCAAAAGAATAACACTATAACAAGTAAGGATTCATCCACATATTTGCAACATGGCAACACTAACACGCATCCACATATGATACAGTTAATGTAAAATTTGAAACGGATAAATACAGAACATAAGAAGCAAAGACAATTCATTTCATAGTTCAAAACAAAGAGCCAAAACAAACTGAAACAAAGTTCAAAGTTAAACAACAGGAAAGAACATGCAATCCAAACAGCAAAACATAAATGCAAAACACAAGTAATATGATGCATTAATCTCTACGGTCTCCTCCCCTAGATGGATGACCTCTTCCCCCATGGTATTGGCCTGGTGGTGGCAAATCCCCTAGGTGCAAGTTAAGTTCGATTAGCGAGCGATTGAGCATGCCAAGACTATTTGTAAGATTCTGATTCTGTTGAGTCAAATTCTCGTCCATTTGGGTGAAGCGAGTCATAGAGGCGTCAGCAAACCTGTTGAAGTTAGTGATGTGAGTCGAGACTTGGTTGGATAAGTTTGTGAACCTTTCTTCCTGAGATTGTAGCGGCTTTCTTGCAATGCTTGGAATTCTTGATGTTGAAGATTCATCTGGTTCAACCTTGCCAGAATCTCTTAAGATGCCTGAGGTTGTGGAGTTGGAGGTGCAGAATAATCATGTTGTTGCCAATCATACTCCTCGCCATAGGTGGGAGGAACATATGCGTCTCCAAGAGCAGTCCAGCAGTTGTTTTGCCAATCTCTCCAGCCCTGATTATCAGAATTGTCCTCAGGTCGATAGCCCATCCATGCTTCGTTATCTTCCTCTTGCATAACCACATCAGCATCGTTAACATCTTGATTGTCACTATCATGTACTACCTCATCATCATTTCCTTCGTCATGATTAGGTTCTTCAGGTTCACGTGGAAAAGGATGAGTTGATCTGTATCGGTACTTGAACTCATTCGTAACAGAATCCCAAGTGTAACCCATCATGGTGAGTATTTTTGGTTGAAATTGATGTTCGGATGAAATCTGGATGTAACGAATATTCGGAACCGAGATACCAGCCTTGTTCAAAATGTTCTGAATGCAGGATGCATAACCTAAAGCCAGACTTTTGGTGGAGTCGCGGGTAACAAACATCCGATATGCAAAATAGTGTGGCCAGTTGATTTTGATATGATTCTTCAGTATGTAAATGAGATGAACTTCTGCCTTCTTAACTCTTGAGTACCCGCCTTTCTTAGGTCTCAAAATACGAGCAATAATACACTGTAGAACGCGGTCAACAAATTTCAAATGACCGGTGGTAACATTTTTCGAAAAGAATTCACTTGCCACAACATCGTCCGGATATGGTTCACGCAATATAGAGTTCAGAGCAGATTTAAACTCATAGTTTTGAACAAACTTGGTGTCGGTTACTTTGGGGAGATTTTCATCAGTATCCATATGAAACAAAGTATTCCATAACTCATTGTTTGCAGGATGACGTACATTATTCATAGAAAACGAAAACTCAGCACCTTTAAATTTTCCCTTAATTCCATAATAGAATAATTGAATCAAATCACTATTGAAATTATCATCATATTCAAGGAACTCACCAAAATTCTGAACACTAAGCATTTCAGTTATCTCAGGAATTTTGTAGTATGGACCCATCAAAACATAGAAACCGTGTTGTAGAATAACAGCACGATGACTAAACTCTACCTCAAAAGGACCAGACAGTTCATCAGAGAGTAAAGAGTTAATAGTTACCGGTGTTGAAGAAGCTCCGGCAGATGAAGCTTTATTTATTTGTTTACCAGTTGTGCGTCGGGAAGCTATTTTTGATGAAGGTGATGAAGAAGATGAACAATGCGCCGTGGTTGAAGAAGAATGATGATATTGCTGCTAGAAACCCTTGTCTTATAATCTTGGGGATTCACACTTTGTGGGTTTTTTATTTTTGTGGGTTTTAATGGAGATATGGTGAAGTTTTAATGGGAAGATGGAAGAAATGAAGAGGAGAAGACCAAAATTCTACTATGTTTAACATGTAATGAACAAGAAATAAAGTGTAATGAAGATATGTAAAGAAGAGTGGAAACATTAGTTCGGCGCACGCATTCCCAAATAAAAAGGATTCTGAGTGCGTCAGGTGTGCGTCGACCCAAGGACAGGGTGCGTCAGCGCAAGATTGCTAGGTTTTGAAAATTTTTAAAATTTTGATATGCGCCGACTGCAGGTAAGCATGAGCTAACCCGGTCGTTTCCCTTGAAAAAAGCTTCAGCTCATGAGTCGACCCATGGCATTTTTCGATCGACTCATCTAAGTCAAAAATGGAGAAATTGAAATTTTGCATACAAAAGTTCCAAAATGAGATAAATAAACATGCACACACCTAGAACAAGCATCCAAATGAGTAATATATGCATAAAATATAGAAACATCAAGTTTAAAGTACTTAACATGGCACAAAATGTGTTAACTTTCTATGAATCGGAACGATATTACCTTGATCACTATTGACGTTGAGAGCCCTCACATATATCTTAATAAATTTTGGCATTGTTAGTGACAACACATAAACAAGTATATATATGTATATATGAAGACAAACTATCTTAGATGAAAATCAAACACGATTCGAGATGTCGAGAACGCCAAGTTCCCTACAGATATGAAAGAAAGGCTCAGTGGCTAATGGTTTTGTAAAAATGTCAGCAAGTTGATTTTTAGTATCAACATGCTCAAAGATCACATCACCTTTCTCTACATGATCCCTAAGAAAATGATGACGTATTTTGATATGCTTGATGCGTGAATGTAATATGGGGTTCTTAGTTAGGTTGATCGCACTAGTATTATCGCACAAAATCGGAATATGCTCTAGTTTTAAATTGAAATCAAGCAATAGTTGTTTAAGCCATAGGACTTGAGCACAACAACTACCGGCGGCAACGTATTCCACCTCAGCTGTTGACAAAGCAACAGAAACCTGTTTCTTGCTATGCCAACTCACCAAGGAGTTTGCAAAAAAGTGACATGTGCCACTAGTAATTTTCCTATCCAATTTGCACCCTGCAAAGTCGGAATCGGAATAACCAACTAAGGAACAAACACTACCTTTGGAATACCACAACCTATACTTTGGAGTACCGAAAAGGTATCGAAGTATGCGCTTAACTGCTTTTAAGTGGGATTCCTTGGGACGTGCTTGATACCTCGCACACATGCATACACTGAACATAATGCCGGGTCGTGATGCGGTAAGATAAAGAAGAGATCCAATCATACCTCGATACTTCTTTACCTCTACATCCTTACCATTTTCGTCACGATCAAGATTGGCACAAGTAGGCATTGGAGTATCTATTGCTTTGCAGTTTAGCATGTCGAAACGTTTGAGAAGCTCAAGACAATATTTCCTTTTACTCACAAATGTGCCCTCTTCGAGTTGTTTGATTTGCAATCCGAGGAAATAGTTAAGCTCCCCCATCATGCTCATTTCAAACTCCCCCTGCATCAAACTAGAAAACTCTTTGACCAAGGTCATGTTAGTAGACCCAAAGATAATATCGTCAACATAAATTTGTACCAAGATTAAATGTTTTCCTTAACGTTTAATAAAGAGGGTTGTGTCAACCTTCCCTCTTGAATACCCTTGATCAAGTAAAAATTTGCTTAGACGTTCATACCAAGCCCTAGGAGCTTGTTTAAGTCCGTACAAAGCACGTTTAAGTTTGTAGACATGATCAGAATATTCATGTGATTCAAAACACGGAGGTTGGGCAACATAAACCTCTTCATTGATATATCCGTTAAGGAAATCACTTTTAACATCCATTTGGAATAATTTGAAGTTCTTAGTGCAAGCATAAGCAAGTAAAAGGCGTATAGCCTCGAGTCGGGCAACCGGCGCATAAGTTTCCTCATAGTCGATTCCTTCCTCTTGGTTATAGCCTTGCGCTACAAGCCGCGCTTTGTTTCGTGTTATAACTCCGTTTTCATCAAGTTTATTTCTAAATACCCATCGGGTGCCGATTACTCGATGATCTCGCAGAGGGGGGACTAGGTCCCAAACCTCATTTCTCCTGAATTGATTTAGCTCATCTTGCATTGATAAGAACCAATGTTCATCGAGTAATGCCTCCTTTGCGTTTTTAGGTTCAACTTGTGACACAAAAGCAGAGTAATAACAAAAGTTACTAAGTTTAGAGCGAGTGGTTACTCCCTTAGAGATGTCACCGATGATATTGTCGATTGGATGGTCTTTGGAAGACTTCCATGCTGGAGGAAAGTCATCTTCATTAGTTAGATGATCCTCCTCACTCTTCATTGGTTGGTGATCCTTTTCCTCCTCAATACGCACTGCTTCAGGCTGATCAGTTCCCTTATCAGTGTCCTTGAGTATGTCTTCAGGAGATGCACCTGCACCATGAAAAGAACTACCTTCTCCGACATTTCTCGGATAAGACTCATCAAAAGTAACATGTACCGACTCTTCAATAATTTGTAACCTTTTATTATATACTCTATAAGCTTTACTTGACTGGGAGTATCCAAGAAAAATACCCTCGTCGGCCTTGGCATCAAACTTACCAAGTGTCTCTTTTCCATTGTTCAACACAAAACACTTGCAACCAAAGACATGAAGGTGAGAGATATTTAGCTTACACCCTTTTAAAAGCTCCTATGGTGTCTTGTTTAGAATAGGCCGGATGAGCACCCTGTTCAAAACGTAACAAGCCGTACCTATGGCGTCTTCCCAAAAGTATTTTGGAAGTCCACTCTCATTGATCATAGTCCTTCCTAATTCTTCCAAAATTCTATTTTTACGTTTCACAACCCCGTTTTGTTGAGGGGTACGTGGTACGGAAAAGTTATGATCAATTCCATGGGATTCACAAAATGCTTCAAATAAATGGTTTTCAAACTCACCCCCATGACCACTTCTAATTGACACAATGTTCATGTTTAACTTGTTTTGAGATAACTTAGCAAATCTCTCAAAGGCCGAAAAGGTATCACTCTTATTTGCTAAGAAAATGGTCCAGCAAAACCTAGAAAAATCATCGACTATTACAAAACCATAATAGTTACCACCTAGGCTTTTAACTCTAGATGGTCCAAAGAGGTCCATATGGAGGAGCTCAAGGGGTCTCAAAGTTGAAACGATATTTTTAGATTTGAATGAGATCCTTGTTTGCTTCCCCATTTGGCAAGCATCACAAAGGTGATCCTTTGTGAATTTGATTTTGGGCAAACCCATGACTAGGTCTTTAGAGACTATTTTGTTAAGCAAATCAAAGTTGATGTGAGCCAACCGTTTATGCCACAACCATGAATCTTCATTCATAGTGACTAGACACTTGTCTCCATTCAACGATACCTCATTTAAGTCTAGCATATAGACGTTGTTCACGCTCAAGCCCTTAAACACATACTTTTTGTCACTATCTTCAACTATGCAACAATCTTTTGAAAACGATACTTTATAATTCTTGTCACATAGTTGGCTAATGCTTAAAAGATTGTGTCTAAGGCCTTCCACAAGCAGCACATCAGAGATAGTAGTAGATGAGGGGGTTACCTACACTACCTTTGCCGAGAATCTGTCCCTTATTGTTATCTCCGTAGGTGACAAACCCCTTTTTCTTCGCCACAAAGTCGATGAAAAGAGATATGTCTCCTGTCATATGTCTTGAACAGCCACTATCCAGAACCCATCTTCTTTAGGTGGTCTCAAGATTTTGTACCTACAAAAACAATCAAGGGAGAGTAGGTACCCAATTCTCATTGGGTCATTTGCGGTAAGTGAAACCAAGATCGCACTTGGGCAACCATTGATAAATGCCTTTTGGAATAAGAAATCTTCTAAAGCGACATTTAGCAATAGTATGACCAGGCTTGCAACAATATATGCAATCATGGTTCATTTGGAACTTACCTTTGCTATCACTATCTCGAATCACATACGTATACTTTTGATACGGATTATTCATATTTTCTCGATAATGTGATCGATCAATAACAAACGTAATTTTAGGCATAAGAGCCTTGTCTAATTTGGCCTTAAGGGTTCTCACCTCTTTTTGCCAAATATGACAAGTATCACAGTTTACCATGGAGACTCATTCTCATCAATCTTAGCTTTTGATGCATCCACCATGGAGTTTTTAAGAGCTTCCAATTTCCTTTCGGAATCGGAAACCTTTTTCTCCAAGTATTTAAAAATCTTTTTGTTCGAGGCTAAGCGTTGAAAAGCTTCCTTAGCCTCGTGGTGCAACATATCAAAAGCCTTTTGCAATTCTAAATGAGACATAGTATTAGAATGATCATATTTAGAGTGTTTTACCTCTTTCTTCTTGTTGTGACGTGCCATAAGACATAGATTAACAGATTCACTTTCATCACTTGAGTTGTCCTCTTTTTCCGACTCGCTATCACTTTCCCAAGCGATGTATGCTCGTCTAGATTTGTTTGACTTTTTATGTTGACGGCTCTTGTCCTTGTCCTTATCCTTGTCTTTCTTAAGTGATGTACAATCCGGCTTGTAGTGCCCAGATTTTCCATAGTTGTAACACGTCCCTTTAACCTTGCCATTCTTATTACCTTCATTTCTAGATTGCCTCTTAAATTTAACAAGATTTTTATCCGAGTGTTGAATCTCATTCTTCCGAACATACCTATTGTATCTCTTCACAAATAGACTCATATCATCATCGGAGTCATCATCTTCGTCATTGTTGGTTTCATCATCACTTTTCTCTTTAGATGTGGACTTTAAATAAGAAGTCTTAAGAGCAATCGACTTCTTTTCCGTATCTTTCGTTTTCTCCTTCTTTATACTCTTTTCATGTTTATCCAAGCTAATGAGCACTTGCTCATGCTCATCGAGTTTGCCAAATAGTGTGGTGAGGTCTAGAGTAGCTAGATTATTGGCCTTCTTGATCGCGGTGACCTTCGGCTGCCATTCCCTGTTAAGACACCTCAAAATCTTATTAGTAGCAACCTCGTTTGGAATTGGTTTACCAAGTACATGCAATTTGTTGATAATATGAGTAAATCGTTTTTGCATATCCGCAATGGTTTCCCCTTGCTTCATGTAAAAAAGATTGAACTCATGCGTTAGTGTGTTAATACGAGCCATTTTAACATCATTAGTGCCTTCGTGGGCTACTTGTAAAGCATCCCACATGGCTTTGGCCGTTTCATAATGAGAGACACGATAATATTCGTCAACTCCCAAAGAGGAGATCAAAATATTTCGAGCCTTCCAATCATAGCTGTAATTTTTCTCGTCTTCCTCATTCCATTGGTCTTCGGGTTTGGGAACGACAATGCCTTCGGCATTGGTCATTGTAATTTCCATGGGACCGTTTAAAATAACGTTCCAAACCTTCCAATTTATGGAATTTATATGGACGCGCATACAATCCTTCCAGTAGCTGTAATTCTCGCCTGTAAAAACTGGAGCTCTATTATAAGCCCCTTTAGGTTCGTTCGCCATGATCCAAGAAGTTTTACCGAAGCACCAGATAAACCGAAGCTCGTGATACCACTTGTTAGATGATGGCTATGGATCTAGAAGGGGGTTGAATAGATCCTTGAGTTTTACACGCAAATGGTTACCAAAAATTTGGTTTAAAAAATGTTTAACGGAAGCAACCACTGAATCACACATCTACAACGAACCTTCTACTAAAAGGATCGGATATGCACGACAATATTGGGAATGAATTATGGATGAGAAAAATTCAGTTTGATTAACACAATTTAAAATGCAATCAACAAAGTATCACTTGCTTGATGTTTAATCCAATCCAACGAGATCAATTGACAAACAATAAATTGCAAATGCGTTCGATTTTACGTTGAAACAAAATATCGAACACTTGGTGTGCGTTAGCACACAAAGTGAAGATTTCAAAGTAATGTGATGTTGAGCTGCTCCTAAAACACAATCCAAAGGATTGTATCAAATTTACAAAACAATTCAACAGCTCAATATAACACTAGCTCAGAAATTTCAATCAATTTAGACTTCGCAAATTCGAATTATATCAAATGTAAAGAGTTAAGGGAAAGAGAGAACAAACGAGATTTGATTAGGCAGTTCCCCAATCGTCCTCGCTTTGGGTACCTCTGCCCCCAATTCCACAATTGGAATTGAGATATATATATATATATATATATATGTAGCTGTTGCAAATTGTTTATTACAAGAGAAGAACTATGAACATCCAAACTCCCAAACGTCTTTGATCATTGATGCAGAGCCTTCTCTTCCCTTGATTCAAGACGAATCAAGTGCCACAAATTCGGTTGAACAAGTCACCGTCCCACGCTACTAGACTGCAAGAAACCTCCGTTTTTCAGTCACCTTCACTCAGCCGACTTCAATTTTCTGTAATTCGATCCCCAAACCTTTCTTCTACGATCCTCTGACTGTAGCTATTAAACCGAAAGAAAAATTTGTTCTTTGGTTACCTTTGCACGGCTGAATCCCTGTAGAACGAAACAGTTTGTGCCAAAAACCCCCAAAATCTCCTTTGATTCTTAGAGGATAAAACTTACGGTTTTATTCAAGAAACACCTACCAATTCTCAACCCAGAAATGAAGATCACACACTTCCTAATTCTGAACGTTATCACTTCAAAACAATGGACAAGACAAGCAAAAATGATTATGTGTAATTGTTGGTTGACTCAAGGATGAAGATGAAGATGAAGAGAAAGATTGGTATAAATTTTCACGTTTCTTGTTATTTTTGAAAATGAGATGACCAGACTATTTATAGAGAATGATTTGACCCACTAAAACTTGTAACAGAAATAACAGAAAAATTTAAGTGAAAAAATTCAGTTCAGGCGTGTTTGGGTCGACCCATCCTTTAATGAGGCTCGGCGTGCGCTGACCCGTGGAAATCACTATGCAAGTTTCACAATCATGCGTCGACCTATTGGCATCTTGCGTCGATGTAAGTATGCAGTTTTTGCATATTTTAAAATTCCCAGAATCATGCGTTGACCCACAACCTGCAGGGGTCAGCGTGCGCTTTCCCGGCCTTTCCACAAACTTTGTTCCAACAAGCATGAGTCGACTCATGCTTAGGTTGGGTCGGCGCATCACTTGCATTTTTCAAGAAATGTATTTTTCTGCACATATTAACTGACCAAAACCCGGACAAACATACTAGACACCAATATAATGATCATGCACATGTATTTATGGGTAAGACAAAGTCCTATATGTTTAGACGCATGAACAACGATGATTAGATGCAATTTTCCCGACAAATGAAGTGATACCGCTCAAATTACAATCTAATACTTAGCTTATTTGTTGACATCATTAAAACCGAAATAGATGAAAGACCTTAGCCCTCACAAAAACACTGTCGATGCTTGTTTTGTTTTCCATTTGCAGGTTGGGAATGAAACAAGTGGGGGAGAAGATGGTGCTTCTCCAAGATGCTTCAGGTGTGGAGCAATGCCTAAGTGTGATGTTGAACGCTATAATGGTTTGGTAAGATAGTGTGTACCGCCTCATGATAGTCGGCTGTTATTGACAAATTGAGGAACTGATCACCCTTAATCTCTTGTTGATAGTAGACGGGGTCATGTTGGATGGGATAGTCGTGTCTTGTGAGTTTAAGTGGTGTGTGCAGTGAATCGTTTGGAGTTAAGCCAAGTGCTTACAGATGGTTTTGATGAGTCGATGCAGGATGGTGCTGAGATATTTATGTTGAGGGTAACCTTGAGTATTAGTGAAGGTGGAGAAGTGGGTGTTTTGCCTGGTGTTTGTGAAATTTCGGAAGTGTTTCCTGATGACGTAAGTGATTGGCCTCTAGAGCGTGAGGTAGAGGTTGTGGCGGATTTGATACCAGGTATGAGTCTGGTGTCAATGGCTCCTTACCAGATGTCTACATCTGAGTTGGGAGAATTGAAGAAGCAATTAAAAGAGTTGCTTGGTATGAAGTTTGTTCGACTGAGTGTTTCTTCGTGGGTACTCATGTGTTGTCGGTGGACGAGAAAGATGGTACTACGAGATTGTGTGTGGATTATAGATGATTGAATAAAGTGACGATCAAGGATAAGTATCTACTTATGAGGACTGATGATTCGATGGATTAATTGGTGGACGCTTGTGTTTTAGCAAGATTGATTTGAGGTCTGGTTATCATCAGATTCGTGTTAAGCCTGCTGATATTCCAAAGATAGCTTTCAGGATGAGGTGTGGTGTTCATGTAGTATATGAATCGGTTTTTTCATGAGTATTTGGATAAGTTTGTAGCGGGTTTTATTGACGATATTCTAATGTACTCTAAATCCGAAGGAGAGCATGCTGAGCATTTGAGGACTGTGTTGCAAGTGTTGAAAGAGAAGAAGTTGTATGTGAAACTGTCGAAGTGTGGGTTTTGGTTGAGGGAAGTGTGTTTCCTTGGCCAAGAGATTTAAAGGGGTAGAATTAATGTTGGTCCTTCTATGTTTGATGTTGTGTTGCAGTGGGAGACTCCGAAGTCTGCTACTGAGATACAAAGTTTTCTGGGGTTGACAGGTTATTACCGCGAGTTTATCGAGGGTTTTTCTAAGTTGGCATTACCTTTGACTCAGTTGACTCGAAAGGGTCAAGCTTTTGTGTGGGATGTAGCTTGCAAAGAGAGTTTTGTGGAATTGAAGAAGAGGTTAACTACCGCTTCAGTGTTGATTTTTGCCTAATCCGAGCGAATCTTTTATGGTGTATTGTGATGCGTCGAAGATGGGTCTATGTGGAGTATTGATGCAGGTTGAACAACCTCTACCTCATGCTCTAGAGGCCAATCACTTACGTCATCAGGAAACAACAATCAGACTAGTGGCATTCTGACAGTGTGAAGTTGGGAATGTTTAAGTTGACTAGTAGCATTCTGGAAGAAATCAAAGTGGAATAACAATCAGACTTGAAGTTAGTTGACCAGTTGATTTTGAGCAACCAAGGTAACGGAGGAGAATTCCAGATCGACGAGGATGGTGTGATGAGGTTTCGAGATAGAGTGTGTGTCCCCGATGTTCCAGAAATTAAGAAGAGCATTCTTGAAGAAGGACATCGAAGTAGGTTGAGTATTCATCCCGGTGCTATGAAGATGTACCAGGATTTGAAAAAGCTGTTTTGGTGGCCAAGTATGAAGAAGGATATTGCGGAGTTTTTTATGCGTATTTGACTTGTCAGAAGACAAAGATTGAGCATCATAATCCTTTAGGTATGATGCAGCCGTTGAGTATTCCAGAGTGGAAATGGGATAGTATTTTCCGTGGATTTTGTGTCGGGATTGCCAAAGACTGAGAGAGGGAATGATTCTATTGGATGATTTTGGATTGATTAACTAAATCGGCTCATTTCTTGTCGATGAAGATTAATCATTTTATGCAGAAGTTAGCCGAGATGTACATTGACGAAATTGTGAAGTTGCATGGGATACCTCTAAATATTGTGTTGGATAGAGACCTGAGGTTTATGTCAAGGTTGGAAGAGTTTGTAAGATGCTTTGGGTACTAAGTTGAGGTTAAGTTCTGCCTATCATCCGCAGATGGATGGACAGACATGGAGGACTATCCAGCCTTTAGAGGATTTGCTGAGAGCTTGTGTGTTGGATCAAGGTGGATCGTGGGATAGTCATTTGTTGTTTACGACAACAGTTTTCATGCTAGTATTGGGATGGCACTGTATGAAGCCTTGTGTGGAAGGAGGTGTAGGACTCCATTGTGTTGCTATGAATCGGGCGAGAGTGTTGTACTCGGACCTGAAGTTGTGCAAGAGACGACCGAGAAGATTAAGATGATCCAAGAAAGGATGAGAGCATCGCAGAGTCGCCAGAAAAGCTACCATGATAAGAGAAGGAAGACACTTGAATTCCAAGAGGGAGATCACGTGTTTTTGAGGGTGACGCCAGTGACTGGTGTGGGTCGAGCTTTGAAGTCTAGGAAGCTCACTCCACATTTTGTTGGTCTATATCAAATCTCGCAGAGGATAGGAGAGGTAGCCTATCGGATTGCTTTACCGTCGTCACTTGCGAATTTGCATGACGTGTTCTATGTGTCTCAGTTGAGGAAGTACATTCCAGATCCGTCACATATGATTCAGATGGATGATGTACAAGTGAGGGATAATCTGACAGTGAAAGCTTTACCGGTGTGGATTGACGGTCGAGAGATTAAGCAACTGCGGGGTAAAGACATAACTTTGGTGAAGGTGTTGTGGGGTGGACCAGCTGGCGAAAGTTGGACTTGGGAACGCGAAGATCAGATGAGGGAGTCGTATCCGACTCTATTTCCTTGAGGTAATTTTCGAGGGAAAAAATTCTATAAGTGGGGGAGAGTTGTAACACCCCAAATTTATTAGAATATTTATTTAATTTATTTAAATATAATATTTGTGAATTTTCGGTGAATTTTGGTGGTTTGTGTTGACGTTGGAATTTTCGTGGAGTTTCGGTTATTTAATTAAATAATAGTATATAATATGAACATATATATTAGTATTATTATTAATTTAAATAATATTAGAGGAATTAATGGTAAGATGGACTTTTGAGGAGGATTAGTGAGGGTATTATGGGGAAAGCCCATTTTGGAAGCCCACGGGTTTAACAAAAAGGAATTGGAAAGGAATAGGATTCATTTTGTTAGATCGTGAAAAGAAGGGAAAAGTGCAGAGCTCTGAGGAAAGAAGAAAAATGTGAGGATTCGAGAAGGTTTCCGAAGAATCAGTAGAGAAAGCTCTGAATCGACAATCTAAGGTATGGGGAGTATTGCCTTTCATTGTTTTCAATATAGGAAGTGGTGTGTTTAAAGTGGATTTTGAGATTTTTGGGGTTTTTGAAGGGTTCATGAGTTATTGATGATTTAGGGGTATTTCTGAGGATCGATGATGGATTATCAAGGGTTGAATTGATTCGGGTAAAAATAAGCCTTCGAGGCTAAACCTTTTTTATGATATGTGGGATCTTGTATGAGAAAGGGATTTATGGGGTTTATGGGAACCTTGAGAGTTTGTGGAGGTTTAGGTGATTTTGAGTTAGAATAGTGGAATTAATCGACCTAAATGTCGTAGGTTTTATGCCTTTGATTTGCCATGATGTCTTGGAAATGTTTTGGGGATGTTTTGGGTGAACTGAGGTTGAATTCGTAAGGTGTTTTGGGTTTGTTATGCTACTGAAGTGTAGCAGCGATTTTCTGAAATCGTGGGGTCGCAAAGCGAACCATTCCTTTGCAAGGTGAACACTCGCCCAGACTCGCAAAGCGAGCAGCGCAGCGAATGCACGATGATTGTGTGATGATACTGAGATAAACTCTGGGAGGTGACTTTTGGGGCTCGCGGAGCGAACGTCCCAGCGAATGGCTTCGCCAAGCGACTAGAGGTAGCGAGGAGAGGCAGAAGGGGGAACTCTCTGGGTTTTGTGTGGGATATTGGGGTTCGTTGGAGTTCGCAAAGCGAACATCCTAGCGAACATGTTTGCAAGGCGAATGTTGTAGCGAACGTCTGCTGTTAGCAAATTGTTTTATATTTCTTGAGCTATTTTGATGTTTTGATGTTGTGACTTTTCTGATGAATTTCCCTGATGTTATTGATGATCATATGACGATGATTTCGTGATGTTTGATGCTTAATTGATGATATGAACTACCGTGATGTATATTGATGATTATGAACTGTTATATATGATGTTTGATGATTTAAGTGATGATATGAATTACCACGAGTATATTGATGATTATGAGTTGTTTATACCTGATGTATGATGATTAAATACTGATGTGAATTAGCATGAGCTATGTTGATGATGATAAGATGATGATGCATGATGCTTTGATGAATAAATGACGATATGACGAATATGAGATTTTGATGAATGATGATGCACGTGATGACTTTATTGATGATGATGATTATGACGTTGTGCATCATGCATTCATAGCATATTTTGATGATGATGTTAGGACTTCGGTCCAGTGATGATGATGTTAGACTTCGGTCTATTGTGGCTTCCATCCCATTGTGTGGATATGAAGTGGTTTATGACGTGCTCCGGTTCTTGTGTGGAACCGATCCTAATGACGGGGATCTTTGGAGGGTGATGGCCTAAGTGTCTGTTAGTTCTTGGATTGGCTAGAATTTTGGTAAAACAAAGTTGTGCATTGTTGATGTCACATGGGTGATGTCTTAACATTGAGTCTTAACATTGGTTTATGTTAAGTGTTTAAGTTGGATGTCTGATGTCACATGCGATGTTGTGACATCAGGTCTGCAGAAGATTAATAACATCAGGTTTAGTGATGTTGTTAGGGTTTGCGTTTTAGCTGGATATTGGGAGAGCTGTTAGTCTCATTGGTTGCGAATATCTTGGAGGAGATATTTTCTGTTACAAACAGATTTGATGCAGATTTGTAGGAGTGTTTAAAGGCTGAAGATTTAAGAAGATTTTGAGAGAGAAAATCTATCGAAGATTCAGTTTTAAATAACAAATCAGGTCAGATATTGTAGCAGGTCCAAGACCAGATCAAATAGCTATATAAAGCGCATCAATCCTGAAGGAAAAGTAACGAAGAAAGAGAGCTAAAGACTGAGAGTCGTTTGAGTCTTCGTGTTTGTATTGTAAACCTTTCTAGTGTGAATTGGTATTGTTGTTTTGAGTTGTTCTTGATCAAAGCTGTGAAGCATAATCAAGTTGTGTTATTCAAAGTGTGTGATCTTTGAATTATATCACTGAAGTGATTTAGGGATTGAGTAGTGTTCTCATACCTAAGTGGTCTCTTAGGTAGAAGGTTCATTAAGTAGAGATTAAGTTTAGGAGATGTCAACTGGGTTGTTGAGTCTGTAAATTAATTCTACTGATAATGAAATTCATCCCTGGCTTGGTAGCCCCTAGTGTAGCGAGCGATTTTGGACGCGGTTCTTAAGTGCTGGTCGCTCTCTGCGGTTGAGCTTAAAACTACAAGTCGATTCATTTTTTATCCTATTGTGAGCTGAATAAGGAAGGGAAATAGATGTCTCCAATTAACCTTGCTTGCATATTGAGTTTAAACAGCGGTCTGTTAGGTTACGGATGCTATCAATGTGGGGGGGCTTTTGTACTGGTTATTCGTATTTCGCCAATACGGTTCTTTCTTTCTTTTTTCTAGGCAAAGGGTTTCTGGCGGGGAATAAGGATTAGGATGTTAGGACTGATGCTTTTGAATTACTGCTTTTAATTGATGGAGATATGGGATTTGGGTTTTTTGTTGATTGCGCTCGCTAAGATCTTTTCTTTCGATCTTATGCCTACGTATTCCCGTTTACCGAAACAGGGAAATCAGAGCGTTCGTAGTTCCTCCTATTCTATGGGAGGAAATTGGTTTTTGGTGTCTTGTTCAAAGCCCAAGACGTGAAGCGAAAGGTAGTTTGTATCTTGTTCAAAGCCCAAGATGTGAAGCTGAAAGGTCTATTTGTGTCTTGTTCAAAGCCCAAGACGTGAAGCTGAAAGACCTCGACTTTAGAGAGAATTTGTCATCTCTAAAGAGGGGAGAAGGAGAATTACTTTAACTGGGATACGCGGATCCGAGCAATGCCATAATTTCCGAAGAAAGGGTTTTAACCTGAAGGAGAAGACTTTAACTCCGTGTAGAGCAATGCCATCTTTCCTTAGGAATGCTAAAAGAGGGACAGTGGCATGGATATAGATGATCCAGAGGCTTGCCGCTTACAGCGATTAGATGAAGGGAAAGGAGTTGTTGATGTTTGTGTACTGTGAACGAGGCACAACTTTGATGCTAAAAGGTTGATTGGATCAACCGGTGGTTTTCTTATACAAAGCCTAAGAGGAGGCTAATTTCCGCTAGGAAAATCATTATACAAAGCCTAAGAGGAGGCTATTTTGTGTCTCGTACAAAGCCCGAGAGAGAGGCTAAAGGTTTTTGACCCAGTGGGGCATATCGTTATACAAAGCCTAAGAGGAGGCTAGCAAAGAGTTCGACTTTTGCTTAAGGGATTTATATCTCGTACGAGGCCCGAGATGGAGGCAAAAAAAAGGGGTGATTGACTCAACGAGGGAATCTTTTGTGTCTCATACAAAGCCTGAGAGAGAGGCTAAAAGGTTGTTTTGACTCCACTGGGGAGAATTTTGGTATCTCGTACGAAGCCCGAGATTGAGGCTATTGTAACTGTTTCAGTTGAGTGACAGATCCAATATACTGATTTAAAAGAGAAAATCAGTTCTTTATATGAGTAACACTGTACACAGGGATTTAATTTGAGGATCAGGGATATTTCCTTTTCTTTGAGGAAACGGGAAATCAAAAGGGTATTGAGACTATCCGAGTCTGCGGGTTTCCTTCCTATTTAACGAAGGGTGCTTGAGAATGTCTTTGAGACTCAAGGAAGTTAGACTGTCAGTGTCTAGAGTTTTATCTTTTGTACTATGCTTCGAGAAACAGTAGTAGACTCTATGAAAGGACTGTTCTATGAGGATGACTAGGTTCTGTTCCTATACCTCTAGGAGGTCGTCGGGACAATTTGTACGAAGCCCAAGAGGAGGCTGGAATCTTTTAAGAAGCCGACGGGTCCTTGTACGAAGCCCAAGAGGAGGCTATCATTCCCGGAGGAAGAGATCATTATACGAAGCCTAAGAGGAGGCTGTGAATACTTCTAAGAAGCCGTAGGGTCCTTGAATAATGCCCAAGAGGAGGCCGATGCTTTTAAGAAGCCCGTGGGTCTATCATCTCCTTTCCATTAGGAGAGATAACTCTTTTAAAGATGAAAACCACTGGTAAACGTGCGAGGTTTACTATCCAGCAACTTTTAGCTTTTAAAGAGGGTTCCTTAGTTAAGGTCCAAGATTATGACCGTAGTGGGTACCCAAACCCCGAGACATTCAAGGCAAGCTATCCACAAGGAATAGATCAAGTCAGGAAAGTTCGAGAATTGGGAAGAAACTCAAAGATGCCATTCACGGAGAATACATTCATCTTGGGGAGTAGAGCTTCTTGACGATTCCTAAGGAGGACAGCCGAAGAGAAGACTGTATCTAGTGCTCCTATTGGGGATCTAGGCGTCTATTTCTACGAATAAATGAAACGGCGTCACCTAGTTCTAGACGTAGTTGCCGAGGAAACTCGAAATATCTATACTATTATTACACAGTAGATATGAGTTTATGAAAGGAGACTTACAGTGAGCAGCCCCACAATACAGTTATATATATGAAAGCAGTAAATGAAAGCGATAACCACTTACTCGGTTGTAGTGCTTCCATACTGTTTGGTTAGTTGTTCAACAAAGAAAGATTGAAAACAACAGTATATTCAAAATCAAAGGAGAAAGTGCTTTGAAAAAGAAAGATTTGGGGCTTACAGCTCAAGGAGAGGCCCAGGGTTTTATCAGTGAGCGCACTGTTTGAATTTGTACAGAGGGACTTATACAAGTGACTGGGGCCCAAAAAGGTTTTCTGTACAA
The DNA here is from genome assembly GCA_022829125.1 of Lathyrus tuberosus. Lineage (NCBI taxonomy): Eukaryota > Viridiplantae > Streptophyta > Magnoliopsida > Fabales > Fabaceae > Lathyrus > Lathyrus tuberosus. The sequence continues at coordinate 42,537 of JALAZF010000632.1, forward strand.
AGGGATGGGTCTTACACTTTCTCAAGAGGCCCAAAAAGGTTTAAAGAAAAAGAGTGGGGCTTATAACACGAGGGTAGGCCCAAATGATTTTTCGTTTAAAAATGGCAATCACGCCGAGGTTTTCTTTTAACGCAGAGGGACTTATACAATAAGTGAGGCCCAAAATGTTTTGGTTAAAAGGGGGTTGGGTCTTACACTCTAATAGAGGCCCAAAAATTTTGAATGGGTCTTATAGCTCAAGGAGAGGCCCAGATGATTTTTGAAAAGGCGACGATCGCGCCGTTTGTTTTCTTTGACGGTATCGGGACTTATACAATAAGTGAGGCCCAAAGATGATTTGGTAAAAAAAAAAGGATTGGGTCTTACACTCTAATAGAGGCCCAGAGTGTTTTGAAAATGATTTATGAGGGTTGAATTAATCCAAAACCCTAATTTGTTTCCAAAAAATGTATTTAATTGAATAAAAATTCAATTAAATTGATCAAAAATTGTTTTACACATGGGAAACAAATTGTGATCTTGGATTAATGCTTCAAAAATTAAGTATTGACCTACAAAACAAATAGAAAGCATTAAAAGTTGCAAAATCATTGTGGAAATAATATTTCAAATGTTAAAAACAATTAAAATATTAATTCTTTGCAAAAATATCAATTATATAAAATAAATAATATTTTTTGGGATTTTTTTGGTAAAATAAAATATTTTAACATTTTTGTGAATTATTGCAAAAAGAACCAATCAAAAATGATAAAAATTGAAGGAGTTATTAATTTTTCAAATCATTAAAAATAATAGTATGAAAAATAATAAAATAAAAAAGTGATAAAAAGAAGTCTGGGGCGAGGGGGATTCGAACCCCAGACCTCTCGCTTGCTAATACTCACAAAACCAGCTGATGAACCGCTGGGGCGCAATGCCAATTCATTAAATATATGGCAAGTGAAAATTATATAGAGAACTTGGTTGGTTTTCTGAAAATGGCGCCATGGCCATCTCCTTCCCCGAGCTCGTGCATGAAGCACCCTATCTCACTCATCTCTCAACCTTTGGACATGATTCAAACACCAAACTCGTGCGTTTTTTCACAAGGAACAAGATGGCAATACCCAATTTTATTCATTTTCAGTGTGGAGTGAAATAATCATGATGAACACAGATGAACCCTAATTTGCAAAAGCAATCGTGCAAGCATGGTTATGAGGTCTATGATCAAATTTATTGAGGCAAAACAATCAGCATATGATGGTAATCAAATGGCAAAATTATCATGCGAGGAAATATGCATGGATCATGGAGTTTGAGTTTGAAGCTCACCTTGATGCAAGCTGAAATAGAACTTTGCCCAGATGGTGTTCCAGTCGTGAGTTGATGATCCCTACAGCTTCAATGGATGTTATGGAGTGTGTTGCAAGCTTTGGAAAACTTTGAAATTCTCTGGATCAAGCTGGAGACCTTGACCTGCAAAACTGAAGCAAAATGGCTTGGTTGAAGAGTGATTTTGAGCTGGGAGTGTTACAGATGTTGTTTAAGCACTTGGACACCTCAAATACATCATATGTGATGTGTTTGAGCAATTAGAATTGATTGCTTATGGCTGCAACTCAAAACCCGATAGTGGTTACTCAAAAACAAGAAAACTTGAAGTTTAAGAAAGAATGAGAGAAAGCAGTGCTGTAACTGGCTTTGGGGTGAGTTGAGTGATCCATTGAGACCTCTATTTATAGGTGATCAACTCTTGTCTTGGAGAAATAGTGAATGGCAGCTGGATCAGATCACATTTGCTTGGATTGGCTTGGCATAAATGCCTCTTGCACTAGGCATAACAGCTGCTCCAAATAGATCAGCTATGCCTTGACTGAAATCACATTCTTCAGATGTTTTTAATGTTGTTTAATCAGAGAACTTGACTGAGGAGAGTGAGAATCTTGACAATGCACTATTCCACATAAATGCATTTTGAATTCAAGGCAAAAAGTGCCAAAGTGGATGAATTTCAAGTTGGAAGGTTCTTTGGCTTTTTGACTCAGATTTATCAGTTGGATTAGATGCAATGTGATTGGTTTGAACATAAGTGGCATGCTGATCCTCAGTCTTTGGCTCAAAATCGTGTGAGATAAGCAAACATGCAAACTGATTTTTCCAAAACAGCTTGCAGCAGCATGACTTTGGGCATGGATTTCTCATGGCTTGAGTTGAATCAATTCATGCTGTTGAGCCCTTTGAATTCTTAGCAACATATGCAACAACATTGATGTTTAACTTTGGGACTGATTCAGCTTGCATCTATGTGCAAAAATCCCACAAGTTTTGGTGTTTCAACAAAATTCTGTTTTAGGCAGAATTTTTCTAAGTGTTGGAAAATGGTATTTTTTCACATTTTCAGCCACTTTGGCTCACTCATAGCTCAAAATCCATAAGGAATTGGAGTTAGGCCTAGTTGAAGTTTTTGTAGAGGGCAGTGAGATCTACAAATCAAGCTTTGGATGGAAAAAATTGGCCTTGTGGTTTAGGAGTTATGGTCCTCCAAAGTTGGTACCTTTGCCACTTTATTTTTAACTTAGAAAAATTTCTAAGTTTTATGGTTACCCCTTTTACAAGTTATCTCACTTTTCTTGATTTTTCTTGATGAATGATGACTCAAATCATACATTAACATCATTTTAGGGTTAAAAATCCATTTTGGTGAAAAATCTCAAAAAGTCAAAGTTGACTTTTGTGCACAGTTGACTTTTTATCAGATGAATTCCAAACTGTGCAATTCTTCAGGAAATCATGTCCTTGACCTAAATCAAACTTGATGGACATGTTCCATGGGTGTCATAGGGTATATTCAATCATGTATTAGGGTTTGGGAGCATGTCCTGGTCAAAAGTCAAAGTTACAGTTGACTTTTCCCTTAAAACCCTAATTGTGGTGCAGATGAAAATGAAACTTGTTGCTCAAGCTTCTTGGATCAATCCATTGTTCCAAATGGATCAATATGGTGTATTAGAGACCCTCAAATCATCTCTTGAGGTCTTGGCTCATGGTTTGTCCCAAAAGTCAACTTAGGGGTGAATTAGGTCAAGAAACCCTAATTCCTGATTTTTGATGAATGCATCCCCTGAGGCAAAATTGACTTGATGCAGGGGTTCATGAGGTTCCATGAAGTATATTAGGTTATGTTTTGGATCATTGCCTTGTGCCCAGATGAAAATTTCCATCTGGAGGCCCTGGTCGACCAAAACCCTAATTTGGTGACACTGTCGATCTTGAGACTTGATCCACCTAGAAGGGAGCAGCCTTGTGCTTAATCCTTGAAGTGGGAGTCCTTTTTGATCCATTGTGGATGTTTGAGAGATTAGACAAGTTGAAGATCATGTCATTTCTTGATTGATCCTTTGTCTAAAGCTCAGAGAGGGCTTGAAACCCTAATTTTAATTGTATTGGATGTTCACCCATCTTTGGGGAGACTGATGAAGCATAAAGGTACATCCATATTGTGATGATGATTTTCACAATGATGGGAAATCTAAGTGGTCAAAATTTGGGGTATTACACCCAGACGTAGGTAGTTAGACCGAACTGGGTGAACAATTCTTTGTGTTCTCTGCTGTTGTTTTACATTGTCCATTGCAGAGTGTGTTGTTGTGACATCACACGTAACATCACATATCTGGTACCAGAATTTCAATTGGTATAAGAGCAGGCATCCTGCTCTGTATCTGGGTGAGATCTAGGGCTGATACTTTTTGGTAATGATGGACAAGAAAGTTGGTGGATTTGTGAATAGACCCCCTATTTTGGATGACTCTAATAATGATTATTGGAAGCCAAGGATGATTACATTTTTGAAATCCTTGGACAGCAGGGCTTGGAAGGCTATCATAAAAGAATGGAAAACACCTGTTGTTGTTGAGAAGGATGATGCTGGGAAAGAAATAGAAGGCAGCTCAAAACTGAAACCTGAAGAAGAATGGACCAAGGAAGAAGATGAGCTTGCCCTTGGAAATTCTAAAGCTTTAAATGCTATTTTCAATGGAGTTGATAAGAACATATTCAGGTTGATCAATACCTGTGAAGTTGCTAAGGAAGCTTGGGATATCTTGAAGACTACCCATGAAGGAACTTCAAGGGTTAAGATGTCAAGACTTCAACTTCTGACATCAAAGTTTGAAAGTCTAAAGATGAAGGAAGATGAAACTATACATGACTTTCATATGAGTATTCTTGAGTTGTCCAATGCCTCTAGTGCTCTTGGAGAAAAGATGACTGAAGAAAAGCTGGTGAGGAAAATCCTTAGATCCCTTCCCAAGAGGTACAAGATGAAGGTGACTGCAATTGAAAAAGCTCAAGACATCAGCAAAATGAGGGTTGATGAGCTTATTGGATCTCTTCAAACATTTGAGCTAGGGTTAAGTGAAAAGGAACCTGAGAAGAAGTCCAAGAGTATAGCTTTGGCTTCCAGTTCTGAAGAAGCCAAGAAAGGGAAAGAGGATGATTCTCAGGAAGAGCTGTCTCAGGCTATTGCTTTGCTGGGTAAACAGTTCAACAAAGTTATGAAGAGGATAAATAGGAGTTATAATCCCAATGTCAAGAACATTACCTCTGACATCAACAGATCAGGAGAACAAGGGAAGAAGTCTAAAGATAAAGAAAAATCTAGTAATGACAAAGGGATACAATGCTTTGAGTGTGAAGGGTATGGACATGTCAAGAAGGAATGTCCTACTTTCCTAAAGAAGCAGAAAGGGTTATCAGCTTCTTGGTCTGACAGTGAGAGTGAATCTGAAGAAAATTCAGCTAAACTTGTTAGAGCTATGGTTGGGGTTTATGAGTCAGATGATGATTCTTGTGATGATGAGGTTACTTATGATGAACTTGCTGCCACTTATAAAGATCTCTTCATAAGAAGTAAGCAAGTGTGTCTTGAAGGAGAAGTGCTGAAGAAAACCATAGTACAGTTAAAAGCTGAAAAGACTGAACTTGAAGCTGAAGTCAGTATGCTTAACTATAAACTGGACTCTATGACCAAAACTATCAGAATGTTGAACAATGGTACTGATGCATTAGACAACATTCTTAGTATTGGGAAGATGGCTGCAGACAAATGTGGTTTGGGATTCACCAGTGATGCAGGTTCTATCACCTCCAAACCAGTGATGTTAAAACATCCTGACAGAACTCTATCTAAGAAGAAATACAGACACTGGAGATGTCACCATTGTGGTTGTTTTGGACACATTAAGGCTTATTGTTATAAGCTACATGGATATCCTTAGAAGGCTCATCAGGTTGTTCCCAAACAGAACTGCTATAAAGGGAGGCAGGTTACCAAGCCTAAGAAGCAATGGGTCCCTAAAGTTAAGGTTACCAGCTTGATAGCTCACACTTCTTTAAGGGTTTCTACCAAAGAAGATTGGTACTTTGACAGTGGGTGTTCAAGGAACATGACTAGAGTAAAGAATCTGTTGGTAGATGTGAAGCTTTATTCTTCAGGCTATGTTACATTTGGTGATGGGATCAAAGGAGAGATCAAGGGGAGTGGTAAACTGAACTGTGCTGGTGCTCCCAGACTGGAGGATGTTCTTCTTGTTAAAGGACTGACAGCAAATTTGATTAGCATTAGTCAACTTTGTGATCAAGGATTCAAAGTAGACTTTACAAAGTCTGAATGCATTGTCAAAGATGATAAAGGAGAAGTCATTATGAAGGGAGCTAGGTCTAAGGACAATTGTTATCTTTGGGTGCCACAAGACTCAAGTTCTTCCACTTGTGTTTTTGCTAAAGAAGATGATGTCAAAATCTGGCATCAGAAGTTGGGACATCTTCACCTAAAGGGAATGAAGAGAATTATCTCCTCAGAAGCAGTCAGAGGAATTCCCAAACTTAATATTGAGGAAGGAAAAGTGTGTGGAGACTGTCAAAAAGGGAAGCAGACAAAGATGTCTCATCTGAAGCTTCAACACGACACCACCTCCAAGGTCTTGGAACTACTTCATATGGACTTGATGAGACCTATGCAGGTGGAAAGTCTGGGTGGAAAGAAATATGCATATGTGGTTGTTGATGACTATTCTAGGTACACCTGGGTGAGCTTCATCAAAGACAAATCAGAGGTGTTTGATGTTTTTAAAGATCTTTGTCAAAGACTCCAAAGAGAAAAGGAGAGTAATGTTATCAGGATAAGAAGTGACCATGGAAGAGTGTTTGAGAATAGCAAGTTTGAAGAATTTTGCTCTGCTGAAGGTATAAGTCATGAGTTTTCATCTCCTATTACTCCTCAGCAAAATGAAGTAGTTGAGAGGAAGAACATAACTATCCAAGAGTTTGCTAGAGCTATGATCCATGCCAAGAAACTTCCCTGTCATTTCTGGGCTGAAGCCATGAATACTGCCTCCTACATTCACAACAGGGTTACCCTGAGAAGAGGCACTTCATCCACTCTGTATGAACTATGGAAGGGAAGAAAACCTAATGTTAAATACTTCCATGTTTTTGGAAGTAGATGTTATATTCTGGCTGATAGAGAACAGAGAAGAAAGTTGGATTCCAAAAGTGATGAAGGAATATTTTTGGGGTACTCTACCAATAGCAGAGCGTATAGGGTTTTCAATTCTAGAACCAAGGTGATGATGGAGTCCATCAATGTGGTGTTTGATGACAATGATAAGCAGGAAGATGATGATGTCCTAGATGACGTTGGAACATCAGTTGGTGAAGTTACACCAGAAACTGAAGACAGAAGTCCAACTCCCAGTGTTGCTGCTGCTGAGCCTGAAACTGAGCAACCTCATAAAGATCCCTCTATCAGAGTGCAGAAGGACCACCCAAAGGAGCTCATTATAGGTGATCCAAACTCTGGAGTGAGGACTAGGTCAAGAGATGTTATAGCTAGTTCATGTTTTGTCTCCAAAATTGAGCCAAAGAATGTCAAGGAAGCATTAACTGATGAGTTTTGGATAAATGCAATGCATGAAGAGCTGGAGCAATTCAAGAGGAATGAAGTATGGGAGCTTGTACCTAGGCCTGATGGAGTTAATGTGATTGGCACCAAGTGGATCTACAAGAATAAATCTAATGAACAAGGAGTGGTCACCAGAAACAAGGCCAGATTAGTTGCTCAGGGATACACTCAGGTTGAAGGAATTGATTATGATGAAACCTTTGCTTCTGTGGCAAGACTGGAATCTATCAGATTGCTCTTAGGGGTGGCTTGTAATTTCAAATTCAAGCTTTTTCAGATGGATGTTAAAAGTGCCTTCTTGAATGGTTACTTAAAGGAAGAGGTGTATGTTGATCAACCAAAAGGATTTATTGATCCAACATTTCCTGACCATGTATACAAACTAAGGAAAGCTCTATATGGTTTGAAGCAAACACCAAGAGCTTGGTATGAAAGACTTACTGAATTCCTGGTTGTGAATGGCTACAGAAAAGGAGGGATTGACAAGACTTTGTTTGTTAAAGAGGAAGGAGGAAAACTGATGATAGCTCAAATCTATGTTGATGACATAGTATTTGGTGGGATGTCGGATGCAATGGTGAAACATTTTGTGGAACAGATGCAGTCTGAATTTGAAATGAGTCTTGTTGGTGAGCTAAACTATTTTCTTGGTCTACAAGTTAGACAAATGGAGGACTCCATATTCATTTCTCAGAGCAAGTATGCAAAGAACATAGTGAAGAAGTTTGGTTTAGAGAATGCTAATCACAAGAGGACTCCTGCACCTACTCATCTAAAATTATCCAAGGATGAACATGGTGTCAGTGTGGATCAAAGTTTATATAGAAGCATGATTGGGAGTCTATTGTATCTCACAGCTAGTAGACCTGACATTGCTTTTGCTGTTGGAGTTTGTGCCAGATACCAATCTGAGCCTAAGGTTAGTCACTTGAATCAAGTAAAGAGGATCCTGAAATATGTTAATGGCACTAGTGACTATGGGATGTTGTATAGTCATGGATCTGGGACTGAGTTAAGGGGATATTGTGATGCTGACTGGGCTGGGAGTGCTGATGATAGGAAAAGCACTTCAGGAGGTTGTTTCTTCTTAGGGAATAATCTGATATCATGGTTTAGTAAAAAGCAAAACTGTGTGTCCCTTTCTACTGCTGAAGCTGAGTACATAGCAGCAGGGAGTAGTTGTTATCAACTTATTTGGATGAAGCAGATGTTAACAGAATACAATGTCAAGCAAGATGTCATGACATTATATTGTGATAATTTAAGTGCTATCAATATCTCTAAGAATCCTATTCAGCATAGCAGAACCAAGCATATTGATATAAGGCATCATTTTATAAGAGATTTGGTTGAAGACAAAGTAGTTGCCTTGGAACATGTTGCTACAGATAAACAATTAGCTGACATTTTTACTAAAGCCTTAGATGCAAACCAATTTGAAAGTTTGAGAAGTAAATTGGGAATTTGCATTTATGAAGATTAAATGTGCTAGAGAGTGTATTAAGCAGTTGTATTCTTTATTAGAAATTGATTTTATTCAACTGCTGAAGGCATACAGGTTTGAAGTACATCGTTAGTTACAGATTTTCCCAACCCCCTGCATCTAGAAAAGCTTTCCAGTCTTCATCCCAATCATCATCAGTAGCTTGTTGTTGCACATGAAGCTTCTTGCTTGGTTTCATGGTTGTTTCTGATGTTTTGCCTGTTCTTGTTGCTCCTGAAGAAGTTCCAGCTGTTGTCTGTGTTTTGCTCTTCTTCTTCAGTGGATCGGGTTTCTTTTCCTCCTGCTTGAGGGTCCTTGCTGCATCTTTGGAGTTTGACTGGCTCATTCTTGGTTGCTGTGTGGTGCTGCTAGAAGGAAGAAGGCTTATTTTTATAATGCAAACAAGAAGCATTGTTTGTATCGCCTGACCAGTCAAAGTGTTGGAACTTGTTTTTTTTGGAAAACTTGGTGTTTGACTGTGTCATTTATTATGTCAGGACATTGTGTTTGGTGATTGTCCAATTGTGGCTAAAAAGGGGGAGAGTTAGCCTAGCCTTTGTGTGTAGAGTGTGACCCTAGCTCAGTTCTGGTGTGGTGCAGAAGTTAAGGGGGAGTTTAGGGGGAGTTTGTGTAGCTGGAAGATGATTCTTGCTTTGAGGGGGAGCTTGCCCAATGCTGCTACTAGCAGAGTATTGGAGTGTGTGCAGCATGCTGAAAGCATTGTGAAGCTGGTATGAAGAAATGCTGCTGCAAAGGTTGGTAAAATATTCATGTTTGTCCGCTGCTGAAGTCTCTGATGTTGCAGAGATTGTTTTAGCCAAAATTAGCCAAAGGGGGAGATTGTTAGTTCTTGGATTGGCTAGAATTTTGGTAAAACAAAGTTGTGCATTATTGATGTCACATGGGTGATGTCTTAACATTGAGTCTTAACATTGGTTTATGTTAAGTGTTTAAGTTGGATGTCTGATGTCACATGCGATGTTGTGACATCAGGTCTGCAGAAGATTAATAACATCAGGTTTAGTGATGTTGTTAGGGTTTACGTTTTAGCTGGATATTGGGAGAGCTGTTAGTCTCATTGGTTGCGAATATCTTGGAGGAGATATTTTCTGTTACAAACAGATTTGATGCAGATTTGTAAGAGTGTTTAAAGGCTGAAGATTTAAGAAGATTTTGAGAGAGAAAATCTGTCGAAGATTCAGTTTTAAATAACAAACCAGGTCAAATATTGTAGCAGGTCCAAGACCAGATCAAATAGCTATATAAAGCGCATCAATCCTGAAGGAAAAGTAACGAAGAAAGAGAGCTAAAGACTGAGAGTCGTTTGAGTCTTCGTGTTTGTATTGTAAACCATTCTAGTGTGAATTGGTATTGTTGTTTTGAGTTGTTCTTGATCAAAGCTATGAAGCATAATCAAGTTGTGTTATTCAAAGTGTGTGATCTTTGAATTATATCACTGAAGTGATTTAGGGATTGAGTAGTGTTCTCATACCTAAGTGGTCTCTTAGGTAGAAGGTTCATTAAGTAGAGATTAAGTTTAGGAGATGTCAACTGGGTTGTTGAGTCTGTAAATTAATTCTACTGTACTATGGTTTTGGTCTTGATGGTGGTTATGAATGGTAGCTTACACATTCATCTTCTTTAACTAAGCAATGATGCTTAGAAAAGGTAAACTTCCCCTCGATCCTGGTCTTCAGCCAAGGAACTGGTCTCAGTTTTCTTTTGAAATAAACCTCCCCTCGTTCTTGGTTTCCTACCAAGGAATTGGTCTTAGTTTCTGATTTGAACTTCCCCTCGATCTTGGTTTCCTACCAAGGAACTGGTCTTAGTTTCTGATTTAAACTTCCCCTCGATCCTGGTTTCTTACCAAGGAACTGGTCTTAGTTTCTGATTTAAACTTCCCCTCGATCCTGGTTTCCTACCAAGAACTGGTCTTAGTTTCTTTTGTCAATAAACTTTATTGACAAGGGACGCTATGTGTAGCGGTTTTCCTTCAAACTTCTCGCCGAATTTTCCTGGGGAGATGCCATTTGAGTGGAAAAAGTTTTGATGTCAGACTTGCTGGGGAACCCATTCGTCTGAGTTGTGGAGATGTACAAACTTCTCTGTTGGAGACGTCATCTGTCGATTCTACTGGGGAAAGCGAGTCTCTTGAGAGACTGTTTTCGTTTGGGATCTTTCATCATACTTTTCTCGGGATCTTCCCGGAGAAACGCCATATGATGGGGTCCAATTTTGTGGGGCCGATGACCTTTTCATCAGCGATCCTTTCGGAGCAAAACTGGCATGCTGCCGAATCTCTGATCACGAGGCTTTCTCTGTGGATTGTCCTTAATCCGGGAAGCGAGGATACCATCTTCAATGGCGAAGAGTGACATTTTTTGAAGGTTCTCTGATCTTTCAGAGGTTCAAGTTATCAAAGTGGCCAAGTGCCGACTCTGATCTAAAGATACACTGGTGGCGAGATTGTGCAGACGCAACACTTCCTGACGAGGAAAGAACTGACAAACTCGATTGAGAAAACTGTTTATCACTAGGGGACAAGACCGACTCAAGTGATAGTGATGCAATATGAAATGTAAATGCAAATCAAAAATGCATGAAGTACGTATGTATATGCTGACAAAACTGACGCGACATACAGACTAATGGATGAACACAATCGGATACTCGGCCATCACGGGGCAAAGAAGTACCGTTGGTTCAAAAATAGCAATTCCACCTTGCTTAGGAGAGATAGTCCCGTTGGGAGCTATGTTGATCGGGCTTAGGAGATGAGAACTCGGCCGAGGCGTGTCAGACGAAACAAGGTCTCTGACACAGTTGATCCCTTCATTCAGGCATACTGGCTTAGAAGGAGTACTTTGATTCTGCACTTTGAAGTTTGATTACTTCGGGAGAAGAAATCGATGTTCTTCTGATGTTCAACAGTCAAAAGAAATGCCATCTTTAATTTAAAAGCAGAAAAAGTTTTAACAAGTAAATTCATTTTTGTTTTATTTCAAGAATCGCTGATTAAGTTTAAACAACGTCGTTCTGTAAAGCTAAAGCAAGTTAAGAATTACAAACAAAAGCATAAAGGCTCAAATTTTATTGATAAGATGGAGATCAGCCAAACGCGTGATTCCAAAGAGTATATACAAAGTTATAAAACGGTAATTTACAGGGAAAAGGGCTACGTTGAAACATAACGACCACTATCCTTCTACCAACTTTGAATTCGGGGCATCCTGAGCTTCTGTCGAAGATGACCTTTGACTGGAGATTTCCTCCGATAGATGATGCTGTAACTGCTGCTGAGGGACTTGCCTCTGTTGAACATAGTTACTTGCCATTATCCCTAATTTTTGCCTGGATTGTACTATGAGATTTCCAATCCATCGGGATGATTTTTTTTCATGTCTCTAACTTTTGCCTGGACCGCCCTTTCGGGTTTTCAATCCACCAAGACATTTTTTTTTTTAGTTTTAGGCGAAGTATTTCTTGACTACATCAACATTCGTGGGGTAGGCAAATTCCTCTCCGTCCATGGTTGCAAGTCTCAAGGCGCCGCCTGAGAAAGCTTTCGTGACCACATAGGGGCCATCATAATTTGGGGTCCATTTGCCCCGAGAATCAGTGAGAAATGATTGTATCTTCTTGAGCACGAGGTCTCCTTTTCTGAAAATACGAGGTCGGACCTTTTTGTCGAACGCCCTCTTCATTCTCTATTGATATAACTGACCGTGGCATAGTGTCGTGATTCTTTTTTCTTCGATCAGGTTCAGTTCGTCGTGTCGACTTTGACACCATTCAGCTTCGGTGAGCTTAGCTTCCATCAATACCCGGATTGATGGGATCTCTACTTCTATGGGGAGCACTGCTTCCATGCCATACACTAGAGAGAAAGGGGTAGCCCCTGTTGAAGTGCGGACAGATGTGCGATAACCATGAAGAGGAAAGGGTAGCATCTCGTGCCAATCTTTATAGGTTACAACCATTTTTTGAACGATCTTCTTGATGTTCTTGTTAGCCGCTTCTACCGCTCCGTTCATCTTGGGTCGGTAGGGAGATGAGTTATGGTGTTCAATCTTGAACTCTGCGCATAACTCTTTCATCATCTTATTGTTCAAGTTGGATCCATTATCAGTAATGATCTCGTTTGGAACACCATAACGGCAGATGATATTGTTTTTGATAAATCGGACCACCACTTGTCGGGTTACATTGGCGAATGACGCTGCTTCGACCCACTTGGTGAAATAGTCAATGGCTACCAGGATGAACCGATGTCCGTTTGAAGCCTTGGGCTCAATCATACCAATCATATCGATTCCCCATATGGAAAATGGCCACGGGGAAGAAAGAACTTTGAGATGTGATGGCGGTACATGAATTTTGTCGGAGTATATCTGACACTTGTGACACCTCCTCATGTACTTGTAGCAGTCGAATTCCATTGTCAACCAATAATACCCGGCCCTGAGAATTTTTCTCGCCATTGTGTGTCCGTTGGCATGAGTGCCAAAGGATCCTTCATGAATTTCTTTCATGAGCATGTCTGCTTCTGGTCTGTCGACACATCGGAGCAAAACCATGTCAAAATTTCTCTTATAAAGAGTGTCACCGCTCAGGAAGAAGTTTCCAGCCAATCTTCTGAGGGTTTTCCTGTCTTTTCTGAGTGCCCCAGATGGGTACTCTTGTTTCTGAAGGAAGCATTTGATATCGTGATACCAAGGTCTGTCGTCTATGACTGCTTCAATCATGAAGATGTAAGCGGGCCGTTCAAGGCGCATGATGTCGATCTTAGGTATGTCATTCCATCGACCTACACTAATCATGGAAGAGAGAGTGGCTAATGCATCAGCCATGTGATTCTCATCACGAGGGATGTGATGAAAGTCGACTCTGTTGAAGAAGGGTAACAACCTTCTTGCATAGTCTTTGTAAGGAATCAATCCTGATTGGTATGTGTTCCAATCTCCTTTTATCTGGTTAATAACCAGGGCTGAATCGTCGTATACGTCCAAGTTTTTGATCCTTAAATCAATCGCTTCTTCGAGACCCATGATACATGCTTCGTATTCGGCCTCATTGTTCGTACATTTGAACGTAAGTCTAGCAGTGAAAGGAATGTGGATACCCTGAGGGGTAACAATGATTGCCCCAATTCCGTTTCCATAATGATTGACTGTTTCGTCAAAGATAAGTCCCCACTGGGAACCTGGTTCTGGCCCTTCACTGGGTAGCGGTTCATCGCAATCTTTCATCTTTAGATACATGACATCTTCGTCTGGGAAGTCAAACCCGATTGATTCTTGATCGTCAATCGGTTGATGAGCCAAATGATCGGCTAAAATACTTCCTTTAACGGCTTTCTGAGCATGGTACTCTATGTCATATTCTGATAGTAACATCTGCCAACGGGCAATCCTTCCCGTGAGAGCAGGTTTTTCGAAAACGTACTTGATTGGATCCATTTCGGAGACCAACCAAGTAGTATGACGAATCATGTACTGGCGAAGACGTTTGGCTGCCCAAGCCAAAGCACAGCAAGTTTTCTCAAGCATCGTGTACCGAGTCTCGCAGTCGGTGAATTTCTTGCTTAGATAGTAAATGGCAGACTCTTTCCTTTTAGTTTCGTCTTGTTGGCCAAGTACACATCCCATTGAGTCCTCTAGGACTGTGAGGTAAATGATAAGCGGTCTTCCTTCCACTGGAGGTGATAGAATTGGAGGATTCAACAGATATTCCTTGATACTGTCGAAGGCGGTTTGGCAATCTTCTGACCAAACGCAATCCTGGTTCTTTTTGAGTAATTTGAAAATCGGCGCACAAGTCGCGGTCATAAGGAATATGAATCTGGAGATGTAGTTCAAACGTCCCAGGAATCCTCTGACTTGTTTTTCAGTTTTCGGAGAAGGCATTTCTTGAATGGCCTTGACCTTGTTAGGATCAACTTCAATTCCTTTCTGGCTGACGATGAACCCTAGTAATTTCCCCGAACGGACACCGAAGGTGCACTTGTTGGGATTCAAGCGGAGCTTGAATTTTCTTAGACGTTCGAACAATTTTGACAGATGTTCAACGTGCTCATCCTCTGTTCTTGATTTTGCAATCAAATCATCGACATATACCTCGATTTCTTTGTGTATCATGTCATGAAACAGAGTAGTCATGGCCCTTTGATAGGTTGCCCCGGTATTCTTCAAATCGAACGGCATTACCTTGTAACAAAAGGTACCCCATGGGGTAATGAACGAAGTTTTCTCCATGTCTTTCGGCGCCATTTTGATCTGGTTATAGCCCGAGAATCCATCCATGAAGGAGAATACTTTGAACTTTGCTGTGCTGTCAACCAGCATGTCTATGTGTGGTAAAGGAAAGTCGTCCTTTGGACTTGCCTTGTTCAGATCTCTGTAATCAACACACATTCTGACCCTTCCGTCCTTTTTTGGAACGGGTACGATGTTGGCTAACCATTGAGGATATTCAGATGTAGCGAGGAAACCCGCGTCGATCTGTTTCTGTACCTCCTCTTTGATTTTGATGGCCATGTCCGGGTGAGTGCGTCTCAACCTTTGCTTTACTGGCGGACATTCCGATCTTAACGGTAAATGATGTTCCACGATGCTGGTATCCAATCCTGGCATATCTTGATAGGACCAAGCGAACACATCAGGGAATTCTTTGAGAAGCTTTATCAAACCCTCTCTTTGACAGTTGGACTGAGCAGTGCTCCGATCCTGATTTCTTTTCTCTCTTTTTCTGAACCCAAGTTTACCGTTTCCAACGGTTCTTTGTGAGGTTCAATGGACCTTTCCTCTTGTCTGAGTAGTCGGGAGATCTCTTCTGGAATTTCGTTGTCATTTTCTTCTTCAGCCTCGAATACCAGGAACTCAAAGTTGGAAGAAGGCATCGGATCGTATGTTTCAACGGGGTATAAAACAAGCAATCTGCATGACGTGATGATTCGTGTTTAGAAGAGATAGAGAAAATGCAAGTGTGTACAGTGTTTTGATTTTACTGCTTGTTTTTATTATTGAATATTTTTTTTTTAGGATTACCATTTTCTGAAAAAGCAAAAAGAGAAAACAACAATTAATGCAGAAATTACAGAACGACGTTATTTTATTAATGAACAAGTCGAATCTTGAAACTACAGCCCTATAAAACAAAACTCACTCGCTTTGGGCAAAGCGAAGAGGGAAATTTACAGAAAGTGGGCCCTATCAAAACATCCGTTTCACCTGGGCAGGGTGAAAGGTTAAAAGATGGCAATTACTTTGACTGATGAACGACCTTCGGAACCTCGACGGCAACCCATTGGCGGCGAACTCCTCGGTGAATCACAAAGTCTGGCACCTTCCTTGATTTGTCTTCAGAAATGACGCTGATTTCTGGTGGAGCAGGATCATTGGAATCTGTCTCCCAAGCAGAATTGTCGTAGGAGGATTCCCCTGTTGCATTTTGCATAGCATTGGTGCTCTCAGCTGTATCTCCCCATCCCGTTGACCGGATATCTTCGAGCCTGATACGAGAGCTTTCGGGAGCAATGTACTTGACCATAAAGTCGTATTTTCCACTTGGTTGTCCCAAAGTGTCCCAAACTTCTTTGGAACTGGAGAAAACATCCCTTTCGATGACGTTGACCTCAGGAAAAGCATAGTTGATGAATTCAAGTCCTGCGAACGTTGTGAATTCATCTTCATGTTGAGTAGTCTCTGAATGACCTGAGTGTTGATCCCATGACATGGCGGGGACACAGGTATTCTGTTCAATGATGGTCAACTGAGTTTCATTACTCGGCTGACTTTCTTGCCCCAAGTTTCCTGGGTAAGGCTGCCACATTGGTAGACCATCCATCGGGCCATAGTAATTGCGATCAAAGTTTTCTTTCATCAGAGTGTCTTCCTCTAATGAATTTGGCGGAGCACGGCATCCTTCCGGATCACAATCCCCGTAGATCATTTCGACATCTGATCTTGGTATAAATCTCGGACTTTCTGTAGGAAAGCAAAAAGGCATAGGCACCTCTTCCTGAGACATATAGCCGTCCTTGTTAAGGTAGGACTTCCATTCTTCATCTGTGTCAGAGGGATCTTCCTCATTGATAGCATGAAATGTCTGAGACACTGGGTGGAGAAAACCTCTACTGTGGAAGAAGTTTTGAAGGGGATGAAGACTTTCATCGTTGGCGACCGTCTGGGTACAGGTTGCAGAAAAACCAAGACCCTTCTTTGTTTTATTGTCAATAGGAATGACAAGCTGTCCCCATCCTTTTGTATCGGTACTCTCGACCGCTTTGATAGCATCTTTGTATGAAGAAATTGAAGTTCCTTCTTCGGATTGATCGTTCTTGCTCACCGATAGTGCTTGGAACTGAGTTCCAATAACCTCCTCGGGTTCCACACAAGTAGATGATGATAGGTTACTCACAAGCAAGGCTTGTTCCCCACAAACCGTGACAAGTTGATCGTTCTTGACGAACTTTAGCTTTTGGTGGAGGGTTGAAGTAACCGCTCCAGCCTGATGTATCCAAGGTCTTCCTAATAAACAACTGTATGTTGCCCGGATGTCCATGATCTGGAAAGTGATTTGGAAAGTGTGAGGACCAATAGTTATGGGAAGATCCACTTCGCCGATAACTGTTTTTCTGGATCCGTCGAATGCTTTGACGACGACCTCGCTGACTCTCATCGGAGGGCCCTTAAATGATAATTGCATCAAAGTGGACTTCGGCATAACATTCAGGGCCGACCCTGTGTCTACCAGTACGCTGGATAAAGCATCGCCCTGGCAGTTAACCGTAATGTTGAGCGCCATGTTATGACGACGACCCTCTTCAGGTAATTCCTCATCACTAAATCCCAAATTATTGCAGGAAATGATGTTAGAGACAATGCTATCGAATTATCTGATTGTTACATCCTGTTCCACAAAGGCTTGCTCCAAGACTTTCTGTAGAGCCTCCCTGTGGGCTTCTGAACTGAGTAACAGTGATAATACTGAGATCTTTGAAGGAGTCTGTAACAGTTGATCAACAATGTTATATTCACTCCTTTGGATGAGCTTTAGCATCTCATCTTTGTCTTTTGAAAAGTCGGGATTACCAGATTGACCGACTGGTGGATCAGGAATTTCCGTCTGAAGTTCCTTTTCTTTGTTGGATTCTCCAACCCCTCGGTTGAAGATTCGACCGCTCCGTGTTACACGACTGATGTCTGCAATATTCACGACGGAGGGTAATGGAATTTCCTTTCCATTCTCGATTATTGTTGCACCGTATTTGTAAGGGATTGCCTTAGTTGATTCATACGGTAATGGCTCCGGTAGATAGATGACTATGGGAACCTTCTGATTTTTCTGACCGTCATAAGTAACCTCGATCCGTTCCTGGTTGGGAACTCTAGATTCGTCAAGTAGAGGAATGATGGCAAAAACATCCCTGATCTGGTGATGACCAGAGATCGTGACAACATCCTCAACTTGATCGGCAAGGTAGTTCGGCGACCAAATGATGGGTCCAGAACCCGGATATGGATGAATTTTTCCATGATCGATCTGACCCTGAAGAGCTGCTCTCATAAGGTAACACCCTTGGTTACTTTCCGAACAGACGCTACAACTGTCATAGTTGTGTGGTGGCACCTGGCCACGCCCACTTTGAATGCAATGCAACCTCACTAGGTTATCTTCCATTGATCGGACATCCTGACTTTGACGACGAGTAGGATTCCTGTTATTGATACTAATCTGCTGAGTATCTTCGTCCATATAGATTGGCATCCACCAGTGATTTAACAAGTGCTGAAGTGCCTCCTGGACAAGGGTACAACCTCGATCGTTTTCGCAACCTGCTTTACAGCTTTGGTAATCATGTGATATTAAGAATCCGAGTCGGACCTGCTCAGCATGTAACTCTACCAGGTTGGTATTCATTACGCGGATATCGAAGATCTGAACCATGTTGATTTGATAGGGATTCCTATCATGGTAGTCTTGGATCCATCCAAGATCCATCTGACGCTGGAGGGCCTCTTGTATGAAAGAGCATCCCTGTTTGTTTACCGAGCAAATCAGACAGGAACTGTAATCGTGCCGCGGTAGATTATGATATTGGCTTTGCCTTGAGTGCATCGCCACCAAGTTGACATTCATCACACGGATGTCATGGTTTTGAATGACGTTGGAATTTGTAGAGACCATGTTAACTCCACGAACTCGGTGCTCTTGGATCCATCCGAGATCCATCTGTTCCTGCAAAGCTGCTTGCACCACAGAACATCCTTGGTTATCTTTAGAGCAGATATCACACTGGTGATAGTTATGAGGTGGCACATGGCCATATCCACTCTGTCTACAATGCATCTTGACCAGATCGGTCCCCAATAAGAGTACATCGTGAATTTGATAGACATTGTTAGTCTCTTTCTCAATCAGATTGACTGCAGCCTTCTCATGTTGAGGCAGCGGGTTCGTAAAAACATTAGGATTCGTATCTTTAAAAGATAAGAGCCCGCTCCTAACAAGCTTTTGCACGTCGGATTTAAAATTGAGGCAAGTCTCAATGTTATACCCTGAACCTCCTTGATGATAAGGACATGTTTGATCCGCTTTAAACCAAAAAGGCGGATTCTCCAGAACTGAAAGGGGATACTTAGTCTGAATGTGCCCCTTAGCCAGCAATAACGGAAACAGCTCTGCGTATGATACAGGTATAGGATCAAATCCTGGTGGCCGTGTTGTATGGTTGTTGTTATATGGAGGACGAGCCTGCTGAAGAGGCTGTTGTGTCCTTTGTTGGTCAGGTTGGCTCTGCGCAACCTGAGGTTGATACATAGGAACGGGCGCGGGGCCGATAGCAGGAGTAACAGCTGCTACTGGCTGATAACGACGCCTTTGCTTTCCGAGAGAGATATTCCCAATATCTTGCTCTTTTTTCTTAGGGAGAGCACTACCGTATTTTTTAGTACCGCTCGTTGATCCAGTGTCTTTTACCAAACGTCCTTCTCGGACGGCTTCCTCAAGACGTACACCCATGCCGACCATTTCGGTGAAATCACTGGGCGCACTGGCAACCATTCGGTCATAGTAAAATGAGCTTAAGGTCTTTAAGAAGATCTTTGTCATCTCTTTTTCCCCAAGAGGTGGACAAATTTGAGCGGCAATTTCACGCCACCTTTGAGCATACTCCTTAAAGGTTTCCTTTTCCTTTTGCGACATTGATCTGAGTTGATCTCTGTCGGGTGCCATGTCCAAATTGTATTTGTATTGTTGGACGAAGGCAGTACCAAGATCTCTGAATGTACTGATCGTAGTACGGTTTAAACCCATGTACCATTTGAGTGCGGCACCGGTTAAACTATCCTGGAAGTAGTGAATCAGTAGGTCCTGATTCTTCGTCTGAGCTGACATCCGTCGAGCGTACATCACCAGATGGTTCTGAGGGCAAGAGTTACCCTTGTATTTTTCAAAGTCGGGCACTTGGAACTTGTGCGGGACTTTCACATTTGGGACCAAGCAGAGGTCTGCGGCGTCCTTCCCAAATAGATCCTGACCGCGAATGGCTTGCAGCTCTTTCTGCATTTCCAAGAACTGTTCCTGGAATTCCTCCATTCTGTCAAACATAGTTTCCTTCTTACCAGAAGGTGTTGGTGGAATCTGTCCTTCCGGGATAGTGTGCACCACAGGGGGTGGTACCGTGACTACGGCAGTAAGTCTTGGCGCCTCCCGAAGTTTGTAACCTTCAGGAGTCTTGAGTATGCCCCTGTCATCTTCGCTTTCCCGAAGTTTGTAACCTTCAGGCCCAGCGGCTTCTGTTGCGATTCCCTGATCTTCAGTGATCGGCGGAACATATCCTTCCAGGATATAGTTAACAGGCATGCCCCAAGGATGATCTTTCGGTATCTGATACCTAGGATCATACTTTTCTATGATGGGCGTTGAGGTGATCTTTGAGATCACAGTTCTTTGTAGCTGAGCTTCTGCCATGGCTTGCATGTCGTTACGAAGCTTTCTCATATCCTCTCTCAGAGTGTCGATCTCTTCTTTCAACTCTCTGTTTTCTTCCTCAAGATCATCCATCTTTTTCTGACGATTGGCCCGAGTATTATACGAATGAGACAGTTTGACTCTAGAATCGAGACACAAACGTGAGATTCGTAGGGAAGAAGAATACGCGATGTGAGAATGATGAATGCAATGATTATATTAATTATTGTTTTTTTGGTTTAATCAAAATAAACTTCGACAATTAGATTGCAAATATCAAACAGTGGGGAAACCCCTTTTTATTGAAATTCAAAGGATTACAGAAATGGAAATACAGTAGATTACAAAGTGCAGAAACAGAAACCTAAACTAATGGGTCCCGAGTCCTCTCTGAGGAGAAATCGGGTGCTGATTCTGGTATCTTCCTTTTCTTTGACCGGGGCGCTTGGGCCGTTGTCGGGTTGTCATTCCTTTGCCAAGTGAAAGGAGTGAGCAAATTCCTTTGGTCATCTTGATTCTCTACAGCATGCTGCTCCAAAATTTCAATCAGAGCATCTTTCTCTTTTAGTAGTTGCTGTATTTGGATACACTCTACGTCGAGGGTGCGGTACTTGTTCTTCCAAGACCTTCTTTCCTTTTGAACTTTGTTGAGAGTAACCTGAAGCCTTTCAGTTTCCGTCATGAAGTACATGACAATTTCCCTCGGCGGAAGAATTCTGTAACGGGGATAAGGCATCTTTAGCTTGAGAGCTCTAGTTTGTACCCAATGGAGATAAAGCTCCACCGAGACACAGTCCGGTTTTCCCAGAGACTCTCGTCCTTTCTTATGAACATGTTTCCAAGCTTGCACTATTTCAATCTTTAGTGCTTTGTCGTTTTCTCCTTCTTTGAAGAAAAGACCTTCCAGATGAACACCCAGTGGGATGTGTCTCATCGGGTATCCAAATTGACGAAGAACTAATATCGGATGATAGTTGATTCCTCCTTTAGTTCCTATGAGGGGTACGCTGGGGAAGTTTCCACAATGGTCAATGATTCTGATTCCCTCATAAATCCTATTACACCAATCTATATCAGAGTTGGTGAGGGACATGATCTTCTGCGACCAACGTAAGACACTCTTGCAATCCCAAAAAGCGGCAGACTTGGGCAAGTGAGAGATAAACCACTTGTAAAGCAAAGGTACACAGCATGTGATCTCCCCTCCGATGTACAAATTTCCTAAGTGTACAGAATGATACGCATCTGCGAGCAAAGTCGGCACAGGGTTTCCAATGAGAAAAACCTTAATAGCGTTGATATCGACGAAGTTATTGATGTTGGGAAACAAAAATAACCCGTAGGTGAGCAAGACAAAGATGCTTTCAAAAGCAGTCCCGTTCCCTATACTAGCGAAGTATAGAGCCTTTTTTATCAAGAACTGGGCTGGCAAACCTTGGATGCCACCCTTAGTAGTCATGTGAGTCCTGACCTCAGACTCGTCCAAATGAATTGCTCTTGCAATAGTCTGATTCTTTGGAATTTCTTCCAGTCCAAAAAATGGAGCTCGATCAGTGATATGTAAATCAGTCAGATGAGAATACTCCTCCAGCGTTGGTGCCAGCTGGTAATCCGGGAATGTGAAACAATGATAAACCGGATCGTAGAACTGAATGAGTGCGTCCATGATCCCCTTAATCACATGGACTCTTAACAGTGGTAGCAAACCACTGTGCTTGGCTCTGAAAGCCTCTGGGTTAACGATCATCCTCGCTAACCTTCTCAAATCCCCTAGTTTTGGAACCTTGAAGGTATACTGGTGAGTTCTCCTTCTACCAAAATCCATTAGCGTAATCTTTTTCTCTGATATTTGCAATCACAGTCTTAGTTTAATTTGAAAAACAGAGAGACTAGAAGAGAAGTTTTTTGAATGTTTTAATGTTTTATTAAATGAATGCATGAATGTAGCACACAAAAACATAGAAAAAACATGGGGTCAAAGGGTCGTTGTCATGAAGTCAAGACTCTACCCATCCCCAAAGGTTTACACTAGGGTGATTTTTGTACCTGTACTCATTATCATCAGCTCCTCCCAGGAAAGCAAAACAACAAGCGGATCGCCAGCGAGTTGTGTGCAATCTTAGAGTAAGTGTTATTCACTGAGAATAGATCACCAGCCTCAAATGAGGGTAGTATCGCGTAACAGCTATTTCCGATAGCTTCCGCACTATGAAAAAGGTTGGCTTTTCTTAAGTGTATACTCAATCTCACCACATGCGGCATCACACGCATTCCCAGTAGCAGAAAAATAAACACGTATAGCAATTAGGAAAAGCAGTATATATATTTGTCTTAATCATCCTAGACTTATAAAGCTATGAATCTTAAGTTCCTGACAGAAATGGGTTCCCCGGCGGAAGCCCCAATCTGTAGTTCCCTGCCTAAGAGATGGACCAACATAGGTCAATCTTTCTCTTCGGTAGAGTTCCCATTTTCCATAGAAAACGGGGATGATGCCCTAAGGCAGAAAAGGAGACTCCCCAGCAGAGTCGCCATTTGTGTACATTTTCACACAAGAGAAGTAGAAAGAGAGGAACGCGCCCCACGATGGGCGCCACTTTTCTGTAGCGAGCGATTTTGGACGCGGTTCTTAAGCGCTGGTCGCTCTCTGCGGTTGAGCTTAAAACTACAGGTCGATTCATTTTTTATCCTATTGTGAGCTGAATAAGGAAGGGAAATAGATGTCTCCAATTAACCCTGCTTGCATATTGAGTTTAAACAGCGGTCTGTTAGGTTACGGATGCTATCAATGTGGGGGGGCTTTTGTACTGGTTATTCGTATTTCGCCAATACGGTTCTTTCTTTCTTTTTTCTAGGCAAAGGGTTTCTGGCGGGGAATAAGGATTAGGATGTTAGGACTGATGCTTTTGAATTACTGCTTTTAATTGATGGAGATATGGGATTTGGGTTTTTTGTTGATTGCGCTCGCTAAGATCTTTTCTTTCGATCTTATGCCTACGTATTCCCGTTTACCGAAACAGGGAAATCAGAGCGTTCGTAGTTCCTCCTATTCTATGGGAGGAAATTGGTTTTTGGTGTCTTGTTCAAAGCCCAAGACGTGAAGCGAAAGGTAGTTTGTATCTTGTTCAAAGCCCAAGATGTGAAGCTGAAAGGTCTATTTGTGTCTTGTTCAAAGCCCAAGACGTGAAGCTGAAAGACCTCGACTTTAGAGAGAATTTGTCATCTCCAAAGAGGGGAGAAGGAGAATTACTTTAACTGGGATACGCGGATCCGAGCAATGCCATAATTTCCGAAGAAAGGGTTTTAACCTGAAGGAGAAGACTTTAACTCCGTGTAGAGCAATGCCATCTTTCCTTAGGAATGCTAAAAGAGGGACAGTGGCATGGATATAGATGATCCAGAGGCTTGCCGCTTACAGCGATTAGATGAAGGGAAAGGAGTTGTTGATGTTTGTGTACTATGAACCAGGCACAACTTTGATGCTAAAAGGTTGATTGGATCAACCAGTGGTTTTCTTATACAAAGCCTAAGAGGAGGCTAATTTCCGCTAGGAAAATCATTATACAAAGCCTAAGAGGAGGCTATTTTGTATCTCGTACAAAGCCCGAGAGAGAGGCTAAAGGTTTTTGACCCAGTGGGGCATATCGTTATACAAAGCCTAAGAGGAGGCTAGCAAAGAGTTCGACTTTTGCTTAAGGGATTTATATCTCGTACGAGGCCCGAGATGGAGGCAAAAAAAAAGGGGTGATTGACTCAACGAGGGAATCTTTTGTGTCTCATACAAAGCCTGAGAGAGAGAGGCTAAAAGGTTGTTTTGACTCCACTGGGGAGAATTTTGGTATCTCGTACGAAGCCCGAGATGGAGGTTATTGTAACTGTTTCAGTTGAGTGACAGATCCAATATACTGATTTAAAAGAGAAAATCAGTTCTTTATATGAGTAACACTGTACACAGGGATTTAATTTGAGGATCAGGGATATTTCCTTTTCTTTGAGGAAACGGGAAATCCAAAGGGTATTGAGACTATCCGAGTCTGCGGGTTTCCTTCCTATTTAACGAAGGGTGCTTGAGAATGTCTTTGAGACTCAAGGAAGTTAGACTGTCCGTGTCTAGAGTTTTATCTTTTGTACTATGCTTCGAGAAACAGTAGTAGACTCTATGAAATGACTGTTCTATGAGGATGACTAGGTTCTGTTCCTATACCTCTAGGAGGTCGTCGGGACAATTTGTACGAAGCCCAAGAGGAGGCTGGAATCTTTTAAGAAGCCAACGGGTCCTTGTACGAAGCCCAAGAGGAGGCTATCATTCCCGGAGGAAGAGATCATTATACGAAGCCTAAGAGGAGGCTGCGAATACTTCTAAGAAGTCGTAGGGTCCTTGAATAATGCCCAAGAGGAGGCCGATGCTTTTAAGAAGCCCGTGGGTCTATCATCTCCTTTCCATTAGGAGAGATAACTCTTTTAAAGATGAAAACCACTGGTAAACGTGCGAGGTTTACTATCCAGCGACTTTTAGCTTTTAAAGAGGGTTCCTTAGTTAAGGTCCAAGATTATGACCGTAGTGGGTACCCAAACCCCGAGACATTCAAGGCAAGCTATCCACAAGGAATAGATCAAGTCAGGAAAGTTCGAGAATTGGGAAGAAACTCAAAGATGCCATTCACGGAGAATACATTCATCTTGGGGAGTAGAGCTTCTTGACGATTCCTAAGGAGGACAGCCGAAGAGAAGACTGTATCTGGTGCTCCTATTGGGGATCTAGGCGTCTATTTCTACGAATAAATGAAACGGCGTCACCTAGTTCTAGACGTAGTTGTCGGGGAAACTCGAAATATCTATACTATTATTACACAGTAGATATGAGTTTATGAAAGGAGACTTACAGTGAGCAGCCCCACAATACAGTTATATATATGAAAGCAGTAAATAAAAGCGATAACCACTTACTCGGTTGTAGTGCTTCCATGCTGTTTGGTTAGTTGTTCAACAAAGAAAGATTGAAAACAACAGTATATTCAAAATCAAAGGAGAAAGTGCTTTGAAAAAGAAAGATTTGGGGCTTACAGCTCAAGGAGAGGCCCAGGGTTTTATCAGTGAGCGCACTGTTTGAATTTATACAGAGGGACTTATACAAGTGACTGGGGCCCAAAAAGGTTTTCTGTACAAAGGGATGGGTCTTACACTCTCTCAAGAGGCCCAAAAAGGTTTAAAGAAAAAGAGTGGGGCTTATAACACGAGGGTAGGCCCAAATGATTTTTCGTTTAAAAATGGCGATCGCGCTGAGGTTTTCTTTTAACGCAGAGGGACTTATACAATAAGTGAGGCCCAAAATGTTTTGGTTAAAAGGGGGTTGGGTCTTACACTCTAATAGAGGCCCAAAAATTTTGAATGAGTCTTATAGCTCAAGGAGAGGCCCAGATGATTTTTGAAAAGGCGACGATCGCGCCGTTTGTTTTCTTTGACGGTATCGGGACTTATACAATAAGTGAGGCCCAAAGATGATTTGGTCAAAAAAAAGGATTGGGTCTTACACTCTAATAGAGGCCCAGAGTGTTTTGAAAATGATTTATGAGGGTTGAATTAATCCAAAACCCTAATTTGTTTCCAAAAAATGTATTTAATTGAATAAAAATTCAATTAAATTGATCCAAAATTGTTTTACACATGGGAAACAAATTGTGATCTTGGATTAATGCTTCAAAAATTAAGTATTGACCTACAAAACAAATATAAAGCATTAAAAGTTGCAAAATCATTGTGGAAATAATATTTCAAATGTTAAAAACAATTAAAATATTAATTCTTTGCAAAAATATCAATTATATAAAATAAATAATATTTTTTGGGATTTTTTTGGTAAAATAAAATATTTTAACATTTTTGTGAATTATTGCAAAAAGAACCAATCAAAAATGATAAAAATTGAAGGAGTTATTAATTTTTCAAATCATTAAAAATAATAGTATGAAAAATAATAAAATAAAAAAGTGATAAAAAGAAGTCTGGGGCGAGGGGGATTCGAACCCCAGACCTCTCGCTTGCTAATACTCACAAAACCAGCTGATGAACCGCTGGGGCACAATGCCAATTCATTAAATATATGGCAAGTGAAAATTATATAGAGAACTTGGTTGGTTTTCTGAAAATGGCGCCATGGCCATCTCCTTCCCCGAGCTCGTGCATGAAGCACCCTATCTCACTCATCTCTCAACCATTGGACATGATTCAAACACCAAACTCGTGCGTTTTTTCACAAGGAACAAGATGGCAATACCCAATTTTATTCATTTTCAGTGTGGAGTGAAATAATCATGATGAACACAGATGAACCCTAATTTGCAAAAGCAATCGTGCAAGCATGGTTATGAGGTCTATGATCAAATTTATTGAGGCAAAACAATCAGCATATGATGGTAATCAAATGGCAAAATTATCATGCGAGGAAATATGCATGGATCATGGAGTTTGAGTTTGAAGCTCACCTTGATGCAAGCTGAAATGGAACTTTGCCCAGATGGTGTTCCAGTCGTGAGTTGATGATCCCTACAGCTTCAATGGATGTTATGGAGTGTGTTGCAAGCTTTGGAAAACTTTGAAATTCTCTGGATCAAGCTGGAGACCTCCACCTGCAAAACTGAAGCAAAATGGCTTGGTTGAAGAGTGATTTTGAGCTGGGAGTGTTACAGATGTTGTTTAAGCACTTAGACACCTCAAATACATCATATGTGATGTGTTTGAGCAATTGGAATTGATTGCTTATGGATGCAACTCAAAACCTGATAGTGGTTACTCAAAAACAAGAAAACTTGAAGTTTAAGAAAGAATGAGAGAAAGTAGTGCTGTAACTGGCTTTGGGGTGAGTTGAGTGATCCATTGAGACCTCTATTTATAGGTGATCAACTCTTGTCTTGGAGGAATAGTGAATGGCAGCTGGATCAGATCACATTTGCTTGGATTGGCTTGGCATAAATGCCTCTTGCACTAGGCATAACAGCTGCTCCAAATAGATCAGCTATGCCTTGACTGAAATCACATTCTTCAGATGTTTTTAATGTTGTTTAATCAGAGAACTTGACTGAGGAGAGTGAGAATCTTAACAATGCACTATTCCACATAAATGCATTTTGAATTCAAGGCAAAAAGTGCCAAAGTGGATGAATTTCAAGTTGGAAGGTTCTTTGGCTTTTTGACTCAGATTTATCAGTTGGATTAGATGCAATGTGATTGGTTTGAACACAAGTGGCATGCTGATCCTCAGTCTTTGGCTCAAAATCGTGTGAGATAAGCAAACATGCAAACTGATTTTTCCAAAACAGCTTGCAGCAGCATGACTTTGGGCATGGATTTCTCATGGCTTGAGTTGAATCAATTCATGCTGTTGAGCCCTTTGAATTCTTAGCAACATATGCAACAACATTGATGTTTAACTTTGGGACTGATTCAGCTTGCATCTATGTGCAAAAATCCCACAAGTTTTGGTGTTTCAACAAAATTCTGTTTTAGGCAGAATTTTTCTAAGTGTTGGAAAATGGTATTTTTTCACATTTTCAGCCACTTTGGCTCACTCATAGCTCAAAATCCATAAGGAATTGGAGTTAGGCCTAGTTGAAGTTTTTGTAGAGGGCAGTGAGATCTACAAATCAAGCTTTGGATGGAAAAAATTGGCCTTGTGGTTTAGGAGTTATGGTCCTCCAAAGTTGGTACCTTTGCCACTTTATTTTTAACTTAGAAAAATTTCTAAGTTTTATGGTTACCCCTTTTACAAGTTATCTCACTTTTCTTGATTTTTCTTGATGAATGATGACTCAAATCATACATTAACATCATTTTAGGGTTAAAAATCCATTTTGGTGAAAAATCTCAAAAAGTCAAAGTTGACTTCTGTGCACAGTTGACTTTTTATCAGATGAATTCCAAACTGTGCAATTCTTCAGGAAATCATGTCCTTGACCTAAATCAAACTTGATGGACATGTTCCATGGGTGTCATAGGGTATATTCAATCATGTATTAGGGTTTGGGAGCATGTCCTGGTCAAAAGTCAAAGTTACAGTTGACTTTTCCCTTAAAACCCTAATTGTGGTGCAGATGAAAATGAAACTTGTTGCTCAAGCTTCTTGGATCAATCCATTGTTCCAAATGGATCAATATGGTGTATTAGAGACCCTCAAATCATCTCTTGAGGTCTTGGCTCATGGTTTGTCCCAAAAGTCAACTTAGGGGTGAATTAGGTCAAGAAACCTTAATTCCTGATTTTTGATGAATGCATCCCCTGAGGCAAAATTGACTTGATGCATGGGTTCATGAGGTTCCATGAAGTATATTAGGTTATGTTTTGGATCATTGCCTTGTGCCCAGGTGAAAATTTCCATCTGGAGGCCCTGGTCGACCAAAACCCTAATTTGGTGACACTGTCGATCTTGAGACTTGATCCACCTAGAAGGGAGCAGCCTTGTGCTTAATCCTTAAAGTGGGAGTCCTTTTTGATCCATTGTGGATGTTTGAGAGATTAGACAAGTTGAAGATCATGTCATTTCTTGATTGATCCTTTGTCTAAAGCTTAGAGAGGGCTTGAAACCCTAATTTTGATTGTATTGGATGCTCACCCATCTTTGGGGAGACTGATGAAGCATAAAGGTACATCCATATTGTGATGATGATTTTCACAATGATGGGAAATCTAAGTGGTCAAAATTTGGGGTATTACACCCAGACGTAGGTAGTTAGACCGAACTGGGTAAACAATTCTTTGTGTTCTCTGCTATTGTTTTACATTGTCCATTGTAGAGTGTGTTGTTGTGACATCACACGTAACATCACATATCTGGTACCAGAATTTCAATTGGTATAAGAGCAGGCATCCTGCTCTGTATCTGGGTGAGATCTAGGGCTGATACTTTTTGGTAATGATGGACAAGAAAGTTGGTGGATTTGTGAATAGACCCCCTATTTTGGATGGCTCTAATAATGATTATTGGAAGCCAAGGATGATTACATTTTTGAAATCCTTGGACAGCAGGGCTTGGAAGGCTATCATAAAAGAATGGAAAGCACCTGTTGTTGTTGAGAAGGATGATGCTGGGAAAGAAATAGAAGGCAGCTCAAAACTGAAACCTTAAGAAGAATGGACCAAGGAAGAAGATGAGCTTGCCCTTGGAAATTCTAAAGCTTTAAATGCTATTTTCAATGGAGTTGATAAGAACATATTCAGGTTGATCAATACCTGTGAAGTTGCTAAGGAAGCTTGGGACATCTTGAAGACTACCCATGAAGGAACTTCAAGGGTTAAGATGTCAAGACTTCAACTTCTGACATCAAAGTTTGAAAGTCTAAAGATGAAGGAAGATGAAACTATACATGACTTTCATATGAGTATTCTTGAGCTGTCCAATGCCTCTAGTGCTCTTGGAGAAAAGATGACTGAAGAAAAGCTGGTGAGGAAAATCCTTAGATCCATTCCCAAGAGGTACAAGATGAAGGTGACTGCAATTGAAAAAGCTCAAGACATCAGCAAAATGAGGGTTGATGAGCTTATTGGATCTCTTCAAACATTTGAGCTAGGGTTAAGTGAAAAGGAACCTGAGAAGAAGTCCAAGAGTATAGCTTTGGCTTCCAGTTCTGAAGAAGCCAAGAAAGGGAAAGAGGATGATTCTCAAGAAGAGTTGTCTCAGGCTATTGCTTTGCTGGGTAAACAGTTCAACAAAGTTATGAAGAGGATAAATACGAGTTATAATCCCAATGTCAAGAACATTACCTCTGACATCAACAGATCAGGAGAACAAGGGAAGAAGTCTAAAGATGAAGAAAAATCCAGTAATGATAAAGGGATACAATGCTTTGAGTGTGAAGGGTATGGACATGTCAAGAAGGAATGTCCTACTTTCCTAAAGAAGCAGAAAGGGTTATCAGCTTCTTGGTCTGACAGTGAGAGTGAATCTGAAGAAAATTCAGCTAAACTTATTAGAGCTATGGTTGGGGTTTATGAGTCAGATGATGATTCTTGTGATGATGAGGTTACTTATGATGAACTTGCTGTCACTTATAAAGATCTCTTCATAAGAAGTAAGCAAGTGTGTTTTGAAGGAGAAGTGCTGAAGAAAACCATAGTACAGTTAAAAGCTGAAAAGACTGAACTTGAAGCTGAAGTCAGTATGCTTAACTATAAACTGGACTCTATGACCAAAACTATCAGAATGTTGAACAATGGTACTGATGCATTAGACAACATTCTTAGTATTAGGAAGATGGCTGCAGACAAATGTGGTTTGGGATTCACCAGTGATGCAGGTTCTATCACCTCCAAACCAGTGATGTTAAAACATCCTGACAGAACTCTATCTAAGAAGAAATACAGACACTGGAGATGTCACCATTGTGGTTGTTTTGGACACATTAAGGCTTATTGTTATAAGCTACATGGATATCCTTAGAAGGCTCATCAGGTTGTTCCCAAACAGAACTGCTATAAAGGGAGGCAGGTTACAAAGCCTAAGAAGCAATGGATCCCTAAAGTTAAGGTTACCAGCTTGATAGCTCACACTTCTTTAAGGGTTTCTACCAAAGAAGATTGGTACTTTGACAGTGGGTGTTCAAGGAACATGACTAGAGTAAAGAATCTGTTGGTAGATGTGAAGCTTCATTCTTCAGGCTATGTTACATTTGGTGATGGGGTCAAAGGAGAGATCAAGGGGAGTGGTAAACTGAACTGTGCTAGTGCTCCCAGACTGGAGGATGTTCTTCTTGTTAAAGGACTGACAGCAAATTTGATTAGCATTAGTCAACTTTGTGATCAAGGATTCAAAGTAGACTTTACAAAGTCTGAATGCATTGTCAAAGATGATAAAGGAGAAGTCATTATGAAGGGAGCTAGGTCTAAGGACAATTGTTATCTTTGGGTGCCACAAGACTCAAGTTCTTCCACTTGTGTTTTTGCTAAAGAAGATGATGTCAAAATCTGGCATCAGAAGTTGGGACATCTTCACCTAAAGGGAATGAAGAGAATTATCTCCTCAGAAGCAGTCAGAGGAATTCCCAAACTTAATATTGAGGAAGGAAAAGTGTGTGGAGACTGTCAAAAAGGGAAGCAGACAAAGATGTCTCATCTGAAGCTTCAACATGACACCACCTCCAAGGTCTTGGAACTACTTCATATGGACTTGATGAGACCTATGCAGGTGGAAAGTCTGGGTGGAAAGAAATATGCATATGTGGTTGTTGATGACTATTCTAGGTACACCTGGGTGAGCTCCATCAAAGACAAATCAGAGGTGTTTGATGTTTTTAAAGATCTTTGTCAAAGACTCCAAAGAGAAAAGGAGAGTAATGTTATCAGGATAAGAAGTGACCATGGAAGAGAGTTTGAGAATAGCAAGTTTGAAGAATTTTGCTCTGCTGAAGGTATAAGTCATGAGTTTTCATATCCTATTACTCCTCAGCAAAATGAAGTAGTTGAGAGGAAGAACATAACTATCCAAGAGTTTGCTAGAGCTATGATCCATGCCAAGAAACTTCCCTATCATTTCTGGGCTGAAGCCATGAATACTGCCTCCTACATTCACAACAGGGTTACCCTGAGAAGAGGCACTTCATCCACTCTGTATGAACTATGGAAGGGAAGAAAACCTAATGTTAAATACTTCCATGTTTTTGGAAGTAGATGTTATATTCTGGCTGATAGAGAACAGAGAAGAAAATTGGATTCCAAAAGTGATGAAGGAATATTTTTGGGGTACTCTACCAATAGCAGAGCGTATAGGGTTTTCAATTCTAGAACCAAGGTGATGATGGAGTCCATCAATGTGGTGTTTGATGACAATGATAAGCAGGAAGATGATGATGTCCTAGATGACGTTGGAACATCAGTTGGTGAAGTTGCACCAGAAACTGAAGACAGAAGTCCAACTCCCAGTGTTGCTGCTGCTGAGCCTGAAACTGAGCAACCTCATAAAGATCCCTCTATCAGAGTGCAGAAGGACCACCCAAAGGAGCTCATTATAGGTGATCCAAACTCTGGAGTGAGGACTAGGTCAAGAGATGTTATAGCTAGTTCATGTTTTGTCTCCAAAATTGAGCCAAAGAATGTCAAGGAAGCATTGACTGATGAGTTTTGGATAAATGCAATGCATGAAGAGCTGGAGCAATTCAAGAGGAATGAAGTATGGGAGCTTGTACCTAGGCCTGATGGAGTTAATGTGATTGGCACCAAGTGGATCTACAAGAATAAATCTAATGAACAAGGAGTGGTCACCAGAAACAAGGCCAGATTAGTTGCTCAGGGATACACTCAGGTTGAAGGAATTGATTATGATGAAACCTTTGCTTCTGTGGCAAGACTGGAATCTATCAGATTGCTCTTAGGGGTGGCTTGTAATTTCAAATTCAAGCTTTTTCAGATGGATGTTAAAAGTGCCTTCTTGAATGGTTACTTAAAGGAAGAGGTGTATGTTGATCAACCAAAAGGATTTATTGATCCAACATTTCCTGACCATGTATACAAACTAAGGAAAGCTCTATATGGTTTGAAGCAAGCACCAAGAGCTTGGTATGAAAGACTTACTGAATTCCTGGTTGTGAATGGCTACAGAAAAGGAGGGATTGACAAGACTTTGTTTGTTAAAGAGGAAGGAGGAAAACTGATGATAGCTCAAATCTATGTTGATGACATAGTATTTGGTGGGATGTCGGATGCAATGGTGAAACATTTTGTGGAACAGATGCAGTCTGAATTTGAAATGAGTCTTGTTGGTGAGCTAAACTATTTTCTTGGTCTACAAGTTAGACAAATGGAGGACTCCATATTCATTTCTCAGAGCAAGTATGCAAAGAACATAGTGAAGAAGTTTGGTCTAGAGAATGCTAATCACAAGAGGACTCCTGCACCTACTCATCTAAAATTATCCAAGGATGAACATGGTGTCAGTGTGGATCAAAGTTTATATAGAAGCATGATTGGGAGTCTATTGTATCTCACAGCTAGCAGACCTGACATTGCTTTTGCTGTTGGAGTTTGTGCCAGATACCAATCTGAGCCTAAGGTTAGTCACTTGAATCAAGTAAAGAGGATCCTGAAATATGTTAATGGCACTAGTGACTATGGGATGTTGTATAGTCATGGATCTGGGACTGAGTTAAGGGGATATTGTGATGCTGACTGGGCTGGGAGTGCTGATGATAGGAAAAGCACTTCAGGAGGTTGTTTCTTCTTAGGGAATAATCTGATATCATGGTTTAGTAAAAAGCAAAACTGTGTGTCCCTTTCTACTGCTGAAGCTGAGTACATAGCAGCAGGGAGTAGTTGTTCTCAACTTATTTGGATGAAGCAGATGTTAACAGAATACAATGTCAAGCAAGATGTCATGACATTATATTGTGATAATTTAAGTGCTATCAATATCTCTAAGAATCCTATTCAGCATAGCAGAACCAAGCATATTGATATAAGGCATCATTTTATAAGAGATTTGGTTGAAGACAAAGTAGTTGCCTTGGAACATGTTGCTACAGATAAACAATTAGCTGGCATTTTTACTAAAGCCTTAGATGCAAACCAATTTGAAAGTTTGAGAAGTAAATTGGGAATTTGCATTTATGAAGATTAAATGTGCTAGAGAGTGTATTAAGCAGTTGTATTCTTTATTAGAAATTGATTTTATTCAACTGCTGAAGGCATACAGGTTTGAAGTACATCGTTAGTTACAGATTTTCCCAACCCCCTGCATCTAGAAAAGCTTTCCAGTCTTCATCCCAATCATCATCAGTAGCTTGTTGTTGCACATGAAGCTTCTTGCTTGGTTTCATGGTTGTTTCTGATGTTTTGCCTGTTCTTGTTGCTCCTGAAGAAGTTCCAGCTGTTGTCTGTGTTTTGCTCTTCTTCTTCAGTGGATCTGGTTTCTTTTCCTCCTGCTTGAGGGTCCTTGCTGCATCTTTGGAGTTTGACTGGCTCATTCTTGGTTGTTGTGTGGTGCTGCTAGAAGGAAGAAGGCTTATTTTTATAATGCAAACAAGAAGCATTGTTTGTATCGCCTGACCAGTCAAAGTGTTGGAACTTGTTTTTTTTGGAAAACTTGGTGTTTGACTGTGTCATTTATTATGTCAGGACATTGTGTTTGGTGATTGTCCAATTGTGGCTAAAAAGGGGGAGAGTTAGCCTAGCCTTTGTGTGTAGAGTGTGACCCTAGCTCAGTTCTGGTGTGGTGCAGAAGTTAAGGGGGAGTTTAGGGGGAGTTTGTGTAGCTGGAAGATGATTCTTGCTTTGAGGGGGAGCTTGCCCAATGCTGCTACTAGCAGAGTATTGGAGTGTGTGCAGCATGCTGAAAGCATTGTGAAGCTGGTATGAAGAAATGCTGCTGCAAAGGTTGGTAAAATATTCATGTTTGTCCGCTGCTGAAGTCTCTGATGTTGCAGAGATTGTTTTAGCCAAAATTAGCCAAAGGGGGAGATTGTTAGTTCTTGGATTGGCTAGAATTTTGGTAAAACAAAGTTGTGCATTGTTGATGTCACATGGGTGATGTCTTAACATTGAGTCTTAACATTGGTTTATGTTAAGTGTTTAAGTTGGATGTCTGATGTCACATGCGATGTTGTGACATCAGGTTTGCAGAAGATTAATAACATCAGGTTTAGTGATGTTGTTAGGGTTTACGTTTTAGCTGGATATTGGGAGAGCTGTTAGTCTCATTGGTTGCGAATATCTTGGAGGAGATATTTTCTGTTACAAACAGATTTGATGCAGATTTGTAAGAGTGTTTAAAGGCTGAAGATTTAAGAAGATTTTGAGAGAGAAAATCTGTCGAAGATTCAGTTTTAAATAACAAACCAGGTCAAATATTGTAGCAGGTCCAAGACCAGATCAAATAGCTATATAAAGCGCATCAATCCTGAAGGAAAAGTAACGAAGAAAGAGAGCTAAAGACTGAGAGTCGTTTGAGTCTTCGTGTTTGTATTGTAAACCATTCTAGTGTGAATTGGTATTGTTGTTTTGAGTTGTTCTTGATCAAAGCTGTGAAGCATAATCAAGTTGTGTTATTCAAAGTGTGTGATCTTTGAATTATATCACTGAAGTGATTTAGGGATTGAGTAGTGTTCTCATACCTAAGTGGTCTCTTAGGTAGAAGGTTTATTAAGTAGAGATTAAGTTTAGGAGATGTCAACTGGGTTGTTGAGTCTGTAAATTAATTCTACTGATAGTGAAATTCATCCCTGGCTTGGTAGCCCCCAGACGTAGGTAGTTAGACCGAACTGGGTGAACAATTCTTTGTGTTCTCTGCTATTGTTTTACATTGTCCATTGCAGAGTGTGTTGTTATGACATCACACGTAACGTCACATATCTGGTACCAGAATTTCAGTGTCCATCAACTGTGACGATTGGTACCACATGCATGAGTCCTGTTGTGCATTGCATTTATGTGGCATTATTTATGTGATTTTATGATGTTGTGAATGTTGACCCTGTTGATGATTCTGATGATGTTGTTTATGATTATGACGTCATTCTATGCATATCTTATTTTTATATTGATTATAATGAATTGTGATTACTCACCCTGCCTGTTTGAATGTTGCCTCCACGTGGGTAACGTGCAGGTGATCAGGATTAGCTGTGGATGCTTTTGAGGACTTTTGAAGTTATTTGCATTTTGGTCGATGTAGAGGGTCTTGCTCTGATAGTGTAACATCGGGTTGGGTCGTTGAGTCGAACCATGTTGGGTTTTATTTGGATGTTATTTTATTAATTATTTGATTACTATGGTTTATTTTAATAAACCCTTTTGTGGGATTTTTGTGGTTATGGTGGTTCTGCTGCCCTTTGAAGGTATTTTGAGTTATTTTGAGGAAAACCCGTTGTTTACGGGGCAATTTTGTTGATTTGAATTTATTGAGAAATGTGCACCCTTTGAGGTGATTCTGATTTTACTATGATTTTATGTTTATTCCGATGCGATAATTATGGGGTAGAAAAGGGTGTTACATTAGTGGTATCAAACAGGTCGGTTCGTCCGGCCAGGTCGTCTAATGTTGATTATTCCATAGTGTGCGACATGTGTGTGAAAACACTGTCTATGCTTATTTTGTTTTCCATTTGCAGGTTGGGAATGAAACAAGTGGGGGAGAAGATGGTGCTTCTCCAAGATGCTTCAGGTGTGGAGCAATGCCTAAGTGTGGTGTTGGATGCTATAATGGTTTGGTAAGATAGTTTGTACCGCCTCATGGTAGTCGGCTGTTATTGACAAATTGAGGAACAGATCACCCTTAATCTCTTGTTGATAGTAGACGGGGTCATGTTGGATGGGATAGACGTGTCTTGAGAGTTTAAGTGGTGTGCGCAGTGAATCATTTATAGTTAAGCCAAGTGCTTACAGATGGTTTTAATGAGTCGATGCAGGATGGTGCTTAGATGTTTATGTTGAGGGTAACCTTGAGTATTAGTGAAGGTGGAGAAGTGGGTGTTTTGCCTGGTGTTTGTGAAATTTCAGAAGTGTTTCCTGATGACGTAAGTGATTAGCCTCTAGAGCGTGAGGTAGAGGTTGTGGCAGATTTGATACCAGGTATGAGTCTGGTGTCAATGGCTCCTTACCGGATGTCTACATCTGAGTTGGGAGAATTGAAGAAGCAATTAGAAGAGTTGCTTGGGATGAAGTTTATTTGACTGAGTGTTTCTTCGTGGGTGCTCCTGTGTTGTCGGTGGAGGAGAAAGATGGTACTACGAGATTGTGTGTGGATTATAGACGGTTGAATAAAGTGACGATCAAGGATAAGTATCCACTTCTGAGGACTGATAATTTGATGGATCAATTGGTGGACGCTTGTGTTTTAGCAAGATTGATTTGAGGTCTGGTTATCATCAGATTCGTGTTAAGTCTGCTGATATTCCGAAGATAGCTTTCAGGATGAGGTGTGGTGTTCATGTAGTATATGAATCGGATTTTTCATGAGTATTTGGATAAGTTTGTAGCGGGTTTTATTGATGATATTCTAATGTAATCTAAATCCGAAGGAGAGCATACTGAGCATTTGAGGAATGTGTTGCAAGTGTTGATAGAGAAGAAGTTGTATGTGAAACTGTTGAAGTGTGGGTTTTGGTTGAGGGAAGTGAGTTTCCTTGACCAAGAGATTTAAAGGGGTGGAATTAATGTTGATCCTTCTAAGTTTGATGTTGTGTTGCAGTGGGAGACTCCGAAGTCTGCTACTGAGATACGAAGTTTTCTGGGGTTGGCGGGTTATTACCGCGAGTTTATCGAGGGTTTTTTTAAGTTGGCATTACCTTTGACTCAGTTGACTCGAAAGGGTCAAGCTTTTGTGTGGGATGTAGCTTGCAAAGAGAGTTTTGTTGAATTGAAGAAGAGGTTAACTACCGCTTCAGTGTTGATTTTTGCCTAATCCAAGCGAATCTTTTGTGGTGTATTGTGATGCATCGAAGATGGGTCTATGTGGAGTATTGATGCAGGTTGAACAAGTTGTTGCTTATACTTCGAGACATTGAGAGTTCATGAAAGGAATTATCCTACGCATGACTTAGAATTGGCCGTTGTGGTGTTGTGTTGGAAATTTGGAGACTTATCTGTTTGGCTCTAAATTTGAAGTGTTCGGGAATCATGAGAATTTGAAGTACTTGTTCGATCAGAAAGAATTGAATATGAGGCAGAGAAGGTGGTTAGAGTTGTTGAAGGATTCCGATTTTGATTGGAGTTATCATCCGGGCAAAGCAAATGTAGTGGCTGATGCATTGAGATGAAAGTCATTGCATATGTCAATGCTTCTGACAGTGTGAAGTTGGGAATGTTGAAGTTGACTAGTGGCATTCTGGAAGAGATCAGAGTGGAACAACAATCGGACTTGAAGTTAGTTGACCAGTTGATTTTGAGCAACCAAGGTAACAAAGGAGAATTCCGGATCGACAAGGATGGTGTGATGAGGTTTCGAGATAGAGTGTGTGTCCCCGATGTTCCAGAAATTAAGAAGAGCATTCTTGAAGAAGGACATCAAAGTAGGTTGAGTATTCATCCCAGTGCTATGAAGATGTACCAGGATTTGAAAAAGTTGTTTAGGTGGCCAAGTATGAAGAAGGATATTGCGGAGTTTGTTTATGCGTATTTAACTTGTCAGAAGATAAAGATTGAGCATCAGATTTAGGTATAATGCAGTCGTTGAGTATTCCAGAGTTGAAATGGGATAGTATTTTCTGTGGATTTTGTGTTGGGATTGCCAAAGACTGAGAGAGAGAATGATTCTATTGGGTGATTTTGGATAGATTAACTAAATCGACTCATTTCTTGCCGATGAAGATTAATATGAAGACATGGCTTCTCAAGAATTTTGATGAAGACAACATTGGTTATGTCATTTTCTATGCTTGCTTAAAATGAAATTGGATCAAGGACGTTGAAGCTACATTGAAGAATTGAACAAAATTACACATTGGTTAAAGTCTTAAAGAATTCTCTAGGATTGATCAAAGGTATAATCAATTTCTCCTTAGCAATGTGCATACAAGTGTTCAAACTGGTCCTTATTAGTGTCTTGGTCTTTAGAAAGTTTTTTAGCATCAAAGAATTTGGTTCAGCTCTGTTTCTAACCATTTTTCACAAAACTGTCTGCAAGTAACCGGTTACTGACAGTATGTTAACTGGTTACTCTGAGCATTTTTTCAAAAATAATTTAAACGTTGCATGAAGTAACGGGTTACCCACCTGGTGTTAACCGGTTACCACTGATCAGATTTCAAAAATAATTGCATCTCTTCATGCTTCATTCTCAAACCTTGTCTTCTTGAACCATGGCATCCCTTAATAATTTATAGCTGTTTGTAGAGGTGTTTAAGCATTATAAAAGCATAAAATTGTCAGATTTTAAACTCACCTTCTTTGCTAAAATTTTCAAACAATCATTCTTCTCTATTCTTACATTTTTATCAAAGTGTTCTTCAAACTTTTCTAAAGTGAAACTTCTGCACAGAAACTTTCATATATATATATATTGCATTTGTTTCATCCTCATTGTGTCGAACACTTGTATAACATTCTTAGAGTGATTGCTACAAAGAAGAAGATCAATATTTAGATTGATACATTGAAGATTCAACTTTCTACACATATACAAAATTCATATTTTTTTATATTTGATTACAACTTATTTTTAGGATTGTTAAAGATAAGTTTGTAAGGTTTTTCCTTGTAATCCGGATTGTGGATACAAGAGGTCCATTTGTGAGATATTGATTCTCGGTTGGACTTTAAACATTTGTAAATCCAAGAGGAGTGTTCTTGGTTGTTAGAGTAGTATAGAAAGACATAGTTTTGTCTTGTCTAGGAATCTAACATTCTAGTTAAATTCTCTTTCAAGTTGAAAGGGGAGTGAAGTACTCTCGACGTGTGAGGGGAACCACTATACGTCTTGGTGTTCATTTACTTTCCGCTTTTACCATTTCAACACTTAGAAATCTTTAGGAAAGTAAAGATCAAAAATTGTCAAAAATCGGGTTAATATTCTAAGAACCTAATTCACCCCCCTCTTAGGCTCACATATAACTTACAATTGGCATCAGAGCTGGTTAGGTAACCTGTTCCGACAAGATCCAGCATGGCTTCCGCAAGCACGAACCCGGTTTTCAAAGACGGTGGAAGTAGTAACAAGCCCCCACTTTTTTCTGGAGGGTATTTTGATTTTTGGAAGATTCGTATGAGAGCACATCTTGAAGCACAAGGAGAAGGCATATGGGAAGCTATTGAGAATGGTCCACATAATCCTGTAAATGTAGTCAATGGTGTTGGTACCGTAAAACTAAAAAGTACATATGATGAAGAAGATAAGAGAAAAATTCTAAATGAAAAGAAAGCTATCAATCTTCTTCAAAGTGCCTTAAGTATTGATGAGTTCTTTCGTGTTTGTCAATGTAAATCGGCAAAAGAAATATGGGATACTTTGGTAGAAACACATGAAGGAACGGCTGAAGTTAAAAGATCTAGACTAAATACTCTAAGTCAAGAATATGAAATGTTCCGAATGCAGCCCGGAGAAACCATTGTTGCATTACCGAAAAGATTTGTTCATTTGACTAACCACTTAATAGCACTTGGTAAGACATTCTCAAATGATGAACAAAATCTCAAAATTCTAAGATCTTTGACAAGAGAATGGCAACCAAAAGTAACGACAATATTGTTGGTTGCAATACAGGGCAAGCAAACAAAAAGATTTGGAAGTATTTTTCCGGGAATTTATCGTGTCCACAGAGATCGGTGCTACTGAACTGTCGTTCGACAATTTAATTGTTAATGAGTTTGGTTTTTAAATGGTTTAAAGCGTAAAAACAGAAAAGTAAATAAAAACATAAGAAAATTCATTCATCAGAGAGAAAAGACTTATCAAGCATGTATATATTCCACTCGTCACAGACTTAAACTTATCGACCAGTTACACTCAACTTACAATACTCCTCAATATCACCCGGTATCGCTCACAATAGTGTTCATCTCTGACACACCGAGCTGAGAAACAACCGTATCACTCTCTTCGTCACTCTCGCGTACGAAGCCTCGAAATACGGAAAGCATTTAAGTTCCGACACCCATACGGATTATTAGCCCTAAATCTATCTCTAGCATCCAGAAACTAACAGATAATTATCCTTAATCGAAGTTTGTGAAGTTTATCTCTAACACGACCCAAACCCCGCGCATTTAAGCAAAAATCAAGAACAATCACCAATAGAGATTTGTAAAGCAAATTAAATATAATGCCATGGGCGACAAATATACATGAGATCAAAGTACAAACATATACAAACCCAACAAGATAGAGTTTACAAAAAGAGGAAAAAGAGATAAACCAACACTTCTCAAGTTGTCAAGCCGATCGATGAGAATCCACCTCCGATTCGACAAGATGCAAGCTCCATTTGTTGTTTTCAAGCTAATCCTATGAAGAAATGAAGTTTGATGGAGTTGGGAGCAAAAAATACCCAAAACCATCCCAAAAAATGTGTTTTTCACTATATTTATTGCTGTCAAAGTCGCAGACCGCGCTCAGCGCGCTCTTTTTAAAGTTAAACCGACTTAAAAGCGCGCTCAGCGGGCTTGGAGCGCGCTGAGCGCGCAACTCTCTGGAATCTGCTTCATCCGGGGGCTTGGAGCGCACTGAGCTTCCTGAGCGCGCTCCAAGCATGCTTGAAAATCCAAAGCTTATTTTCTTCATAACTTTTGAACCGTAATTCCGTTTTTCGCCCGGTTCGAAGCGTTGGAAAGCTTATTCAATGCTCTATACAACAATGGCAAAATCCCACTGCTTGAATACCTACAAAAATGAGATAAAATCAATTAAACTCAATGATATTTACACGAATCGCAATATATACACTAAAATGTAAACTATACGCATTTATAAACAAAACAGGGTTTATTCGTATGATATTTAACAAAAAGCAATGATAAGTGCAACAAAACATATATACACAAATAGCTACAATTTGCACTTATCAACTCTCCCCAACTTACATAATTGTTTGTCCTCAAACAAAGCCAACAACTAAAGGAACAAAAATGAAATCCAAGAAATCACGCAACAAAAAGTTTTTACAAACAAAAACAAATGCAATGGTTCAATCGAAAATGGTACACACAAAGTAAATACTTACCACTAAACTACGACGATAACATAATCACGAAACAAATGCAAAATACAAAAATCATGCCAAACATCCTAAAACAGCACAAGTTCCAATGTGAATCACACCTAGCAAAAATAATCATCGGTAGATGAAAAACATAAAATGAGGGATTTTTCACTCACACAACAATCTTGCAAACAAAAGACTAAATTATGCATCCATCCAAAAATTCACATTGAACATACAAAGGCAAGAATCACAAGGACTTTTCAAGGTTATAATGTGGCCGGGTAAACAAACAAGGGGCAATTTCTAAAGGTAATTGAAACAAAAACTTGCCTAAACCTAAGGGAGTGATCAACTCACAAAGATCCAAACACAAAATTTCAATCAAACTTCTTCCAAAATCCCAAGTGTTACACAAAACACACAACTTATTTAGCACAATTATTGGAACTCTTTTTGTTTCCTTTTTCAAGGATTTTCTTTTTCTCTTTTTTTTTCTTTCCTTTTCTTTGTCACATTTTTTTTCTTCTTTTTTCTTTTCTTTTTCAATCCTCATAGAATCCAACTACTGAATACACAATCATTCTCTCCCCAACTTGAATTCAACCGCACCATCATGTGAATACTCCCTACTTTCTAAGGCAAGGAAAAAATCCATACAACAACACAAAATTGAGGGTTCAAGAAAAAACAAAATCCAATAAAAAATAAGTGAACTAAATACTCATAGACAAGTATTAAGTTCAAATAGAAACATGGACCAAAAATCTCAAAGGGGTTACAAGTTCTCACACACTCACAAGGTGAATTGAGTATTTGACTTGGTAGTTGTGCTCAAAATGAAACAAAATGCCTTGATTCCTTTCATGCATTCATATACACAACATAAACAACAGATTCAACATAATAAAATCCAGTTAAAACAAGAATATTGGTACTCCGAGCATATAACAATGGAATGCTTCCTCACAAAAAGGGTAGGAACTAAAGTGATTCACACAAGAACAAATATACAAAAGAATAAATGGCATGAAAGTTTGTAAAAAACCTAAGTATCATGAATATGCTAAAGTAAAGAAAACGATAAACACATACCTTGGACGTGTACAAAACTTTAAACACTATCATTACCACGCATTCGCAAGTTAAAATGATCAAAAATGGACAAACACCGAATGCGATTTCAAGCAATCGGGCAAAAATTTGAGTCCAAACAATCAACAAAAGAATTAGAAAAATTACTAATAATTACTAATATATAAGGCCTTGGTGGAAGTGGGAAAAAGGGGGAGCCAAGTGAACAATTAAAAGAAATCACTGGCTCAGCACAGCAGAGCGCGCTGAGCACGCAGACCCGCGCTCAGCGCGCTACACCAGAAGCAGAAAAACCAGTACAGCAACAAGGTTCTGGTGTAGGCCTCCACTTAACACCTACACAATCTCATATACAATGAAAAAGTAATAACGGAACAAAAAACGATAAAAACATGCTTGTTTTACGTCGTAAGGTCGACGCCTATTATTTATACACACTTCTCCAAGTTGCCTCTTTACACGGTTAGTGCTCACCGACGACGAAACCTAACCAAACACTTAGCAAACGTGAAGAGAAACAAACATATACACTAAATTTACAAGTATGCAAAACATGTAAAATTCACAAATATGGTAAACATATACAAGTATCAATATAAATAAGTGAAAATAGACAATATATACGATATCTACAAAACTCAAAAACAAAGAAACTATCGCAATGCGATTCAATAAAAACACCAATCCCCGGCAACGGCGCCACTTTGTTGGTTGCAATACAGGGCAAGCAAACAAAAAGATTTGGAAGTATTTTTCCGGGAATTTATCGTGTCCACAGAGATCGGTGCTACTGAACTGTCGTTCGACAATTTAATTGTTAATGAGTTTGGTTTTTAAATGGTTTAAAGCGTAAAAACAGAAAAGTAAATAAAAACATAAGAAAATTCATTCATCAGAGAGAAAAGACTTATCAAGCATGTATATATTCCACTCGTCACAGACTTAAACTTATCGACCAGTTACACT
Source organism: Lathyrus tuberosus (assembly GCA_022829125.1). Taxonomy (NCBI): domain Eukaryota; kingdom Viridiplantae; phylum Streptophyta; class Magnoliopsida; order Fabales; family Fabaceae; genus Lathyrus; species Lathyrus tuberosus. The sequence goes on from JALAZF010000632.1 coordinate 86,611, forward strand.
CAACTTACAATACTCCTCAATATCACCCGGTATCGCTCACAATAGTGTTCATCTCTGACACACCGAGCTGAGAAACAACCGTGTCACTCTCTTCGTCACTCTCGCGCACGAAGCCTCGAAATACGGAAAGCATTTAAGTTCCGACACCCATACAGATTGTTAGCCCTAAATCTATCTCTAGCATCCAGAAACTAACAGATAATTATCCTTAATCGAAGTTTGTGAAGTTTATCTCTAACACGACCCAAACCCCGCGCATTTAAGCAAAAATCAAGAACAATCACCAATAGAGATTTGTAAAGCAAATTAAATATAACGCCATGGGCGACAAATATACATGAGATCAAAGTACAAACATATACAAACCCAACAAGATAGAGTTTACAAAAAGAGGAAAAAGAGATAAACCAACACTTCTCGAGTTGTCAAGCCGATCGATGAGAATCCACCTCCGATTCGACAAGATGCAAGCTCCATTTGTTGTTTTCAAGCTAATCCTATGAAGAAATGAAGTTTGATGGAGTTGGGAGTAAAAAATACCCAAAACCATCCCAAAAAATGTGTTTTCTCACTATATTTATTGCTGTCAAAGTCGCAGACCGCGCTCAGCGCGCTCTTTTTAAAGTTAAATCGACTTAAAAGCGCGCTCAGCGCGCAACTCTCTGGAATCTGCTTTATCCGGGGGCTTGGAGCGCGCTGAGCTTCCTGGGGCTTGGAGCGCGCTCAGCGCGCTCCAAGCATGCTTGAAAATCCAAAGCTTATTTTCTTCATAACTTTTGAACCGTAATTCCGTTTTTCGCCCGGTTCGAAGCGTTGGAAAGCTTATTCAATGCTCTATACAACAATGGCAAAATCCCACTGCTTGAATACCTACAAAAATGAGATAAAATCAATTAAACTCAATGATATTTACACGAATCGCAATATATACACTAAAATGTAAACTATACGCATTTATAAACAAAACAGGGTTTATTCGTATGATATTTAACAAAAAGCAATGATAAGTGCAACAAAACATATATACACAAATAACTACAATTTGCACTTATCAAATATCGGAAAAGAAAAGCCTCTCTACGATGACTTCCGCATCTCTATTTGGTAAACTTCAAGAACATGAGTTAGAACTTGGACAACTTGAAAAACATGAACTTCAAGACAAGAAATCTAAAGGTATTGCTTTGAAGGTAGATGCAAAAGGAAAACAAAATGACGACTCATCGGAGGAAGACGAAAATTTCATGCTTCTAGTAAAAAGACTTGTAAAATTCTTTGGAAATAAAGATAATTCCTTTTATGCTAAAAGGAAGAAACACTTTAAGAAAAAGGATACTTCAACTTCTTCTCAAGACATTACATGTTATGAATGCGGGAAGCAAGGTCATATAAAACCCGAATGTCCACAACTTGCAAAGAAAGGAAGTTTTAAAGGCAAGAAGCAATCAAAAAATAAGAAGGCATACATTGCATGGGAAGACAACGAAATTAGTTCATCATCCGACTCGGAGAGCGATGAAAGTGCAAAACTAGCACTTATGGCTACACATAACTCCGAAGATGAAAATGACGAGGTTAGTACTAAATTTTCTCTTTATGATAATGATGCATAAGAAGCCATAAATGAACTCTTAAATGAATGTAAGGTCTTATGTAAAACAATTTCTTCACAAAAAAGACAAATAACATCTTTAGAAGAAAAAGTCGATGTTATGGAAAAAGAGTCAAAAGATGAAAAACAAAAGAGAGCAAGTGAAGAAAAACAAGAGTTGGCGTGTAAAAATTGTGAGTCACTTTCATTCCAAATTGTTCAATTAAAAAGAGTCTTAGAAAGATATAAGAAAGGACAAATTGGTTTAGAAGCGGTCCTTAGTCAACAAAGATATTCGAATGATAAAAGTGGACTTGGTTACTCTAAATTTTCTAAACCAAGTTCTAGTAAAATAATCTTTGTTAAGGCTAGTGACCAAACTTCTAAGAAGAAAGTGAACAAACCTAAAATTGTGCATCCTTATCCTAAAAAGAAAAGAACTCCCATTAAGAAGTGATTTCCTAAAAAGAAATCATATGTTCCTAGATATAAAATCAATTTTGTTCCTACTTGTTTTTATTGTGGTATTATTGGCCATACACCTAATGCTTGCTATGTAAGAAACTTTAGTGTTGCAAGTGGGCATTATGTGTGGGTAAAGAAAGGTACTAATTATGAAGGACCCAAGGCTATTTGGGTACCTAACAAAACTTAATTTGTTTTGTAGGTGTGCTTGAAGACCACTTCTAATCTATGGTATCTTGATAGTGGTTGTTCGAAGCATATGACCGGAGATATAAACAAATTTTCAAGTCTAGTGCTTAAAGCCAAGGGTTATGTTACTTATGGAGATAACAATAAAGGAAAGATTCTTGGCGTAGGCAATGTTGGTTCACCACCTTTCACAACAATTGAAGATGTGCTTTATGTTGAAGGCTTAAAGCATAATCTTATTAGCATAAGCCAACTTTGTGACAAAGGATTCAAAATCAAGTTCACTAAAGATGAATGTTTGATCAAAGACGAAGTCACTAATGAGGTAATGCTTAAAGGTAATAGATTTACAATATTTTTATAATTTCCTTTGATAACACTTCTTTGAAGGTTAAATGTCTTATGGCAAGCAATAATGATTCATGGCTTTGGCACAAAAGGATTGCTCACATTCACATGGAGCATTTGAATAAATTAATTAAGCATGATTTAGTTATTGGATTACCAAAGATAAAATACATCAAAGATAAGTTGTGTGATGCATGTCTAAAGGGGAAACAAACCAAGTCAAATTTCAAATCTAAAGATGTGGTATCCACTTCAAGGCCACTACAATTGTTGCATATGGACTTATTTGGTCCATCAAGAACAAGAAGCTTCGGAGGTAATGTATATGCTTTAGTTATTGTTGACGATTTCTCTAGATATACTTGGACTTTCTTTTTAGTGCAGAAAAGTGATGCATTTAAAGCATTCAAGAAATACGCAAAGCAAATTCAAAATGAGAAGTCACTTTCAATTGCCTCCATAAGAAGCTACCATGGTGGAGAATTCCAAAATGCTTCATTTGAAGAATTTTGTGAAGAACATGGAATATCTCATAACTTCTCGGTACCAAGGACTCCTCAACAAAATGGAGTGGCGGAGAGAAAGAATAGGTCATTGGTGGAACTTGAAAGAACAATGCTTAGCGATTCAAATCTTCCAAAATACTTTTAGGCGGATGCGGTGAGTTCGGCATGTTTTGTAAGTAATCGTGTTAACATTAGACCTATTCTAAAGAAGACCCCCTATGAACTTTTCAAAGGGAGGAAACTAAACATTGCTTATTTTCACATTTTTGGATGCAAATGCTTTGTCTTAAACAATGTCAAAGACAATCTTGGTAAGTTTGATGAAAAATCGGATGAAGGTATATTTCTTGGTTATTCTCTTACAAGTAAGGCTTATAGAATTTATAATAAAAGAACCTTAACAATTGAAGAATCTATGCATGTTAAGTTTGATGAATCTAACCCCTCCAAGGAGGATATTGTTTTGTGTGATGATGATGATGAAATTGTAGAAGTTCCCCAAGAAGATACTTCAAGAGAGAATTAAGTGGAACTCCAAGAAGAATCAATTCAAGAAGAGTCAAATCTAGATGATCTACCTAAGGAATGGAGGACCCATAGAGATCATCCAATTGACAAAATAATTGGTGATATTAGTCAACGTGTAGCAACAAGGTTAAATCTTAAAGATGCTTACTTGAATATGGCGTTTGTCTCACAAATTGAACCTTCCAAAGTTGGTGAAGCCTTAAGTCACGATCATTGGATTATTGCTATGCAAGAAGAGTTAAACCAATTCGAAAGGAATCAAGTTTGGGAACTTGTTCCTAGACCAAGTGATAAACACATCATCGGTACCAAATGGGTGTTTAAGAACAAACTTGATGAGAATGGGATAATTATTCGAAACAAGGCAAGATTGGTGGCTCAAGGTTACAATCAAGAGGAAGGCATTGATTTTGAGGAAACATTCACTCCGGTTGCAAGGTTAGAAGCTATTCGTTTATTACTTACTTATGCATGTTCATTAAATTTTCAACTATATCAAATGGATGTCAAAAGTGCATTCTTGAATGGCTACATCAATTAAAAATTCTATGTTAAACAACCCCCGGGCTTTGAAGACTTCAAGAATCCTTCACATGTCTTCAAATTAAAGAAATCTCTTTATGGCTTAAAGTAAGCACCAAGAGCATGGTATGATCGTCTTAGCAATTTTCTTTGTGAAAAGGATTTTGTAAAAGGCAAAGTTGACAAGACATTGTTCATTAAGAAAGCAAAAGGTAATATTTTGTTAGTTCAAGTCTATGTTGACGACATCATATTCGGTTCAACGAACGAAGATCTTTGTAGAGAATTCTCATTGATGATGCAATGAGAGTTTGAAATGTCAATGATGGGAAAAATGAATTACTTCCTTGGACTTCATATCAAACAACTAAAGGACGGTATGTTCATCAACCAATCCAAGTATTGCAAAGAATTATTGAAAAGATTCGACATGGATAGTTGCAAGGTTATGGCTACACCAATGGGATCCGAAACCTATATTGATCAAGATGAATCGGGTGCTTCCATTGATATTACAAAGTATCGGGGTATGATTGGTTCTTTATTATATTTGACGGCAAGCCGTCCTGACATAATGTTTAGTGTGTGTTTATGTGCTCGTTTTCAAGCAAATCCAAAGGAGTCACATCTCACCACTGTGAAAAGAATCATGAAGTATCTCAAAGGAACGACGAACGTTGGTCTATGGTATCCAAAAGGTAGTATGTGTAATTTAGTTGGTTATTCTGACGCGGATTATGCAGGTTGTAAAACTGATAGAAAAAGCACGAGTGGAACATGTCACATTTTAAGGAATGCTTTAGTTTCCTGGTCCTGTAAGAAACAAGCGTGTGTTGCTATTACTACGGCTGAAGCACAATACATAGCAGCGGGAAGTTGTTGTGCTCAAAATCTTTGGCTAAAGCAACAATTAAGTGACTATGGAATCGATCTTGGATGCATACCACTTCGATGCGACAACACAAGTGCAATTAATATGACAAAGAATCCTGTCATGCACTCAAGAATCAAACACATAGACATTCGACATCATTTTCTACGTGATCATGTGCTTAAAGGAGATGTTGTAGTCACATTTGTGGATACACATAATCAACTAGCGGACATTTTCACAAAACCACTCGCAAAAGAACAATTTTTCAAGATTCGTCGAGAACTTGGAATTTTAGATGAAGGTTATCTATAACTCTTCAATAATTCTTCATTTCACATTCAAACCAAGCCAAGGTACACAAAAGGTTAATTTTTTTAAATATTCCGAGTATTAGTTACAAATTGCTTTATGTTGAAAAGTTGCTATTTCGAGTTTTTACAATTACTTAATCTATTTTTATGAACGTTATTTTTTCTCTCAAAGTTGCCTTACTATGTCTATTAACATGTCAAACTTTAAAATTTTGGAAAAATCTCTTGAGTTATGCGCTGCAAAGCTGCTGTTTTTGGAAGTTTTGCCACAATAACCGGTTAACAAACGGTAAGTAACCGGTTACCCTTTGTATTTTTTGCCCAGCTTGTTGTTTTTCACGCGCAGTAACCGGTTAACAGTGTGTAAGTAATCGGTTACCACTCCTATTTTCTAAAAAATAATTTTCATTAATGTTACGTTTTTTTTGTTTTATTATTTATTTTGTGTTATTTGTTGGTTAAAGTACATCTAATTGTCATAAAGTGCATTAAACTTATTTCCTCCACTCATTTTTCCACTCTTTCCAACCTCATCTCCATTCAAAGAATTTAAAACCCCACTCTACTATATTTCCTCTAAATACCTCTCTCTAGTCCATTTTCGGATTCTATCTCTAAACCCTAAAATCTCAGCCTCCAAAAGAAATCCAAAGCTTCCATGGCTCCTTCAAGGAAAGATAAAGGAAAGAAGAAAATGGGAGAAAGTTCTGACTCAGTTGAAGATCACCACATGCAACCTATGAAACTTCGGAGAATGGATTTAAATGTCAAAATCAGAACTCTAATGCAGGTAAAATATGTAAATTTCTCAGCCTTTTCAAATCATAGTTTTACCTTTGAGACATTGTTGAAAGATTCTGGTGTTAAGGATTTAGTCTGTGATGTTGGACCTTATTATCCAGACCTTATTAGGGAATTTTACCATACTGTCACTTTTGGAAAAGATGAGTTAGATGAGCCTTTACTTACTGCCACTGTTAAGGATAAGGAAATTTCCATGGATTTAGAAGAACTAGGTAAATGTTTGGGTGTTCCATATGATGGTGAGGAACTTCGTCAAGGTATTTTACCAAAATCTAGGACTTGGAAAGATTTTGATAGTTTGGCATACTTTGTGGAAATTTCTAGAGGAACTTATGATGAACTTCTCGCCAAACAACCGGCAAATGCGGGACGGGTTATCAAATATGCTGCTTTTTTTACTGTTAGTGACCGTATGCTACACTATATTTTGGCATACATTTTGGTTCCAGAGCACTCAAATCACTCCCAAGTAAGTGAGTTGGAAGTACAATTCATTAGGGCAATGAAAATGGGAATGAAAATCAACTGGGCATATGTGATTTTTCATCACATGGAACATCAACTATCTCTTTCTTGCAGGTTACCATATGCGAGAATTGTGTCAAAGATTCTGGAGTATAACAAGCTTTTGCTCAAAAGGGAGCCACAAAATCAAATGACTGCTAGGGCATGTGAAATCAATGCTACAACGGTTCTAAAAACACCGGAATTATTGTGGCACCTAATGGAACATACCGTTACAAAGATGAAGCGGCTGCCCCGGTTGTTGCTCCAGAAGGAGGGTTTACAAACGAAATTCTCTACAATAAAATTCAGAGCTTAAAGACAACAATGACCCAAAACCATCAACAAACCACCCGTGGCATAAAGTCTCTCAAGAAGCTATTCTGATCCATGTTCCGCAACCAAGCCTCTCATGAATAAGAAAGATGAAATGATGATGGTGAAGAGGAAGGAGAAGGAGATGATGATGAGGAAATGGAGGAATATTCTGGAAGTGATTAATTGTTCTTGTTTTTATGTTTTTTTTTCTAAGTTTTAAGTTTAGTTCATTATGTTTTTGTCTAAAACTTGCTAAGTTATTTTGTGTTGGTTGTACTTGATTATTAAGTTGGTACTTTCTTTGAACAAGGTTAATCTCTTTATGTATTATGTTATAGTTTGTATTCATCTATTTATGTGTGTTAGTAGTCTTTATCATCTCTAAAGTTTGTTCATACAACTTATGATACCTTGTTCCAAAGTCTTTTTTCCCTTTCCTTTTTGGTAATGACAAAGGGGGAGAAGATTATATTATGTTGTATGGTTTCTCAAACAAATTGTGAAGAATTTTAAAAGCTTTCAAACATCCCTAAGAACATTGGATTTAGGGGGAGCATCATCTAAGGGGGAGCTTTCATGTGGTTAGAGAAACAATGGTGGAATTAATTTTCAAATATTGGGTTGTCATCGATAAAAAGGGGGAGAATGTGAAGATATGGCTTCTCAAGAATTTTGATGAAGACAACATTGGTTATGTCATTTTCTATGCTTGCTTAAAATGAAATTGGATCAAGGACGTTGAAGCTACATTGAAGAATTGAACAAAATTGCACATTGGTTAAAGTCTTAAAGAATTCTCTAGGATTGCTCAAAGGTATAATCAATTACTCCTTAGCAATGTGCATACAAGTGTTCAAACTGGTCCTTAGTGTCTTGGTCTTTAGAAAGTTTTTTAGCATCAAAGAATTTGGTTCAGCTCTGTTTCTAACCATTTTTCACAAAACTGTCTGCAAGTAACCGGTTACTGACAGTATGTTAACCGGTTACTCTGAGCATTTTTTCAAAAATAATTTAAACGTTGCATGAAGTAACCGGTTACCCACCTGGTGTTAACCGGTTACCACTGATCAGATTTCAAAAATAATTGCATCTCTTCATGCTTCATTCTCAAACCTTGTCTTCTTGAACCATGGCATCCCTTAATAATTTATAGCTGTTTGTAGAGATGTTTAGGCGTTATAAAAGCATAAAATTGTCAAATTTTAAACTCACCTTCTTTGCTAAAATTTTCAAACAATCATTCTTCTCTATTCTTACATTTTTATCAAAGTGTTCTTCAAACTTTTCTAAAGTGAAACTTCTGCACAGAAACTTTCATATATATATTGCATTTGTTTCATCCTCATTGTGTCGAACACTTGTATAACATTCTTAGAGTGATTGCTACAAAGAAGAAGATCAATCTTTAGATTGATACATTGAAGATTCAACTTTCTACACATATACAAAATTCATATTTTTTAATATTTGATTACAACTTATTTTTAGGATTGTTAAAGATAAGTTTGTAAGGTTTTTCCTTGTAATCCAGATTATGGATACAAGAGGTCCATTTGTGAGATATTGATTCTCGGTTGGACTTTAAACATTTGTAAATCCAAGAGGAGTGTTCTGGGTTGTTAGAGTAGTATAGAAAGACATAGTTTTGTCTCGTCTAGGAATCTAACGTTATAGTGAAATTCTCTTTCAAGTTGAAAGGGGAGTGGAGTACTATCGACGTGTGAGGGGAACCACTATACGTCTTGGTGTTCATTTACTTTCCGCTTTTACCATTTCAACACTTAGAAATCTTTAGGAAAGTAAAGATAAAAAATTGTCAAAAATCGGGATAATATTCTAAGAACCTAATTCACCCCCCTCTTAGGCTCACATATAACTTACAATTGGCATCAGAGCTGGTTAGGTAACTTGTTCCGACAAGATCCAGCATGGCTTCCGCAAGCACGAACCCGGTTTTCAAAGACGGTGGAAGTAGTAACAAGCCCCCACTTTTTTCTGGAGAGTATTTTTATTTTTGGAAGATTCGTATGAGAGCACATCTTGAAGCACAAGGAGAAGGTATATGGGAAGCTATTGAGAATGGTCCACATAATCCTGTAAATGTAGTCAATGGTGTTGGTACCGCAAAATTAAAAAGTACATATGATGAAGAAGATAAGAGAAAAATTCTAAATAAAAAGAAAGCTATCAATCTTCTTCAAAGTGCCTTAAGTATTGACGAGTTCTTTCGTGTTTGTCAATGTAAATCGGCAAAAGAAATATGGGATACTTTGGTAGAAACATATGAAGGAACGACTGAAGTTAAAAGATCTAGACTAAATACTCTAAGTCAAGAATATGAAATGTTCCGAATGCAGCCCGGAGAAACCATTGTTGCATTACAAAAAAGATTTGTTCATTTGACTAACCACTTAATAGCACTTGGTAAGACATTCTCAAATGATGAACAAAATCTCAAAATTCTAAGATCTTTGACAAGAGAATTGCAACCAAAAGTAACGGCAATATCGGAAAAGAAAAGCCTCTCTACGATGACTTCCGCATCTCTATTTGGTAAACTTCAAGAACATGAGTTAGAACTTGGAAAACTTGAAAAACATGAACTTCAAGACAAGAAATCTAAAGGTATTGCTTTGAAGGTAGATGCAAAGGGAAAACAAAATGACGACTCATCGGAGGAAGACGAAAATTTCATGCTTCTAGTAAAAAGACTTGGAAAATTCTTTGGAAATAAAGATAAGTCCTTTTATGCTAAAAGGAAGAAATACTTTAAGAAAAAGGATACTTCAACTTCTTCTCAAGACATTACATGTTATGAATGTGGGAAGCAAGGTCATATAAAATCCGAATGTCCACAACTTGCGAAGAAAGGAAGTTTTAAAGGCAAGAAGGAATCAAAAAATAAGAAGACATACATTGCATGGGAAGACAACGAAATTAGTTCATCATCCAACTCGGAGAGCGATGAAAGCGCAAAACTAGCACTTATGGCTACACATAACTCCGAAGATGAAAATGACGAGGTTAGTACTAAATTTTCTCTTTATGATAATGATGCACAAGAAGCCATAAATGAACTCTTAAATGAATGTAAGGTCTTATGTAAAACAATTTCTTCACAAAAAAGACAAATAACATCTTTAGAAGAAAAAGTCGATGTTATGGAAAAAGAGTCAAAAGATGAAAAACAAAAGAGAGCAAGTGAAGAAAAACAAGAGTTGGTGTGTAAAAATTGTGAGTCACTTTCATTCCAAATTGTTCAATTAAAAAGTGTCTTAGAAAGATATGAGAAAGGACAAATTGGTTTAGAAGCGGTCCTTAGTCAACAAAGATATTCGAATGATAAAAGTGGACTTGGTTACTCTAAATTTTCTAAACCAAGTTCTAGTAAAACAATCTTTGTTAAGGCTAGTGACCAAACTTCTAAGGAGAAAGTGAACAAACCTAAAATTGTGCATCCTTATCCTAAAAAGAAAAGAACTCCCATTAAGAAGAGATTTCCTAAAAAGAAATCATATGTTCCTAGATATAAAAGCAATTTTGTTCCTACTTGTTTTTATTGTGGTATTATTGGCCATACACCTAATGCTTGCTATGTAAGAAACTTTAGTGTTGCAAGTGGGCATTATGTGTGGGTAAAGAAAGGTACTAATTATGAAGGACCCAAGGCTATTTGGGTACCTAACAAAACTTAATTTGTTTTGTAGGTGTGCTTGAAGACCACTTCTAATCTATGGTATCATGATAGTGGTTGTTCGAAGCATATGACCGGAGATATAAACAAATTTTCAAGTCTAGTGCTTATAGTCAAGGGTTATGTTACTTATGGAGATAACAATAAAGGAAAGATTCTTGGCGTAGGCAATGTTGGTTCACCACCTTTCACAACAATTGAAGATGTGCTTTATGTCGAAGGCTTAAAGCAAAATCTTATTAGCATAAGCCAACTTTGTGACAAAGGATTCAAAATCAAGTTCACTAAAGATGAATGTTTGATCGAAGACGAAGTCACTAATGAGGTAATGCTTAAAGGTAATAGATTTAACAATATTTTTATGATTTCCCTTGATAACACTTCTTTGAAGGTTAAATGTCTTATGGCAAGCAATAATGATTCATGGCTTTGGCACAAAAGGATTGCTCACATTCACATGGAGCATTTGAATAAATTAATTAAGCATGATTTAGTTATTGGATTACCAAAGATAAAATACGTCAAAGATAAGTTGTGTGATGCATGTCTAAAGGGGAAACAAACCAAGTCAAATTTCAAATCTAAAGATGTGGTATCCACTTCAAGGCCACTACAACTGTTGCATATGGACTTATTTGGTCCATCAAGAACAAGAAGCTTCGGAGGTAATGTATATGCTTTAGTTATTGTTGATGATTTCTCTAGATATACTTGGACTTTCTTTTTAGTGCAGAAAAGTGATGCATTTAAAGCATTCAAGAAATATGCAAAGCAAATTCAAAATGAGAAGTCACTTTCAATTGCCTCCATAAGAAGCGACCATGGTGGAGAATTCCAAAATGCTTCATTTGAAGAATTTTATGAAGAACATGGAATATCTCACAACTTCTTGGCACCAAGGACTCCTCAACAAAATGGAGTGATGGAGAGAAAGAATAGGTCATTGGTGGAATTTGCAAGAACAATGCTTAGCGATTCAAATCTTCCAAAATACTTTTGGGCGGATGCGGTGAGTACGACATGTTTTGTAAGTAATCGTGTTAACATTAGACCTATTCTAAAGAAGACCCCCTTATGAACTTTTCAAAGGGAGGAAACCAAACATTGCTTATTTTCACATTTTTGGATGCAAATGCTTTGTCTTAAACAATGACAAAGACAATCTTGGTAAGTTCGATGAAAAATCGCATGAAGGTATATTTCTTGGTTATACTCTTACAAGTAAGGCTTATAGAATTTATAATAAAAGAACCTTAACAATTGAAGAATCTATGCATGTTAAGTTTGATGAATCTAACCCCTCCAAGGAGGATATTGTATTGTGTGATGATGATGATGAAATTGTAGAAGTTCCCCAAGAAGATACTTCAAGAGAGAATCAAGTGGAACTCCAAGAAGAATCAATTCAACAAGAGTCAAATCTAGATGATCTACCTAAGGAATGGAGGACCCATAAAGATCATCCAATTGACAAAGTAATTGGTGATATTAGTCAAGGTGTAGCAACAAGGTTAAATCTTAAAGATGCTTGCTTGAATATGGCGTTTGTCTCACAAATTGAACCTTCCAAAGTTGGTGAAGCCTTAAGTGACGATCATTGGATTATTGCTATGCAAGAAGAGTTAAACCAATTCGAAAGGAATCAAGTTTGGGAACTTGTTCCTAGACCAAGTGATAAACACATCATCGGTACCAAATGGGTGTTTAAGAACAAACTTGATGAGAATGGGATAATTATACGAAACAAGGCAAGATTGGTGGCTCAAGGTTACAATCAAGAGGAAGGCATTGATTTTGAGGAAACATTCGCCCTGGGCTTTGAAGACTTCAAGAATCCTTCACATGTCTTCAAATTAAAGAAATCTCTTTATGGCTTAAAGCAAGCACCAAGAGCATGGTATGATCAGTCTTAGCAATTTTCTTTGTGAAAAGGGTTTTGTAAAAGGCAAAGTTGACAAGACATTGTTCATTAAGAAAGCAAAAGGTAATACTTTGTTAGTTCAAGTCTATGTTGACGACATCATATTCGGTTCAACGAACGAAGATCTTTGTAGAGAATTCTCATTGATAATGCAAGGAGAGTTTGAAATGTCAATGATGGGAAAAATGAATTACTTCCTTGGACTTCATATCAAACAACTAAAGGACGGTATATTCATCAACCAATCCAAGTATTGCAAAGAATTGTTGAAAAGATTCGACATGGATGGTTGCAAGGCTATGGCTACACCAATGGGATCCGGAATCTATGTTGATCAAGATGAATCGGGTGCTTCCATTGATATTACGAAGTATCGAGGTATGATTGGTTCTTTATTATATTTGACGGCAAGCAGTCCTGACATAATGTTTAGTGTGTGTTTATGTGCTCGTTTTCAAGCAAATCCAAAGGAGTCACATCTCACCACTGTGAAAAGAATCATGAAGTATCTCAAAGGAACGACGAACGTTGGTCTATGGTATCCAAAAGGTAGTATGTGTAATTTAGTTGGTTATTCTGACGCGGATTATGCAGGTTGTAAAACTGATAGAAAAAGCACGAGTGGAACATGTCACATTTTAGGGAATGCTTTAGTTTCCTGGTCCTGTAAGAAACAAGCGTGTGTTGCTCTTAGTACGGCTGAAGCAGAATACATAGCAGCGGGAAGTTGTTGTGCTCAAAATCTTTGGCTAAAGCAACAATTAAGTGACTATGGAATCGATCTTGGATGCATACCACTTCGATGCGACAACACAAGTGCAATTAATATTACAAAGAATCCCGTCATGCACTCAAGAACCAAACACATAGACATTCGACATCATTTTCTACGTAATCATGTGCTTAAAGGAGATGTTGTAGTCACATTTGTGGATACACATAATCAACCAGCGGACATTTTCACAAAACCACTCGCAAAAGAATAATTTTTCAAGATTCGTCGAGAACTTGGCATTTTAGATGAAGGTGATATATAACTCTTCAATAATTCTTCATTTCACATTCAAATGAAGCCAAGGTACACAAAAGGTTAATTTTTTTAAATATTCCGAGTATTAGTTACAAATTGCTTTATGTTGAAAAGTTGTTATTTCGAGTTTTTACAATTACTTAATCTATTTTTATGAACGTTATTTTTTCTCTCAAAGTTGCCTTACTATGTCTATTAACATGTCAAACTTTAAAATTTTGGAAAAATCCCTTGAGTTATGCGCTGCAAAGCTGCTGTTTTTGGAAGTTTTGCCAGAGTAACCGGTTAACAAACGGTAAGTAACCGGTTACCCTTTGTATTTTTTGCCCAGCTTGTTGTTTTCACGCGCAGTAACCGGTTAACAGTGTGTAAGTAACCGGTTACCACTCCTTTTTTTTGGAAAATAATTTTCATTAATGTTACGTTTTTTTTGTTTTATTATTTGTTTTGTGTTATTTGTTGGTCAAAGTACATCTAATTGTCATAAAGTGCATTAAACTTATTTCCTCCACTCATTCTTCCACTCTTTCCAACCTCATCTCCATTCAAAGAATTTAAAACCCCACTCTACTATATTTCCTCTAAATACCTCTCTCTAGTCCATTTTCGGATTCTATCTCCAAACCCTAAAATCTCAGCCTCCAAAAGGAATCCAAAGCTTCCATGGCTCCTTCAAGGAAAGATAAAGGAAAGAAGAAAATGGGAGAAAGTTCTGACTCTGTTGAAGATCACCACATGCAACCTGTGAAACTTCGGAGAATGGATTTCAATGTCAGAATCAGAACTCTAATGCAGGTAAAATATGTAAATTTCTCAGCCTTTTCAAATCATAGTTTTACCTTTGAGACATTGTTGAAAGATTCTGGTGTTAAGGATTTAGTCTGTGATGTTAGACCTTATTATCCAGACCTTATTAGGGAATTTTACCATACTGTCACTTTTGGAAAAGATGAGTTAGATGAGCCTTTACTTACTGCCACTGTTAAGGATAAGGAAATTTCCATGGATTTAGAAGAACTAGGTAAATGTTTGGGTGTTCCATATGATGGTGAGGAACTTCGTCAAGGTATTTTACCAAGATCTAGGACTTGGAAAGATTTTGACAGTTTGGCATACTTTGTGGAAATTTCTAGAGGAACTTATGATGAACTTCTCGCCAAACAACCGGCAAATGCGAGACGGGTTATCAAATATACTGCTTTATTGACTGTTAGTGACCGTATGCTACACTATATTTTGGCATACATTTTGGTTCCAAAGCACTCAAATCACTCCCAAGTAAGTGAGCTGGAAGTACAACTCATTAGGGCAATGAAAATGGGTATGAAAATCAACTGGGCATATGTGATTTTTCATCACATGGAACATCAACTATCTCTTTCTTGCGGGTTACCATATGCGAGAATTGTGTCAAAGATTCTGGAGTATAACAAGCTTTTGCTCAAAAGGGAGCCACAAAATCAAATGACTGCTAGGGAATGTGAAATCAATGCTACAACGGTTACTAAAAGCACCGGAATTATTGTGGCACCTAATGGAACATACCGTTACAAAGATGAAGCGGCTGCCCCGACTGTTGCTCCGGAAGGAGGGTTTACAAACGAATTTCTCTACAATGAAATTCAGAGCTTAAAGACAACAATGACCCAAAACCATCAACAAACCACCCGTGGCATAAAGTCTCTCAAGAAGCTATTCCGGTGCATGTTCCGCAACCAAGACTCTCATGAAGAAGAAAGAGGAAATGATGATGGTGAAGAGGAAGGAGAAGGAGATGATGATGAGGAAATGGAGGAATATTCTGGAAGTGATTAATTGTTCTTGTTTTTATGTTTTTTTTTCTAAGTTTTAAGTTTAGTTCATTATGTTTTTGTCTAAAACTTACTAAGTTATTTTGTGTTGGTTGTACTTGATTATTAAGTTGGTACTTTCTTTGAACAAGGTTAATCTCTTTATGTATTATGTTATAGTTTGTATTCATCTATTTATGTGTGTTAGTAGTCTTTATCATCTCTAAAGTTTGTTCATACAACTTGTGATACCTTGTTCCAAAGTCTTTTTTCCCTTTCCTTTTTGGTAATGACAAAGGGGGAGAAGATTATATTATGTTGTATGGTTTCTCTAACAAATTGTGCAGAATTTTAAAAGCTTTCAAACATCCCTAAGAACATTGGATTTAGGGGGAGCATCATCTAAGGGGGAGATTTCACGTGGTTAGAGAAACAATGGTGGAATTAATTTTCAAATATTGGGTTGTCATCATCAAAAAGGGGGAGAATGTGAAGACATGACTTCTCAAGAATTTTGATGAAGACAACATTGGTTATGTCATTTGCTATGCTTGCTTAAAATGAAATTGGATCAAGGACGTTGAAGCTACATTGAAGAATTGAACAAAATTGCACATTGGTTAAAGTCTTAAAGAATTCTCTAGGATTGATCAAAGGTATAATCAATTACTCCTTAGCAATGTGCATACAAGTGTTCAAACTGGTCCTTATTATTGTCTTGGTCTTTAGAAAGTTTTTTAGCATCAAAGAATTTGGTTCAGCTCTGTTTCTAACCATTTTTCACAAAACTGTCTGCAAGTAACCGGTTACTGACAGTATGTTAACCGGTTACTCTGAGCATTTTTTCAAAAATAATTTAAATGTTGCATGAAGTAACCGGTTACCCACCTGGTGTTAACCGGTTACCACTGATCAGATTTCAAAAATAATTGCACCTCTTCATGCTTCATTCTCAAACCTTGTCTTCTTGAACCATGACATCCCTTAATAATTTATAGCTGTTTGTAGAGGTGTTTAAGCATTATAAAAGCATAAAATTGTTAGATTTTAAACTCACCTTCTTTGCTAAAATTTTCAAACAATCATTCTTCTCTATTCTTACATTTTTATCAAAGTGTTCTTCAAACTTTTCTAAAGTGAAACTTCTGCACAGAAACTTTCATATATATATATATATATATATATATATATATATATATATATATTGCATTTGTTTCATCCTCATTGTGTCGAACACTTGTATAACATTCTTAGAGTGATTGCTACAAAGAAGAAGATCAATCTTTAGATTGATACATTGAAGATTCAACTTTCTACACATATACAAAATTCAGATTTTTTGATATTTGATTACAACTTATTTTTAGGATTGTTAAAGATAAGTTTGTAAGGTTTTTCCTTGTAATCCGGATTGTGGATACAAGAGGTCCATTTGTGAGATATTGATTCTCGGTTGGACTTTAAACATTTGTAAATCCAAGAGGAGTGTTATTGGTTGTTAGAGTAGTATAGAAAGACATAGTTTTGTCTTGTCTAGGAATCTAACATTATAGTGAAATTCTCTTTCAAGTTGAAAGGGGGGTGGAGTACTCTCGACGTGTGAGGGGAACCACTGTACGTCTTGGTGTTCATTTACTTTCCGCTTTTACCATTTCAACACTTAGAAATCTTTATGAAAGTAAAAATAAAAAATCGTCAAAAATCGGGATAATATTCTAAGAACCTAATTCACCCCCCTCTTAGGCTCACATATAACTTACAATTAATCATTCTATGTAGAAGTTAGCCGAGATGTACATTGAGGAAATTGTGAAGTTGCATGGGATACCTCTGAATATAGTGTCGGATAGAGACCTGAGGTTTACATCAAGGTTGGAAGAGTTTGTAAGATGCTTTGGGTACTAAGTTGAGGTTGAGTTCTGCCTATCATTCGCAGATGGATGGACAGACATGGAGGATTATCCAGTCTTTAGAGGATTTGTTGAGAGCTTGTGTGTTGGAACAAGGTGGATCGTGGGATAGTCATTTGTCGTTTACGACAACAGTTTTCATGCTAGTATTGGGATGACGCTGTATGAAGCCTTGTGTGGAAGGAGGTGTAGGACTTCGTTGTGTTGGTATGAATCGGGCGAGAGTGTTGTACTTGGACCTGAGATTGTGTAAGAGAAGACCAAGATGATTAAGATGATCCAAGAAAAGATGAGAGCGTCGCAGAGTCGCCAGAAGAGCTACCATAATAAGAGAAGGAAGACACTTGAATTCCAAGAGGGAGATCACGTGTTGTTGAGGATGACGTCAGTGACTGGTGTAGGTCGAGCTTTGAAGTCTAGGAAGCTCACTCCACGTTTTGTTGCTCCATATCAAATCTCGCATAGGATATGAGAGGTAGCCTATCGGATTGCTTTACCGCCGTCACTTGCAAATTTGCATGACGTGTTCCATGTGTCTCAATTGAGGAAGTACATTCCAGATCCGTCGCTTGTGATTCAGATGGATGATGTACAAGTGAGGTATAATCTAACAGTGGAAGCTTTACCAGTGTGGATTGACGGTCGAGAGATGAAGCAACTACGGGGTAAAGACATAACTTTGGTGAAGGTGTTGTGGGGTGGACCAGCTGGCGAAAGTTGGACTTGGGAACGTGAAGATCAGATGAGGGAGTCGTATCCGACTCTATTTCCTTGAGGTAATTTTCGAGGGCAAAAATTCTATAAGTGGGGGAGAGTTGTAACACCCCAAATTTATTAGAATATTTATTTAATTTATTTAAATATAATATTTGTGAATTTTCGGTGAATTTTGGTGGTTTGTGTTGACGTTGGAATTTTCGTGGAGTTTCGGTTATTTAATTAAATAATAGTATATAATATGAATATATTAGTATTATTATTAATTTAAATAATATTTGAGGAATTAAGGGTAAGATGGACTTTTGAGGAGGATTAGTGAGGGTATTATGGGGAAAGCCCATTTTGGAAGCCCAGGGGTTTAACAAAAAGGAATTGGAAAGGAATAGGATTCATTTTGTTAGATCGTGAAAAGAAGGGAAAAGTGCAAAGCTCTGAGGAAAGAAGAAAAAGGCGAGGATTCGAGAAGGTTTCCGAAGAATCAGTAGAGAAAACTCCGAATCGACAATCTAAGGTATGTGGAGTATTGCCTTTCATTGTTTTCAATATAGGAAGTGATGTGTTTAAAGGGGATTTTGAGGTTTTTGGGGTTTTTGAAGGGTTTATGGGTTATTGATGATTTAGGGGTATTTCTGAGGGTTTAGGTGATTTTGAGTTAGAATAGTGCAATTAATCGACCTAAATGTCGTAAGTTTTATGCCTTTGATTTGCCATGATGTCTTGGAAATGTTTTGGGGATGTTTTGGGTGAGCTGAGGTTGAACTCGTAAGGTGTTTTGGGTTTGTTATGCTACTGAAGTGTAGCAGCGATTTTCTGAAATCGCGGATTCGCAAAGCGAACCATTCTTTCACAAGGTGAACACTCGCCCAGACTCGTAAAACGAGCAGCGCAGCGAATGCGCGATGATTGTGTGATGATACTGAGATGAACTATGGGAGGTGACTTTTGGGGCTCGCGGAGCGAACGTCCTAGCGAGGGGCTTCGCCAAGCGAATAGAGGTAGCAAGGAGAGGCAGAAGGGGGAACTCTCTAGGTTTTGTGTGGGATATTGGGGTTCGCTGGAGTTCGCAACGCGAATGTCCTAGCGAACATGTTTGCAAGGCGAACATTGTAGCGAACGTCTGTTGTTCGCGAATTGTTTTATGCTTCTTGAGCTGTTTTGATGTTTTGATGTTGTGACTTTTCTGATGAATTTCCCTGATGTTATTGATGATCATATGACGATGATTTCGTGATGTTTGATGCTTAATTAATGATATGAACTACCGTGATGTATATTGATGATTATGAACTGTTATATGTGATGTTTGATGATTTAAGTGACGATATGAATTACCACGAGTATATTGATGATTATGAGTTGTTTATACCTGATGTCTGATGATTAAATACTGATGTGAATTAGCATGAGCTATGTTTATGATGATAAGATGATGATGCATGATGCTTTGATGAATAAATGACGATATGACGAATATGAGATTTTGATGAATGATGATGCACGTGATGACTTTATTGATGATGATGATTATGACGTTATGCATCATGCATTCATAGCATATTTTGATGATGATGTTAGGACTTCGGTCCATTGATGATGATGTTAGACTTCGGTCTATTGTGGCTTCCATCCCATTGTGTGGATGTAAAGTGGTTTATGACGTGCTCCGGTTCTTGTGTGGAACCGATCCTAATGACGGGGATCTTTGGAGGGTGATGGCCTAAGTGTCCATCAACTGTGACGATTGCTACCACATGCATGAGTCCTGTTGTGCATTGCATTTATTTGGCATTATTGATGTGATTTTATGATGTTGTGACTGTTGACCCTGTTGATAATTCTGTTGATGTTGTTTATGATTATGACGTCATTCTATGCATATCTTATTTTTATATTGATTATAATGAATTGTGATTACTCACCCTGCCTGTTTGAATGTTGCCTCCACGTGGGTAACGTGCAGGTGATCAGGATTAGTTGTGGATGCTTTTGAGGACTTTTGAAGTTATTTGCATTTTGGTCGATGTAGAGGGTATTGCTCTGATAGTGTAACATCGGGTTGGGTCGTTGAGTCGAACCATGTTGGGTTTTATTTGGATGTTATTTTATTGATTATTTGATGACTATGGTTTATTTTAATAAACCCTTTTGTGGGATTTTTGTGGTTATGGTGGTTCTGCTGCCCTTTGAAGGCATTTTGAGTTATTTTGAGGAAACCCCGTTGTTTACGGAGCAATTTTGTTGATTTGAATTTATTGAGAAATGTGCACCCTTTGAGGTGATTCTAATTTTACTATGATTTTATGTTTATTCCGCTGCGATAATTGTGGGGTAGAAAAGGGTGTTACGCTTTTCAAGTCTTCCAAGTTCAAGTTCATGTTCTTAGAGTTTTCCGAACAATGTTGCAGATGTCATGGTAGAAAGACTTTTCTTTTTCAATATTGTCGTTACTTTTGGTTGTCATTCACTGTTTAAAGACCTAAACACTTTAAGATTAAGATCATCATTAGAAAAAGTATTACCAAGAGCAATCAAATGATTTGTCAAATGTGCAAATCTCTTTTGCAACGCGGCGATGGATTCTCTGGGCTACGTTCTGAACATTTCGTACTCTTGACTTAAAGTATTCAATCTCGGTCTCTTCACTTTAGTGGTTCCTTCATGAGTTTCAACTAATGTATCCCATATTTGCCTTGCCATTGTACATTGAGAGACACGAAATAATTCATCCATGCTAAGTGCACTTTGAAGTATGTTGATTGTTTTCTTTTCATTAAGAATCTTTTTCTTATCATCTTCATCCCAAGAGCTTTTAGTCTTTGGAGTACCAACACCATTAACAATACTTACAGGTTGATGAGGACCATTTTGGACAAATTCCCATATTCTTTCTCCTTATGCTTCTAAATGAGCCTTCATGCGAATTTTCCAAAAGTAAAAAAATTCACCAGAAAATAGTGGGGGTTTATTGCTGCTACCACCATCTTTGAAAATAGGATTTGCACTTGCGAAAGCCATTCTGGATCTGTAGGAACATTTTACTTATAACCTGCTCTGATGCCAATTATAAGTATAGAATGCACCTAAGAGCGAGGTAAATTAGGTACTTTAAACCTTTCTGGTTTTAGAAGTAAGTTTGATTATTTTTCCGGTTGGATGTTAAGTGATGAAAGCAATAAAGAGCAGAAAAATAAAGGACACATCGATATATCCTGGTTCCCCTTACAATTCGAGAGTACTCCAGTCCCCTTACGCAGCAAGGATTTTACTATCTTGTTTGGACATTGTACAAGCTTATCCTAGCCACTATACACAAGATCCTAAACCAATCAATTAGGACAATACCTTTATGATTTATACAAAGTGAAATAAGAGAACAATCCTCCCTTAATCACTTTCTTGCTTCCAACAATTTTGGACAGCAAGGAATTCCACAATAAACTGAATTTTTACAAGTGTTTGAAGTTGTATAACAACGTATATTAATTCTTAGAATTGATATTCTCTTTCAAGTAAGCAATTCTCAAAATGTAGTATAAGTGCTTAATGATTTTATGAAGTTGAAACTCTTTGAAAATGCAATGAAATTGACGTGCATAAGTTTCAACAAAAAGTTATGTCAAGAACACTTGATTTTGAAAATGAGAGAATATGTGTTTTGAATTGCAAATGCGAGAGGTAAATTTCAAATTCTGAAATGCATGGTTTATATAATGCCTTAAAACCTTTCTAAAAGTTTACAAATGCATGAAAAAATTCCATGGTTAATAATAGCATTCAAAAATCCGTTTGGATCAAAAAATAAGTGAACCGCTGCCACTGTTTCAATGGAAACCTATTACCAAAAGGAGCGTAACTGGTTACACCAGAAGTGGTGTAAAATTTTTGAAAGTATCATGTGTGTAACCGGTTACATGAAATGGTGTAACTGGTTACACCATCTGAAAAGGACAATGAAGTTAATGTTACACACATGTAACCATTTACAAGAATTGTGGTAACCGGTTACCACTGCTTTGAGGTAGAAAAATACCTTAGAAAAATGAGATTTGGCCAAGTTTGATGCATGTTAAAAATAGTAATGCAACATGCTATGAGTTTACATAAAATTCTTGAGCACCTATAGTTGACATAATGAAAATACAAACTTGTACCTTAAATTGTAATGATCAATCTTTAAAACCATTCAAAGCTTAATCTTTAAGACTTGAAATCTGGACATTGATGCAATAGCTCTTGACATGTGTCTTGTTCCATTCTTTTTAGCATGAGCCGATTCTTGTAACTTTTCTTCATCAAAACTATCATTTGGAGAAGCTTGTCTTCACAAAACCAGACTTATCTTGAACCATAATGAGTTTTTAAAGTGGGTTAAACTCAAACAAAAGTAAGCTTTTAAACCAAAATGAGCTTACAAACCGAACCATCGACTTATAAATTAAATCCCCAAACCAAAGATTTTAATGAGTTTACCTTTTAACCCAAACAAACACTCCCTTATGGATACATTATTCAACTAACACAAAAACACTTCTTGGTGAATTTACAATAACACCCTTTCCATAATACAAAAATTCATCACTTAACATAAGAACTTTCTTGAAGTGTTACAACTAAATTTAAGTGAGAGAAAGTGAAAGAACATTTTAGAGAGAGAGGGGGGAGTGAGATAAGAGGTTAACATTTGTGAATGTGAAAAAGTGAAGGGAAATGCCGCTATTTATAGGCTAGAGGTTGACACCAAAAAAGAAATTTCCATGGGCCATAATTTTTATGAGTCAATTAATTGGTTTTTTGCTCGATCGATTGGAGGGAGATCAAACACTATCACAAACACTTAAGGGTAGTTTTTGTACTAACCCAGTCGATTGGGTATGAGTGACAATCGAATGGAGAATACCAAATTTTGTCCATAACTGTCTGATAGTTCCTGATTCAACCAACACGACTCCAAAAGATTTTTAGGGATGTTTTCTTGAAAAAATAGTGGCTTAAAAACTTGTTTTAGTGTGTGTGTGTGTGTGTGAGTGTGTGTGTGTGTGTGTGTGCGCGTGTGTGTGTGCGTGTGTTAGGCATATAACTTTACGAAAATCCCTTGTGTTTTTATATAACACAATTCACTCAGACGCAACTAGACGAACTTTCACACTTCCTCTCTTTCACACTTCAAAGATTAAAGGCTTGCAAAGTAATTCAATAATGTATACATTTTCTTGAGTTGTCTCGAGGCTTGAGATTTATTCAATTTGAGTACCATCATCAGAGGATGTTTGTAGTGATCGCAAAAATCCTAATTTGTTTGCTTGCATCTTTAACCTTTTGTCATACTTGAATCCTCATAGGTTGTAAAAGTTACTATGCAAGTTTCCATACATGTTTCATCATCAAGATCTTATTCTAGTTGTCACAATCAAAAGCACTTTATCATGAACACATTTTCTTCTTTAATTACCCTACAAAACATGATTCCACAATTGTAACCAATGGGTGATTTTTACGATCAATGAGTGAGCGTTACCTCCAACAGGCGAATGTTGCCTCCAGTGGGTGACTAGGTTACCTCTTAGGACGGTACGTGGCATTCTCCTACCATTAGTGAACATTATATTGCCTCTAGTGGGACTTTTACAATTACTCTGGTACACAGTCCATCAATCACGGTTTGGAGCAAGTCCCTTAAGCATAGTTTGGGACGAGTCCCTCAAGCATATGTTGGGTGAGTCCCTCAAGTTATTGAGGATAGATCTCTAGGTTTTAATCAAGGTGAACCCTCAAGCGCCAGTTGTAATGAACACGCGTGTATCATTAAATGTGATTAATGGTGAATATGTCTTGGAAATCCAAATCAGCCTTAATTCCTAACACATGTCAGCGATGTGAGGAATCTTTTACAACATAACAATCTACCTACCTAAGAAAAAATAATGCCACCAAGATACCTAAAATGCCCTTCAAGTTTTATAAATTTACACTACATTTTGCCATATTTGATAGTAATCTTAATAACACCATTTCAAATTCAAAACATTTTTTCTTTACTTACTTGTAATTTTCATGTCAAATAATTACACTTTTATTATATTATATAAAGTTTGCAAAAAAAAAAATCTATTATCTTTTCCATTACTCTCTAAAATGTAGAAATATGTTTTTCTCTTTCGAATTTTCTCTTTTTCTTTCTCATTTCGAAAAAAACTTTCTTACATTCCATTTCACTTTTCTCTATATGAAAAACAGAGAAGTAAAGGAAGAGAGCAGCAACAACAATCCAACCATTTCACTTGTAAATTATTCTTTCTCTTTGTTTCACTTGTAAATCATTCTTTCTCTTTGTTTCAACATTTATTCCTTTATTTTTGTTTCGGGTTTGGATTCATTGAAAAGTTTCTCTTTTTCTCTTCCTAACAATTTGTATTAAGTTGTTACATGGAAGATTAAGTCGTAACATTAATTCCTTTATGTTTTTCTTTTCCAAACAATGTTTTTACAAGCTACAAAATGAGTAGAGTGAATAAATGGAGATTTAGTTGTTTCAGCAAGTTGTATTTTTTACTCATTCAAACTACAATTCTCTTCATAATTCTCTGTTGAAAAGAGTTAAGGAAAAGAAATGATATGCAGCACACCACTTTTGTTGCGGTTTGAGTGACAAAAAAATTGTTATAAAATAACCAAAGTAAAGTAGACATTAATTTCAAATGTTCCTCACTTTTTATTTAGGGTTAATACATCTTTTGCCTCCTGCCATATGGGCGAAATCCCAAAAACAACCCTGTAAAAAAACACAGATTTCATCCCTGCCATTTGTAGATTCCTTCGTTTTACCCCCTGAGTAGATTTAGTCAGCAAAATTGATGATGTGGCACTGCTTTGTTGGCTTTTTTTATTTTTTTTATTATTGCGTGGAAATGCCACGTGGACTTTTCTTTTATTGTTATATTTAAAAAATATGTTAAACACAAAAATTTGATGGAGGTGGGAATTGAACCCACCTTCTTTCTTTCAAAGCTTAAGGGCCTACCACTAGGCTAGAGGATTCATCTTGTAATTCAATTGCCTTTAAACATACATATTATACATTTTCATATTTGTTTTCATTTTGATAAATTATTATTAGAATATATTGTAACTATATTATATATACTATAACTATTATTAGAATATAGTTAAATAACGTATTGTAAATGTTCTGGACTGGGCCGAGGTCTGCTCCTCAGTCGAGCAGGCCCAACCCACACGTCCTGGGATGGCCCAACAAGGGCCTTCTGGCGCGACCACTTTCGGGCACTTGCCTTTCTCCACGTTGTCGGGCACACGCACTTGCCCCTCCTCCCCGACACTCAGGTGCTCCTCCCTGCGAGGAACCGCCTCTTTCTCGCACAAGAGTCCTCCCCGCGAGGACACGTCTCTCCCCGACACGCAAGACTCCTCCCCGCGAGGACACGTTCTCATGTAACTGCCCACTCCCGATGGAATCGGTCTGCCCTAATCCCGGAGATCTAGGAGCGGTTACCCCAGGGCGAAGACCATGTGTTGGTCTTCACTACGCCACGTAAGCCCTGGCAGTTACTTGGATTGGGCCTAGCAATCCGGCCCAATGCAAGTAATCGTTGGCCCCGCGCTGGGGGCTCCCTATAAATACCCTCTCACTTGAGAGGGTCAGATTACGTTCACTTTTACTCTCATCTCTGTAATTGCTTTTCTCTGACCGTTACCTTACTTGAGCGTCGGAGTACCTTGCAGGTACACCCCCCCCCCCCCCCCGATCGTCTTTCAACCGCACCGGAGCTGAAGCCCAGATGACGTTGTTGGGCACAAAAACTGCCTGATCCAGGTACGATCAGTGGCGCCGTCTGTGGGAACGCTTTGCTTCCCCGTTTTTCCTCCGTTAAACTAAAGCAACTCTCATTCATCACCGTCATGGGCGACAATCCGTCCGCTACCAAAGCTCTGGACACCGTCCTCGCGCAACTCGAGAACGGGAACCACCGCAAAGACGCTGTTGTCCTCCACGTCGAAGAAGGCGACGTGAGAGACGGGCAAACTGCCTCCCCAGACTCCCAAGACGTGGCATACAACGCCGCCCACCAAGACGATCAGCAGGCCATTTTTTAGCCAGTTGCTCCTCCACCCAATGCAGACGCGAGCACCGTGGCCCTGTTCGCCTTGATCAATCAGACCAATCAGCTGATCGCGCACCAGATTACCAGAATTGAAGCGCTGGAGCAAGGGCGGGCGCGACGATCTTCCCCGCGAAGACATCGCCGTCCACCGTCGCCTCTTCGTTCCCCTTCCCCGCGAAGGACTCCTTCAGATGAATCTCGGACCCCCTCGCCGGTACGCGAGGGTTGTCGACCACGTCTCGAGCGCCCCCAGCCGATGATTTCCCAGAAACGCCCTTGTTCCCCGCCTCGGAAGGAACCCAGGGCCTCCACCGCTACCAAGAAGTCCAAGCAGATCGAAGAGAGGCTGAGGTACTGCTCGAGGAATTCCCCTCCATAACACCAACGATCTCCTTCGGTATCCCCGACAGGAAGTGACGACGACGACCAGAGGACCCCGCTGTCGTGGGAGATCATGAATGCCCCAATCCCCGCGGGCATGGAGAAACCTCCACCACTGGGGACCTACGACGGTCTCTCCGACCTCGACGATCACATCGAGAGTTTTGAAGCAATGCTCGACTTCTGAAACGTTAGAAGAGCCATCAGGTGCAGGCTTTTCCCCACCACCTTGCGGAAGGGCGCGATGACTTGGTACAAGGGTTTGGAACCTGGGTCGATCACGTCCTGGAAGCAGCTAAGACGACGCTTCACCAAACACTTTACTGCGTCTCGGCGACACCTGAAGACGGAAGCTGCCTTAGAAAGCATCTTCCAGGGGAAGAACGAACCTCTCCGAAATTACATCGAGAGATTCAACAAAGAAGCTGTCGAGGTCCATACGACCGACGACGTGAAAAAGTACTTAATCATCCATGGACTGCGTTCCGGATCTGATTTTGCCAAGTCCGTAGGCCTCCGTAGACCCCGCCGTCTCGAGGACCTCCTCCAACGAGCTCAGT
Source organism: Lathyrus tuberosus (assembly GCA_022829125.1). Taxonomy (NCBI): domain Eukaryota; kingdom Viridiplantae; phylum Streptophyta; class Magnoliopsida; order Fabales; family Fabaceae; genus Lathyrus; species Lathyrus tuberosus. The sequence goes on from JALAZF010000632.1 coordinate 113,697, forward strand.
CGTATATCGAGCTCGAGGAATCCGAGGCAGCGTAGATCGCCCTTGAGTCGAGGCGCAAAGAAGGCCCCCGCGGCCACAAAGATGAAGACTCTCCTTCTCGGCGGGGAGGTGAAAGAAAAAAAGAAAATCGATCCCGTGATCCTTGTGAACCGCACAGACCAGCTGGCCGGTTCACCGAGTACACCCCACTCAATGTTCCCCGCGCGCGTATTCTCTCCGAGTGCCAGAACTCAAAATTTGTGAAAGGAGGAGTCCGTTTTTCGAAGCCCACTGCCCCCAAATCAAACGTTGATAAGTCAAAATACTGCAGGTTCCACCGTAGCCACGGGTATGTCACCGAGGACTGCATCCATCTCAAAGATGCGATTGAAATTCTGATCAAGGAGGGGCACTTGAAGAAATACGCCCAGAAGAACGATACTCCTCGTCCCAGCTCCCGGGAAGCCCAGAACATCGAGGAGACGACGCCTCCTCCCGATGAGAGTCGCCTTCAAGTCGCCCTCAGTGTCACCCGACCTGAAGACTTCTTTGTCCCCCCAATCATTGAAGGCCAAGAAGCAATTCGCAACATGTGGGCGACCTTCCCCCACGAGGACCCCGTTACTGCCCGTAGCACCTGGGAAAGCTACTTCAGGGCGATGGTCATCTCCGGGGGAGGTCCAGAGAAGTTGTCCGTCGGGTCAATCAAGCGGAAATTTGACGAGCTGGAATCCGCAACGTCGGCGAAGGCAACCACCCCCGAGAAAGTGCGGGGAAACTCCAACCCCATCACCTTCTACCTCGAGGAACTCCCCGGGGGAGCACCAAACGCCACTATTCCCCTCCTGATTAGGGCGCAGATGGCGAACTTTGACGTTCGAAGGATCCTAGTCGACCAGGGGAGTTCGATCGACATCATGTATGCTCATCTGTTCGGGACCCTTCAGCTCGACGAGAGGCATCTGACCCCGTACGTCGGTTCAGATCTACAGGGGTTCAATGGAACCACCACCAGACCATGGGGTTACGTGGAGCTGATGGTTACATTCGGGGCCGAAGACACTGCCCGACAGGTGAAGATCCGTTTCCTGGTGGTCGAATGCCCGTCCCTTTACAACTGCATCCTCGGGAGGACCACCCTGGCTGAACTTACGGCGGTACCATCAATGGTCCACCTCAAAATGAAGTACTACACGACCAGGGGACGAGTAGTGATGATGCACGGGGACATCGACGCAGCCAGAAGGTGCTTCGACGTCGCCATCAAAGGCCTGAGTTCCATCGGCCCCAAACCCAAGACCGTGCCCAAGCCACCCCAAGACGCCGAACAGGTACCTCTCCCGCGCGTCAACGCGGTCGAACTCGACAGCAGGTTCCTGGGAGAACCCGATGAAGACGGGGCAGAGGACCTCGACCTCCAGGCGGAGAACAACGGGCGGTCTCTCTACCCAACGCGCCCCATCCCGGACGGTGACTTTGAGCTCGTGGTACTCGGGGACGATCCAGATCGTAACGTGAAGATTGGCACCGGGATTCCTGACCTGGCAAAGGAGCAGCTGAAGGCATGTCTGAGGGAGAACGCTGATTTTTTCGCGTGGAGCGCATCCGAGATGCTTGGCCTCGACCCCGAGGTGGCTTGTCATCAGCTCGCAGTAGATCCGGCCGTTAGGGCCATAGCACAATGTAGGAGTAAGCAGTCTCCCGAAAAAGCGGAGGCTGCTGAAAAAGCTGTAAAAGACCTTTTAGAGGAAAATTTTATTTCGGAGGCCAAATACACGACCTGGCTGTCCAACGTTGTACTTGTTAAAAAGAATAATGGAAAATGGAGAATGTGCGTTAATTATACTGATTTTAACCGGGCTTGCCCGAAAGACTGTTATCCCTTGCCTAACATCGACCAACTGGTCGACAATTCTGCAGGTTACAAACTACTATCCTTCATGGATGCTTACTCGGGATACAATCAAATTCCCATGGACAAGGTCGACAAACAACACACGGCCTTCATGACCGCGTCGGGCAACTACTACTACAACGTAATGCCCTTTGGTCTGAAGAACGCCGGTGCGACCTACCAACGGATGATGAACAAGGTTTTCCGGGCTGAAATCGGCGACATGCTCGAGGTCTACATGGACGACATGATCGTCAAATCCGCAGAAGAAGTCGATCACTCCGCGCACCTCAAGAAGGCGTTCGACACGGCGAGGAGATGCCGCATGAGGTTTAACCCAGACAAGTGCACCTTCGGCGCTCGGGAAGGTAAGTTCCTCGAATTTTACCTCACAGAACGAGGAATCGAGGCCAACCCCGTCAAGTGTAGGGCTTTCTCCGAACTCCCTACTCCGGACTCAAAGAAGTCGATACAATCATTGAACGGGATGCTCACCGCCCTCTCCCGCTTCGTCGTCAAATCCGCACAGTACGCACTCCCATTTTTCAAACTTCTTCGACAAAAAGTGGAGTTTGAGTGGAGCGAGGAATGCGAACAGGCGCTCGTTCACTTAAAACAAGTCCTATCACAACCCCCGGTCCTCTCACGGCCTGAGAACGGGGAGACACTCTTCTTATATCTTGCAATCACGAGTGAAGCAGTCAGCGCCGTCCTCATTTGGGAAACCCCAGATGGGCAGAAGCCAGTTTACTTCACGAGCAAAGCCCTCCAAGGCCCCGAGCTCATATATCAGTAGATCGAGAAAGTCGCCCTGGGCCTCGTCACTGCGGCCAGGAGGCTACGCCACTACTTCCTCGCCCACACCGTCGTCGTAAGAACTGAACAGCCTATAAGGCAGCTCCTCGGATGACCGGACATGGCGGGGAGGATGCTCAGGTGGTCACTCGAGCTCGCCGAGTTTGACATCCAATACGAAGGGAGGAAAGCCCTGAAGGCACAGGTATTGGCCGACTTTGTAGCAGAGATGACCGTCCCAGAACCTTCGACCAACGGATCACAGAAATGGACGATCTTTGTCGACGGAGCATCCAGCCCGAAGGGAAGCGGGGCGGGCATCATCCTCAAAAATGAGGAAGGCATCCTGATCGAGGTATCCCTTGAACTATCCTTCCCGACATCGAACAACCAAGCCAAATACGAGGCCTTCCTCGTGGGACTCCTGTTGGCCGAGGACCTCGGCGCCAAGGAGGTCAAACTCTTCACCGACTCCCAGCTCGTGGCCTCGCAAGTCCGAGGAGAGTACCAAGCAAAGAACGACAGCCTCATAGAATACTTGGCCTTGGTAAAAGAAAAGATGAAAAAGTTCACCTCCGCGGAAGTAACTCACATCCCCCGCGAGCACAATGCCCGAGCAGATGTCTTGTCCAAATTGGCGAGCACAAAGAAGAAAGGCGGGAACAAATCCGTCATACAAGAAGTGCTTTCCAGCCCGAGTATCGACAAACCAGCCATGGTTTCGGACATCAACGCCATCGGGGACAACAATTGCTGGATGACCCCGGTATACGAATACCTCACGACAGGCAAACTGCCCGAAGATCCCAAAGAAGCAGGAATGGTCAAGAGGCGGGCATGCTCGTACACTATAGTCGAGGATAAGCTATACCAGCGAGGGTTCTCTATTCCCCTCCTCAGATGTGTCGAGGAGACCAAGGTCCCCGACATACTCCAGGAGATCCATGAGGGAATCAATGCGCAGCACCTCGGCGGGCGATCGTTAGCCCGTAAGGCGCTTCGAGCAGGGTATTACTGGCCCACCATGCAACAAGACACCAAGGAACACGTCAAGAAGTGCGACAGATTCCAATGACACAGGGACATGCACCTTGCTCCTCCCAACGAGCTTAGTCCATTGTCCTCCCCGTGGCCATTTGCGTGGTGGGGAATGGATATCCTCGGACCTTTCGTCCAGGGGTCGTATCAAAACAAATACCTCATCGTCGGGGTGGACTACTTCACAAAGTGGATTGAAGCGGAAGCATTGGCCAAAATCACAGCCTTCAACATACTGCGTTTCTACAAAAGAAACATCCTCGCCCGGTTCGGCGTGCCTCAAGCCATTGTCACCGACAGGAACTTCCAAGACTTCGTCACAAAACTAGGCACGAAGCAACACTTCACGTCGGTCGAGCACCCTCAAACGAACGGACAGGCTGAGGCGACGAACAGAGTGATCCTCTGAGGATTAAGACGTTGACTAGGTGACGCCAAACAACGTTGGTTCGAGGAGCTGTACAACGTCCTCTGGGCCTATCGGACGACCCCACACTCCACAACCGGAGAGACCCCTTTCCGTCTGACCTACGGAACCGAAGCGATGATCCCCGTGGAGATCAGGGAACCCTCGAGGAGGACAGAAGCCCCCCTCGACGGGGACGCGAACGACGAAGCCTTGAGGGAAGAGCTCGATTTTGTCGAGGAGATACGTTCGAACGCTTCTCTCCGAGAAGTTTTGCTTAAGCAGAAGATAACACTACGTTATAACAACAAAGTTATTAAACGTGATTTTCAGATGGGCACCCTCGTCCTACGAAGGAACCAGAAAGACTCGCGAGAAGGCAAACTCGCCGCGAACTGGGAGGGCTCGTACCGCGTCCGCGCGAAAACGGGGACAGGAGCCTATTTCCTCGAAAATCTGCACGGGGAAGAACTTGCTCGACCGTGGAACGCTGAAAAGCTAAAACAATATTACAGTTAAGCACTGCCCGCGACGTACTAACACCGCGATTACGGGGACGCGCTAAGGTACGAGCGTGACACCCCTAGATAAAACACGACGATCGAAGACTGCGTTGTGTGTGCGCGAGGACTTTGATCCGACGGGGATACCTCGATCGAGCTCCGCCGTCGTTGTACCAATCAGGCAGAACACCCAGTTCGCGATGGGAAGTTCACGCCACCAAGCTAAGACCTCGACCGAGCTCTTAGCCTCGTTGAAGGTCAGAATACATCTCCGACCACCAGACCAGCTCTCCACGCGGTCAGGGACTATCAAGGTCGAGCAATCCCAAAGTCTTTATTACTTAGACAGAAAAACAAAGTATAAAACTCTTTATCACTTAGACAGAAAAAAACAAAGTGTAGCAAATGCGTTAACATCCCACACAATTAAAACCATGCAAACAATACCAGCAGATAAACAAAGGTACATTAAAACGGGCATAAACCCAGTGTACAAATATTACAATCAAAGGTCAAAAAGCCCCTGGCACGCAAGCCGGGCAGAAATATCACAATAAATAAAAATGGCTCGAAGGCCGGACAAAACAGGAAAGAGGATCCTACTCAGCGGCGGTCCCTTCAGGCTGCTCGGGATCATGGACCTCATCATCTCTCATCGGTTGCACGATTTGACCGTCGACCACCTCATAGTCGGGGTCAATCCCCTCGGTCGAAAGGTCGGGGTTGAGGACCCAAAGCTGCTCCACCGCATTCTTGAAACATATACCCGCGACCACGAGATTGTCTTCCTCGACTTCCCGGAGTTTTGCTATCAGCGCTGCCCGCGAAGTCAGCAACCTATCCTCCTCGGTTTCCTCCTCAGCGGGGCGGACAGCCTCCTCCAATTCAGTGTTCCTCGCCAAGAGACGATCCCTCTCCTCCTCGACACCGGCAAGACGTTTCCGCTCCTCTTCGACACTCTTCAGCTTTTCCTCCAGTCTCTGTTGGAGCTCGAGCTGGGCCTGGTTCTAGCTTTTGCAATCAGCCAGCTCCTTACCCACCATCTCCATTTCGGCCGAGATGGACTGGAAACTTTCCCGCAACCTGTTCAGCTCGCTTGCGGGGCACGCCTCGTTGTTCAGAACCAAGGTAGCCGCGCAAACCCGCATCACGGTAGACACGTCCTCCACCAACATCCTTCGTCAAGAAGCCTTGTCGACGCTCAAGATGGCCTGAGTTTCGGGGCCACCCACGCATAGCGAATTGTTCCCCGTAAAGAAGTTTGGCCTTGTGTGACAAGGCGGGAGCACAAATTTCACGACAGGGGGACTCTCGTGCTCGGTAAGGTCGACGTTCACCGTGTCTATGATCCTTCGCCTCTTCGGAGAGCTCTGGGGGCTGAGAGAATCACTACCCTGGTGAAAGCCAGAGGAAACCCCGGGTGTCGGGGTAGGAGCGGGCTCCTGCACTCGGGGCTGATCGATGCGACTCTTGCCTCCTTTCTTCGCGGCACGGTTGGCCTTCATCTTCTTGAAGCGCTCCTCAGCATTCGACATCTTTCCTGCAAAAAGAAAAATAAACATGTCAGCAAACCGGAGGTCGAAGAAAGAGTAAGTCGAAGAGAATGGCACCACCTAGCAGCTCGAGGGCATCCTCATCAGAGAACGTCTCGAGAAGGGCCCTCGTATTGATTAGACGACATTTCGTCAGCACCTGCCCATCGTCCCCCCGAACGAATTCCCCGTCCATCATCACGAACTTGCCCCTATTGAAACTGTTGACGAACGATACTATCTGCTCGTAGGCCAAGCGATCCCCCTCGTCGAGATGGCTAGGCCTGACTTTGTAGCTATCTGTTCCGTACTTGAAGTGTTCTTCCATCCAGAACAAGGGGAATCTCGGCTCGAGGACATCCTCCGTTTGCCCGTCCACCTCACGAGAAACTCGACGATACACCGAATTCACGGCTTTAAGAGTGACCGACCTCACGATATAATACTGGTGTTTAAAGTCACGAACAGAATCCAAGTAAGTATGGAACAAGCTGCTCACTTGCTTGAAAGACACCCAACAGTATCTACCATCGGAGGCCTGTCGCTGGAGGTGTAAGATTCGAAAGAAGAGAGGCACGGTTGCCCCGATTCAGAGGTATTTGCAGACGAGCTCGAAAGCTCAGATGAAAGCGAGGGAGTTGGAGTGGAGCTGTGAAGGCGCCAGGCGTAACCAAACGAAGACAACCTGTTGAAAATCTGTAAAGGGTAGACGCCACCCCACCTTGTCGAACATGAACTCGTAAAGAGGGAACCTCATCCCTCGTTACGTCGAGCATATGCGATGGTGGGCTTGAGGTCGGAACACCTTCCACGACTTAGAGGAACCCACCACTTGATGCTCGACGGTACAAAATATAGTGTCCTCGTCCTCGTCGATAAAATGGGAAGCGATGTTTAACGGCTCATCGCTGACCCACTCCTCGAGGGGACGCTCCTCGACCCTAACGATTGGCGCCATTGGAAATTCGGGTTGGTCGTCGACGTCCAAAGATCCCTCAGCCACGGGCAACACGTCCATCTACCTGAAAAGCAGAAGGAAATGGTGAATTCGATGACCCATATCAAATCCACCCCTCCACCGCTGATCAAGTGAAAGGGCGAGGTGGGCAGGACCCCGAGATATTCGACCCGTGTCCCTGAGGCACTCAGCAAATAAACTAGTAAACATTCATCTCAAGACCCCGGGATATTCTTCATGTCCCCGGGGATTTCATCATCTCTCCCCGCGAGATTCAACGACTAAGCTATGAAATTCCGCCGTTTTCGCCGGACATTTCACGAATCCCATGAGAACTTCACCAGTTCACCATAATATTCGCCCTACAAATGCAAACGAAAAGAGGGAAAAGAAGAAAGAAACTTACTTGAAATACGCTTTTTTGGGTTTCCGGCGCGGCGATCGTCGGTGAAGAACGGCGGAGAACGGTGGAAGGTAGCGGCGGAAGAACAGAGAAGAAGAGAGAGGGAGTCTGAGAGGAAAAGAGAAAAAGGTGCAAATGAAATGAGGTGAGGCCTATTTATAGGATCCTCACGGAATTCGAAGGGTCTAGGCTACTAGAGTACGCTACCCTAGCCTAGCCGCCCTACGCAATGATGGCGCCTGACACGTGGCGTACATGCGACCTTTCGTTCCCCAACACGCGCGTCTCTCCATTCGCTCTGACACCAAAGGTCAAACTTCTCGCATCCCCGATGGGTCGTCCATCTGCGAGCTACCACGCTCGAGTCTGCACCCACTACTCTCTCCCCGATGATACGACCAATGGATCTCAAACAAGTTCCCCTCCTCACGGTCACGCGATCGATACTCCCCCCGACATGCTTGTTGGTCCTTAAGTCATCACTCCGACACGTCGGAGCAACGACTTGGGGGGCTCCTGTTCTGGACTGGGCCGAGGTCTGCTCCTCAGTCGAGCAGGCACAACCCACACGTCCTGGGATGGCCCAACAAGGGCCTTCTTGCGCGACCACTGTCGGGCACTTGCCCTTCTCTACGTTGTCGGGCACACGCACTTGCCCCTCCTCCCCGACACTCAGGTGCTCCTCCCTGCGAGGAACTGCCTTCTTCTCGCACAAGAGTCCTCCCCGCGAGGACACGTCTCTCCCCGACACGCAAGACTCCTCCCCGCGAGGACAAGTTCTCATGTAACTGCCCACTCCCGATGGAATCGGTCTGCCCTAATCCCAGAGATCTAGGAGCGGTTACCCCAGGGCGAAGACCACTGTCGCTCCCAGGATTTTCATTCAGGTACAAACGCGAGAGTGGCGCGGAAAAACAGAGTCGCCAGGCGTGTAAATTTATCCCAAGGAAGGGAAAGGGAACACCGCATAAACCTGAGGAAGAGGGAAAGGAATGGTCATCGCAACCATAGCCTGGGTTCGGGAGTCGGTTACGCGAGGGGAAGGTGCTAGCACCCCACGCGTCCATCGTACTTGATGGGATCCACGCTTGTTGTTTAATCTAAGGGTGAGTTATCCTATCATCTATGGCTGTACTAAGACGGGGAAGGGAAAGACAAAGACAAACTCGGTAGGACGTCGACGTCCTAGGCCTACGTACTCCCTTTGTGCAATGGGAAATTCAGAGTCAACGTAGTTCAGACCAAGTTCTTTTTGTGTTTTTTATGAGTGACGTTAAGTTCGCGTCCGGCAGTTAGGGTCGATGCCTGTTTGCGACTCAGACGGAAAGTAACGTGCCCTTTTTGAAAATAGCCTTTAGTTTGACAATCCCGAAGGACAAAAAGGTTTGAAGTTTGTTTGCATTTTTTAGGACAGAAGTGGCTTGAGTTAGTTTATAACTTGCATTGCACCAAAGTCTAGGGCACAGGGGCGAATACTTAACGCATCGTCCCAAGACAGGACGCTCGCTAAGCACTCTAGAAAGATGAGAGGAAGCCCCTCATTTCTCATTGCCCACGCTTAAGGCTCGTGTGCAATACAATTTATCCTTATTAAGTATTTTCAAGAAGTTTTGAGATGAGAAGAGAGAAGACACAAAGGAAACTCCAAAGGGAAATTAAGAGTCCTAATGTTATCATGCATGGGTGACCTACGGTTAGTGAGGTTTGACGACAACCTAAACCTAAAGAAAAGAAAAGATGAGAGAAGGAGAGAGTAAGGGTGAATATGGTTGATTATCCACACCCTTAAATAAATTACCTCAGCCCCTGCATAAGAGGTTAGCGCAAAATAAATACAAGTGATATTAAGGCAAATGAAAACCAAACAATGACATATAATAGTGATTAAATGACCTATAACAATCCAAACATGAATTAAGAAGTCAAAGACACAAACCCCCAAGCAATGGCACAAGTGCCTTCTCAAACAAAAACTCAGGCATGATCAGAAATATGCATACAAGAAAGCCTCAAGCAAAGAGCAATCACATAATTAGAGAAACAACTTCTAAAATTTCCAAAATAATTATCAACATTGCTCAACCAGAGACAAACAACATATCAAAAACTCCTGCAAAAATTCAAGATATTAGTCACTAAAACAATTATGCAAAGCCAAGAGAGGATCATGGTTCAACATGCAAAAGGAAAAGACTAAAATGCAATATGATATGATTTTAAAAATGATAGAAAAATATATTAATGCACTTCAGAGTGTTATCTAACAAATGCAAAAAGAATGGATTGAAAATGTTTTATGGATACAGAGAAATAAAATAAACAAATTTAAGTATGCATGATATGAATAATTCAAAAATAAAATAAACCAATATTAATTTCAGATGCTAAAAATAAAATAAAATAATAAAATAAAATTTGGTAAAATTTTATAAAATCATAGAAATGATGCATGAATTTTCTGGGAATTTTTAAATGCAAAGTACTATTTTTAAAAATAAAAAAAGAAAACAATATAATTAAATAAAATAAAAGAGGAGAAATAACGTGGGGGGTGTATTTAGTAGCCCAAATACGTTGAAAAAGAACATGGGCTAAAGAGGAGGTGCCATTAGCGTGGCCCAAACACTAGATCCATCAGCGAAAAAAAATAAAACAAAAAGAGTCCACGTGTGGACTTCAGTCAACCCCGTTGACTCACTACCACCTTCAGATTGATCCAACGCGTCCTATTAGGTCAACCAACCCAACATGTACTCAAGATCTGTGGCCCAGATTGAAAAACACACCATAACAACCATGTCTGCACACACACACAATTGGTCAGACAAAAAATAAAAACACGTGCGCAGCCTACTCCCTCATTAATGCGTTGGCTCAATGACAACCACCAGATTCATCAGACGGACATGGCCAAGTCAACGAAATGAAAAGGTAATTCAGATGAGGGATCAAGATAACGCGCACACGATAATAACCATGGGCTAGCGAACATACAATTACTAAATAAAAATCAGAAAAAAAATAAAAGGAATAACGCGTGGCAAGCTGATGGCCATTAGATCAAATGCATAGACGGTCACGATTATCTCCCCTACCTCCAAACCCTTCACCTCGCCGGACCACCACCAGTCGCCGGAACCCTAGTTCCGGCCGCCACCTGCAACTGAGATCAAGCCTCCTATATCCTTGCTTTTAGCTGCGAATGAGGGTTGATTTGCGTTCCAGGGATCTCAAGGATGAAGTTTGTGGAAGAAGTTTTGGAAGAACCCTTGTAGATTGTGAGTTTCGATGAATGAAAGTTTTAGAGCTCACACTTGAATTCTCCACAAAGGCACGTGTCAGAAACCCTAACCAGTGCATGAATGAGTTTAAATACCTAGGTTTAATCCATTGATCAGCATTTGGGCCTTGGTAATTCCTTGTTTAATGAGTTTTGGGCAATTTTGGAAAATCACATAATGTGAGATACACCTCCTTCCATGCATGGATATCCAAATATTTCATGATGGATCACTTATGTTTGAATTGCTAACCACACCTGGATTTGGTTTGGGCCTTGAGACATTTTGGTTCATGAGTTTTCAATGACTTGGCAATTTTGAATAATGGAGAATAAGTGATAAATACACCATGGATTCACTTGATTCAAAGGCCTAAAATGATCCTTGAGGAGTGTCCTTTGATGTTAGCATGTGACATGAAGCAATGGAATTAATTATAGGTCACTATGCCAAAGTTTGTGAAAATGGAATCATGAGAAACCCTAAAAACCACACTGCCTTCTTTTGATCATAAGTTGAGTTTCACAAATGATATGGAGACCCACTAGTACTTGTTGGAAAGAGGAGAAAAAGATTTTCAACTTTCATGTTGGAGGAAAATTCATTTGAAGCTTCTTTGATGATGAAAAGTCAAGTTGAATGTAGTGTAAGAACTTGCCCAAAAAGGAAACTTTCAAATTATAGGTCATTTCCATATTTAGTAACTTTTGCACCAACCCTTGATTCTTGATAAATGGCATGAAACTTGACTCTTGAAGATCATATGAGGGTTTGAGACCTTGAAAACCCTGGGGAGAACCTCAAGATTCCACAATTGACTTCCCCTCTCACTATTGACTTTTACCCAATTCACCTGATTCCCAATCCATTGGCCAATTGAATCTCTCCTGAATCAAACTGATGGACAATCTTCCATTCCTAGATACCTAGGGACTCAAGGAATATCATGGAATCAAGTCTTGCCCAAAAAATCAGAAATAAACTGACTTTATAGCAAACCCTAATCTTGGTACCCTCAGTCTATGAGGAAATAGCACAGTCTCCAAATTCAAATTCCTCTGAATATGATGTGTATCCTCTTCAACAAAGATAAGATATGCCATTTGATGATGATAAAAACCCAAGGAGCTTGCCCATTGGAGCAATAAACCCAAGAATCTCAAAACCCTAATTTCTGCACTGGTTAGGAGAGAGTGATCCACTTGAGTTCTCTTGGACAATACAAGGACTCTTGCTTGACCCTTTGAAGAACATTTTCTCCTCTTGAACTTGCCTCAGGCACCTTGACCCCATGCTAAGAACCCATGATATGCACATATGATAATGCAAAAATGAAATGAAACATAAGCCAGTTAGTACTAAAGTAAGGAGGGCAAATTTTGGGGTGCAACAGCTGCCCCTATTCAATCAACTTGTTCCTGAGGGTATGATAGCGACGGCTTTCAGACAATCAGGATGCACGGAGATTGAATACCAAAGAACCCAGAAATTTGCAATCCTCCACTGGAAAATCAGCCATAAATGTTGTACTGTCACAACACGGACGAGTGCCAGGTATGCTGGGTATAAAATGAAACAAACTCTCCCAGGTTATGTCATCTCTGCTGATAAAGAGAACTGACAAAGGAGTCTCAAAATATGTCATCCCTGCTGATAAAGGGAACTGACGAAAGAAAAACTTCAAAAGATTGTTATCTCTGCTGATAAAGAGACCTAGCAGAATAAATGCCATCCCTGTTGATAAAGAGAACTGACAAAGGAAATATCCAAAAGGTTTCTATCTCTGCTGATAAAGAGAACTAGCAACACAAAAGCCATCCCTGCTGATAAAGGGAACTAGCAAAACAAAAGCCATCCCTGCTGATAAAGGGAACTGACGAAAGAAAATCTTCAAAAGATTGCTATCTCTGCTGATAAAGAGAACTAGCAAAACAAAAGCCATCCCTGCTGATAAAGGGAACTGACGAAAGAAAATCTTCAAAAGATTGATATCTCTGCTGATAAAGAGAACTAGCAAAACAAAAGCCATCCCTGCTGATAAAGGGAACTGACGAAAGAAAATCTTCAAAAGATTGCTATCTCTGCTGATAAAGAGAACTAGCAAAACAAAAGCCATCCCTGCTGATAAAGGGAACTGACGAAAGAAAATCTTCAAAAGATTGTTATCTCTGCTGATAAAGAGAACTAGCAAAACAAAAGCCATCCCTGCTGATAAAGGGAACTGACGAAAGAAAATCTTCAAAAGATTACTATCTTTGCTGATAAAGAGAACTAGCAAAACAAAAGCCATCCCTGCTGATAAAGGGAACTGACGAAAGAAATCCTCAAAAGATTGCTATCTCTGCTGATAAAGAGAACTAGCAAAACAAATGTCATCCCTGCTGATAAAGGGAACTGACAAAGAAATCTTCAAAAGATTGCTATCTCTGCTGATAAAGAGAACTAGCAATACTAATGTCATCCCTGCTGATAAAGGGAGCTGACGAAAGAAAATATCCAAAAGATTGCTATCTCTACTGATAAAGAGAACTAGCAAAATAAATGCCATCCCTGCTGATAAAGGGAACTGACGAAAGAAAATATCCAAAAGATTGCTATCTCTGCTGATAAAGAGAACTAGCAAAAGCCATCCCTATTGATAAAGGGAACTGGCGAAAGAAAATATCCAAAAGATTGTTATCTCTGCTGATAAAGAGAACTAGCAAAACAAACGGCGACTACACTGGGGATAACGTGAAACAAAACTTCTGGTTTAAACCACCTCTGGCAAACAAAATATGTCAAGTGAGAACGGGATTTCACAAAAGAGAAAGGCCAAACAAAGGCCAGCTTCTAACGGACCCATGCTCCACAGATAAGATGACTCCGCTGGGGGAAGGAGAAGTCTAAATAAAAGACTCTGCCGGAGAGCACACGTATGAGGAACGCATCCTTCCAAAATCTCCTGAGTTATGCCATCTCTGCTGGGAAAGAGAACTGGCAAGGAAAGTATCAAACCTGGCTTATGCTTCAAATGCAAATGTTTAAATTTTGGCGTAATGCTCCATACAAAATGGAAATGCTACGCGTTTGAGGATGCAATGCGAATGCTTATGATATGCAAAAAAGGGTCCCTCCAGTAAAATAAATGCCGGAGAGAAAAGACCAATTCAGCTGGGGATGACAAAGATAAATTGTCCTCTGAATCCAGGAACTCTGCTGTGAAGGATCACACTGACCGACTCTTTGGATCCACAACTTCTGCTGGGGATGAAATCCCGAAAGAACTACCGGGGGCCCCACCTGTCTTTCACTGAAGGTAACATCCAAAACCTGAGATTTCTCCTCTGCTGGGGGAGTTGAGAATGAACACCAATAACAGAATCAGAAGTCTGTTACTGAGGGTTGCCAATGACAGATGGGCTTAGGACCTGCTGGGGGCTGCCAGCCCATAATACCGTCCTACTTGGGGAAAACAGTCCATAATACCATCCTGCTTGGGGATACTGCTGAACTTAGCCTGCTGATGGGGAGAATGACTTTACTTCCTTCTTGTTGGGGACTAGAATATGACCTCGTTGGTGAAAGCACGCTTCCTGACTGGATGGAGGAGGTGAACACCCTGATTCTGTGGAGATAACGTCTTGATCTGGAGAAAATGCTTCCCAACTCTCCTGCTGGGGAAGGTCTGCTCTGCTGAGGAAAGTGCAATCCCCATGCTGGGGAGAGCAACCTGCTGGGGGAGTACAATGCTGTTGCCCTGCAAGTCAAATAACAACAAATAGAATATGCCACAACATGACCATCACCGTTAACGCCTAAGTAATTTCTACTGCTTTTCGTTATGCTCCGCAAAGCTCGAAGATTTATATGCAATGTTTATAAAAAATATCAGACGTTTTTTGCAAACAAAACAGTAAAAGTAAAACAGAACAACAGAAAGCTCTTTGAGTGAAATGAATATTTTATTGAGAAAAGTGGCCTGTAAATAGGCATTTACAATAGGAAGCAATTCCTAAAAAGAGGTAATTGTGCAAAAGCAAAAAGAAAATACACATGTCGGCAATGTGGGAACAGATATCCACCATGATTCGACTCAGCTATGACCCATATGTCTTGCTTATCCACAAATGTCTTGACCTTCGAAGAGACTAACTGTACTGATTCTTTTCCTTCAGAATTTCTAGGTATCGATTCACAGATCGAACGCAGACCGTAGCCTTTCGCTTATAAATCCCTAACTTTTGCCTGGATCGCCCTTTTCGGGTTTTCAATCCATCGGGATACCCATTTTTGCCAAAGTTGCCTTTACCGGTTTTCAACTTTGCGGGTTTGCGCATTTATTTTTACATTTTATCCCTAATTTTTGCCCGAACCTTTTCTCTTTTTTATGGTTCTCCGGGATGCCCCTTTTTTGCCTGGACTTTCTTTTTATTTCCAGCGGGTCTCTTTTATGCGAAGTATTTTTTTACTACGTCTGCGTTCACAGGGGAGGTAAAATCTTCGCCATCCATAGTTGAAAGCAGTAAGGCTCCACCAGAGAAAACCTTTCTTACTACATATGGCCCTTCGTAATTTGGAGTCCATTTGCCCCTGTGATCTGTCTGGGGAGGAAGGATCCTTTTCAAAACCAATTCACCTGTCTGAAAACTCCGAGGACGCACTTTCTGGTCAAAGGCGTGCTTCATCCTGCTCTGATACAATCGACCATGTGCGATGGCTGCCAATCTCTTTTCTTCAATAAGGTTCAACTGATCCAATCTAGAGCGCACCCATTCAGCCTCATCAAGCTTCACATCTGCCAGAACTCTCAAAGACGGAATCTCGACCTCTAAGGGTAAAACTGCTTCCATACCATACACCAACGAAAAAGGGGTTGCCCCAGTTGACGTACGCACCGAAGTACGGTAACCATGTAGGGCATAAGGTAGCATTTTATGCCAGTCTTTATACGTTACCACCATCTTCTGCACAATCTTCTTTATATTCTTATTCGCTGCCTCAATAACACCATTCATCTTCGGACGATATGGAGAAGAATTGTGATGCTCGATCTTGAAACTCTGACATAATTCCTTCATTATCTTATTGTTCAAATTCGAGCCATTATCAGTAATGATTCTCTCGGGGACCCCATAACGACAAATAATATCCTTCTTTATAAACCGGGCTACCACTTGCTTGGTGACGTTGGCGTACGAGGCCGCTTCCACCCACTTTGTGAAATAGTCAATGGCAACCAAAATGAAACGATGCCCATTGGAAGTAGTGGGCTCAATCTTCCCAATCATATCTGTACCCCACATTGCAAAAGGCCAAGGAGACGACAACACATTTAGAGGCGTAGGCGGTACATGCATTTTATTTGCATAAATCTGGCATTTATGGCACTTTCGGGCGTACTTGAAACAATCAGCCTCCATAGTCATCCAGTAATATCCTGCCCTCAACAACTTTCTAGCCATGGTGTGTCCACTGGAATGAGTACCGAAAGAACCCTCATGAACTTCCTCCATCAACAAACCTGCCTTGTGTTGATCAACACAACATAGCAAGACCATGTCGAAGTTCCTCTTATATAACACATCATCCTTATTCAGAAAGAAGTTTCCTGCCAACCTTCTCAGAGTCTTCTTATCCTTGGTGGAGGCACCCTCTGGATACTCTCGTCTCTTCAGAAAAACCTTAATATCATGATACCACGGTTTCCATCTGATACATCTTCAATTGCAAACACAAAAGCTGGTCTGTCCAGGCGCATGATTCTAATCGAAGGTGTTTCATTCCAACGGTTCACCTTATACATGGACGCCAATGTCGCTAACGCATCAGCCATCTGATTCTCAGCTCGGGGCACATGATGAAAATCCACCCTGTCAAAGAACGGTAACAACCTGCTGGCATAGTTGTTATAAGGCACCAGATTTGCCTGACGAGTCTCCCATTCTTCTGTAATCTGATTAACTACCAACGCGGAATCACCATAGACATCGAGGTTCTTAATTCTCAAATCAATTGCCTCCTCTAACCCCGTGATGCATGCTTTATACTCCGCCTCGTTATTGGTACACACGAATGCTAACCGGGCAGTGAAAGGTATATGAGAACCCTTCAGGGTCGTAATGATTGCCCTAATTCCATTACCATATGAATTGACAGCCCCATCAAAAATCATCTTCCATTGAGACCCAATCTCAGGACCTTCGTCAGGCAGAGGCTCTTCACAATCTTTCATTTTCAGAAACATAACATGCTCGTCTGGAAACTCAAACTTCATAGGCTAATAATCCTCGACCGGCTGTTCAGCAAGATATTCTGACAAAACACTTCCCTTAATGGCCTTCTGAGAAACATACTGAATATCGTACTCTGTCAAAACCATCTGCCAACGGGCTATCCTTCCAGAAAGTGCTTGCTTCTCAAACACGTACTTAATCAGATCCATCTTCGAAATTAACAAGGTTGTGTGGTTTAACATATACTGCCTTAGGCGCTTGGCTACCCAAGCGAGTGCACAACATGTCTTTTCCAACATAGAGTATCTTGATTCACAATCGGTGAACTTCTTACTCAGGTAGTAAATGGCGTGCTCTTTCCTACCTGTCTCGTCGTGTTGACCGAGTACACAACCCATCGAATTCTCAAGAACTGTAAGGTACATAATCAACGGTCTCCCAGACACTGGTGGCATAAGGACTGGAGGTTCCTGCAAGTACGTCTTTATCCTTTTAAACGCCTCTCGACAATTTTCATTCCACCTGACCTCTTGATCCTTTCTTAACAACTTGAAAATTGGTTCACACGTGGCTGTCAGATGAGAGATGAACCTAGCGATGTAGTTCAACCTTCCCAAGAATCCACGAACCTCTTTCTCTGTTCTTGGCTCAGGCATCTCCTGTATGGCTCTTATCTTTGCAGGATCAACCTCGATACCTCTTTCACTAATAATGAATCCCAGCAATTTACCAGATCTCACACCGAAAGTGCATTTGTTCGGATTCAATCTCAATCTGAACTTTCTCAACCTTTCAAACAACTTTTGGAGGTTTACCAAGTGTTCTTCCTCTGTCTGTGACTTCGCAATCATGTCATCAACATAGACTTCAATCTCCTTGTGAATCATATCATGAAAGAGAGTCACCATTGCCCGCTGATAGGTTGCCCCAGCATTCTTCAATCCAAAGGGCATTACCTTGTAGCAAAATGTTCCCCACGGTGTTATGAACGTAGTCTTCTCCATGTCCTCTGGGGCCATTTTGATTTGGTTATACCCAGAGAAGCCATCCATGAAGGAAAACACAGAATATTGAGCAGTATTGTCTACTAACACGTCAATGTGGGGGAGCGGGAAATCATCCTTCGGCCTCGCCCTGTTCAAATCTCGGTAATCAACACACATCCTGACCTTCCCATCCTTCTTAGGTACAGGTACGATATTAGCAACCCACGGAGGATAATTTGTCACAGCAAGAAATCCGGCGAGCAACTGTTTCTGAACCTCTTCCTTGATCTTGACAGCCATATATGGTTTCGTTCTTCTCAGTTTCTGCTTGACTGGAGTACAACCCTCTTTAAGCGGCAGTCTGTGTGAAACAATGTCAGTGTCAAGCCCGGGCATGTCTTGGTAAGACCAGGCGAAGATATCCACATACTCTCGAAGTAACTCAACCAATCTTCTCTTAACAGTGTCTTCCAAAGCAGCCCCAACCCTTACTTCTCGTTTAACATCCTCGGTTCCCAGATTAACAGTCTCAACTTCCTTCTGATGAGGTAGAATAACCTTTTCCTCTTGTTTCAGTAGCCTGGCTAATTCTTCTGGTAAGTCACAGTCTTCGTCAGTCTCTTCTTCGGCTTGATAGATGGGATTGTCGAAGTCATATCGAGCCATAGCTAAGTCATGGGTGGAATCTGAACAAAGGAACCTGCATGATGGATGTTTTATGTTTATTATGAGTGCAACAAACAAGAAATCACCTTGCCATTTTGATGTGGGTTAATGCAAAAAGTAAAAATAGAAAGACATGGATCAAAATATTTGAATGAAAAAACGTCCTTTATTGATGATAAAAATAGCAAATAAAACATCCAAGCCCTACAAATAAATATCACTACGTCTTGGGCAGAACGTAGGATTAAACATAACAGAAAACAAAAGTAAATTACTCCGGGCGCGTCACTTGGATGACTTTCTCGGAGGACCAGTTGCCTAAACTCTGACCAGGGGTGCAGGGACGGATCCACTCGTCCATGTCACAATCACTATCTCCTTCATCCTCAATAGCATTGACTCTGTCGAAGAAAACGCCGACACTGGTGAAACGGACTGGACCATAGAACTTGGGAGGCTCTTTAGAACGCCTAGGTGGCTTGTAACCCAGTCCATAAGTATCTTGCTTTCTCTTAACATCAATGACACTGCCCCACTTCTGAGAACCACCAGCTTCAACTATAGCGCGCGCCTCTTTGAAAGAGGACATTGGAACTTCTGGTTGTCTGACAACTTCAGGTTGGGCAACCACCTCAGGCTGACTGACTGCCTTTGGGGGTTCCTCGGGGATCTTCACAACTTCAAAGGCTTGGCACAAAGTTTCCTGTATCTCACCATCTACCTCTACATACTTGAAGGTCGATAGGTGACTCACCATGATATCCTCTTCACCACAAACAGTCACAACGTGGCCATCCACCATATACTTCAACTTCTGGTGCAGCGTAGAAGTTACTGCCCCAGCACCATGGATCCAAGGGCGACCCAACAAACAACTATAGGCAGGCTGAATATCCATTATGTAAAAGGTGGTGTTGAAAATCTCAGGACCCACCTTGATTGGCAGAACTAACTCTCCAAACACTGACCTCTTGGAGCCATCAAAAGCACGTACCACCAAGTCACTTGGTGTACAAATCAACCCACGAGTATCCAATTTCATCAAAGCCTTCTTTGGTAACACATTCAACGACGACCCAATATCAACTAACACATGCAACATTAAGGAACCACGGCATTCCACTGAAATATGCAGAGCGTTGTTGTGATTCCTCCCAGCCGGAGTCAGATCTAAATCGGTGAAACCCAAACCATTACCAGCATTCACATGAGCCACAACCCCTTCTAACTGGTTGACGGATATTTCTTGCAGTACATAAGCCATATTCAAAACCTTCAGTAATTCATTTCGGTGCGCCTCAGAGCACAACAACAAGGATAGAATGGAAATCTTCGATGGAGTTTGGTGAAGTTGATCAACAATCTTGCAATCACTCTTCCTGATCAACCTCATAAACTCTTCTACGTCTTCTGAGAAGGTATCCCCAACCTGCTTTGTCATAGAATTATTTGCCTCCTGTCTCTGTGCAGCCTCATCCATCATCTATTTACCCTTGTCTTGTCTTGAACTGCCAGCTTGATTCTCGGACGGAATAAAGAATCTACCACTCTTAGTGATAGCCCCTGCTTCAACAAGATTTTCAACCCCTGAATTCACAGCTGATGTCTCTTCCAACTCCTGCTTCTTACCATTAACAAACACCTCGACTCCATAATTCCATGGGATGGCCTTGGTACTCTCATACGGGACTGGTCCAGGAACAGTGATAGTGACCAACGTTGGTCTCGCCGACGCTGATATAGTTATTGTCTTGAACGGAATTGTTATTATGGCAACATCAATCTCTCTGTCAACAACTTTATTCTGCCTGCAACCCCTGTCAAACTGCAATATCCCTTCACTGATCATTTTCTGAATACATGCTTTCAATAAAACACAACCGCCCGGCTGCGACACACATCCTACACAACCTTCGTCGCAGCCTGGAAATACCCCTCCCTTCAACAGTCTTTCCTTCACCACACCCAAGGGAGTCTAGACTTCGTTCACATCTGAAATCAAACTCAAGTCCTCACAGTCTTTAATAATAGCATTGACCCTCGGCTCACCGTGATTCGGCATCGGGTTCTGATTCACATTTGGAACATCATTGGAGAAATTGATGGCCTTGGAATCCACTAAGTCTTGAACCTTATGCTTAAAAGCTTTACAGTTCTCAGTATGATGTCCGGGTGCCCCAGAATGAAACTCACAGTGGGCGTTGGCGTCATAGCCAGGAGGTGGATTACCAGTAGATGGAGCCAATGTTCTCGTCTGAATTAACTGCAGTTTTAACAAGTGCTGGAATAATTGAGAGTAGGACATAGGTGGAGTGTCAAAATGCCTATCTCGCCTAGTCACATTTTGTGGTCTGCGAGGAACCTGATTTTGTTGTTGAGACACTGCTGGCTGCTGAGGTGCTGCTGGGATGGTTACAGAAGCCACCTACTGATTGTAGTTCTGACGAGGTCCATCTCTACCACGATATGATGACACAGAGTTTGTATCTCCCTCCTTCTTCTTGTAACCACTAGCATAAGGCTTCTTACTTCCTCCAGATGAGGACCCATCACCGCCTGATATTTTTCCCGCCTTAATTCCGTTCTCCACCATCTCTCCTACCAAGATCAAATCAGCAAACTTTCCAGTCATACACGGTACCAACTTTTCATAGTAATGACCCTGCAAGGTAGCCATAAACATGGTTATCATTTCACGTTCCAACATGGGAGGCTGAACCCTCGCTGCCAGTTCACGCCACCTATGGGCGTACTCCTTGAAACTCTCATTGTTCTTCTGCGACAGATTCTGCAACTGTGTTCTGTTCGGAGCCATGTCAGTGTTATATTGATAGTGTCTAATAAATGCCCCTGCCAGATCTCTCCAACTACGCACATCCTTCCTCTCTAGTTGCATGTACCATTCCAGGCTATCTTGGAAGCAATGCATCATCAGCTTCTCATTCTTCGCATGCGCAGCCATTTTACTTGCGTATGCCCTCACGTGGGTCCTTGGGCAAGTCGTGCCATTATACTTCTCAAAAGTAGGAGTTTGAAACTTGTGCGGAATAACAACGCCTAGAACCAACCCCAAATCCCCTAGATCCATACCCAAAGCATCCTGATTCACAACACCCCTTAGTTGTTCCTCAATCAAACGGAGCCTTTGATCATTGTCAATCTGGGGACCAACATCCCCACCTGGGATAGAGAATGCATCATCTTGAACATCATCATACTGACGGCCATGAACTACGCCAGCACCAATACCACCTCCCCCAGCATTAGGAATCACAACATTTTCTCCTCCGCACGGAGGAATCACAACACCAGCAACAGGAATACTTCCGCCTGGAGGGCCATTCTGAACATTGTTACCAGTAACACCAGTATGAACGACACCATCCTCATCAACCCTTGCAATCAGTGGCTGAACGAGAGTCCTCAACTGCTCTTGGCCTTGAGCGACACCTTGCATTAATTCCATGAATTGGTTCATGCGAGTCTGCATCTCAATGATCTCATTCTGTAGCTGATCCATGAATCTCTTCTGATTTTGTCTAGTAGGATACTAGTGAATGTGCTGATCTGCAATCCTGAGATTAGAACAAGATAAGAATACCGGAGAGAAACATCTGTTATGCAAAATGATTATGAATATGAACATGTTTGAATATTCGCAGGGCGATCCACCCCTTGATTCCAGTTTAACAACAATATAGAATGGAACTTCTGCTCATATATTAAGAAAACCAAAGGAAAACCAAATGTCAACAATCGCAAATACAAGTCTGAACATAATAATCGAAGATCCCAACCAACAAGCCTGACGGTGGTCCAAATAATGAAAGAAAACTATGGCATATCATCAAAGTCTACAGGTGTCAATCCCCCCCATCCATTATGCTTCTTGCTCCAGTTTTGAATTTCCTTGAACAGCTTTCTGGTGTCGGGATGCTTCGGTCTCTGAATTAGCTCTTGAATGAGAATGTCTCTCCTATGCATAATCCCTTCCAAGTATCGGCAATGTAACTCCCAAGCGTCTTCTCCAGAAACACCATCCATACTAGGACCCTCACTTCTAGGTCTCTTCACTTCAGCTTGGATCTTAAGTTCTTCTATGGAGGCTATGGCTTCATTGAGTCGACCCTCGACTGCTTGTCTCTTGAATACCCCTGACAGGATCTCGGCGACTTTCTTCTTGAGCTGCGACTTCAACTCATCAATCTGAGCTAGATAACCGTCTTCCTTTTTCTTATTCTCAGTCATCACAATTTCTCGGTGATTATTGAACCTGTGAGTTTTTAACAAAGCCTCGTCCAATTCCTCCTTCTTAGACTCGAGAACCTTACTGATGCCATCCAAAGCTCGCTTCATCCTTCGTCTGGATGTGACCATGTCAGCTAGCTCTTTTTCTGCCCTAGCAAGAAGCTCTGTCTTCAATTTGGCGGTATGAACAGCTTCACCCCGCTCATGCTTCAACTGATAAATCTCTCTTTTTAGCTCACTATTTTCTTCCCGCAGTCCTTCCTTTTCAGCCCACAACTTGTTAAACTTCTCTATCTCAACTGTGGTAGGTGGCTCGATCGTCAAAGGATACAAAGGTGGCTCCACTGGGAAGGGAAGAAGCTCCTCTTCTGCTCTCTTCTTAATCCACTCTTTATAGGAAGAGAAAGCCCGGTTATTACATTTCCCGAATGAAGTTTTGCCCTTCTTGGTCACCTGTTTCCAAGCATTCACAATCTTCCTTATCATCTCTTGATCCTCAATACCATTGAAGAATAAGGACTCTCTGATATCTCGCTCTTCAGGTGGACCTCTCAAAGGATAACCAAACTGCCTGATAATAAGTGAAGGATTATAGTTAATTCCGCCTCTTCTCCCTATCAAGGGTACATTAGGGAACTCTCCGCACTTGCAAATAATCTCCATTCCTAGCAAATCATGGTTGAACTAGACAATGTTGTCAGCAGTCAAGCCCATTAACCTCTTTGACCACTTCAGGGAATCTTTCGTATCAACAAAGGCACCAGTTTCAGGGAGATGGCTCAGAAACCAAGTAGATAAGAGCGGTGCACAACAACTCACAGTTTTTCCCCGCCTATTTTCATTCTTGTAGTGGACTGAGTGATACACATCGCCTAGCAAGATAGGTATAGGATTCTTTGAAATAAAGATTCTGACAGCATGCATATCCACCAGATCAGGAATATTGGGAAATAGGACAATCCCATAGATGCACATAGCCAGAATAGCTTGAAAAGCAGTCCAATTCTTCTCTTTAACATGTATGCAAGGTTGATCAAACAAGAACTTTAATAAGAAACCCTTAGCTCCTTGTTTTTCCTCAATATTACTGCTCAGAACGGATTCACCAATATGAAGAGCACTAGCCATTTCTTTTATCCCGGGGTGTTCTTCAGAAAAGAATACTATGTCATGCCTGATGGGGATTCCCAAAATAAATGAGAACTCCTCCAACGTTGGGGCCAAGATGTAGTCTGGGAAAGTGAAGCAACACAAAGACAGATCGTACAACTGAAGAAGTGTATGAATGGTATCCTTCTCATACTTGGAGATATTGTAGACAAACTTCAGAAGTTTCCCATACCCTCCACTGAACTCTGTACGAACTCCGGGGCCTGCCATACTAATCAGCTTGTGAATCAATGTCAAGGTCGGCTCTGGGAACGAATAGGCAACAGTCTTCTTTCTCTGGACATCCATGCTAAGGTAACTTCAGAAAACCGGAATCAAGAGTAAGATGCAAGCCCTGAAAAATGTCAAACATGTCAGAATGCAAGATAAATGATATGCTCATGCAAACATGGGGTCAAGGCAACACTGCTGGATGTGCTGTGCTGTTAACTGAGCGAGAACCACAATCCAGAAAACCAGAATTCCGAACCACTGAGATAACCAGGAACCCAAATAATCGGACATTGATGAGAAATCCAGAAAACCGGGTAGGTTAAAAGTTTCGGTTACCTGCAAACCTGCAAACACCCATCCCCTTCTCACGTGTAGGTACTAGGATGTTCAGTATCCCGGGCTCTCAGGTCGAGAAATGATGATACGTTCACCATTTCTGGTTTGGCATCATCATCAATCGAAGAGGCCTCAACTGATTCTCCAAAGCGGAAGGTCCTCAGCTTTGGCACTGAGGTCGAGAAACAATAGTACATTCATCCCTCGGGGTACAGTACTATCGTCAATCGAGGAGTGCCTCCACTGATTCTCTTCAAAAAATAGGGGTCATCCTATGCGAGTTCCAAAGTGGGCCCTCGGGTGCGAATGGGTTTGCCACAGGATGTGGTCTGCCACTGTCACCACTAAAGGGGGATGTTTCCACTAAGGTCCTCGATGATCGGTCACCAGAGTCGATAACTCTTTAGATCAACATCCCAGCATACGCAAGACACACACGTTAGAATGCGTCCCAAGATAGCCTCGTCTGGTTGTGAATTTCGTGAACACACAAACGTACCAAGCAGGCACGTAGGTCCCACTACTTTCCACGCTTATCTCTCAGAACAACCCAACCTACAAAACAAAAATAGCCAGCACAACACAGTAGTATGACAGTAATAAAAATGAAATGCAATGCAGAAAATGCGGTAAAAATACAACAAATAAAGCAAAACAAAAACAAAAACACCCAAAGAGAACAAAGACAAGCAAGCGTTAGGATTGACTCGCTTAGGGATGGACCAGCATAGGTCAACCAGAGTCCCCAGCAGAGTCGCCAGCTGTCGCTCCCAGGATTTTCATCCACGTACAAACGCGAGAGTGGCGCGGAAAAACAGAGTCGCCAGCCGTGTAAATTTATCCCAAGGGAGGGAAAGGGAACACCGCATAAACCTGAGGAAGAGGGAAAAGAATGGTCATCGCAACCATAGCCTGGGTTCGGGAGTCGGTTACGCGAGGGGAAGGTGCTAGCACCCCACGCGTCCATCGTACTTGATGGGATCCACGCTTGTTGTCTAATCTAAGGGTGAGTTATCCTATCATCTATGGATGTACTAAGACGGGGAAGGGAAAGACAAAGACAGACTCGGTAGGAGGTCGACGTCCTAGGCCTACGTACTCCCTTTGTGCAATGGGAAATTCAGAGTCAACGTAGTTCGGACCAAGTTCTTTTTGTGTTTTTTATGAGCGACGTTAAGTTCGCGTCCGGCAGTTAGGGTCGATGCCTGTTTACGACTCAGACGGAAAGTAACGTACCCTTTTTGAAAATAGCCTTTAGTTTGACAATCCTGAAAGACAAAAAGGTTTGAAGTTTGTTTGCATTTTTTAGGACAGAAGTGGCTTGAGTTAGTTTATAACTTGCATTGCACCAAAGTCTAGGGCACAGGGGCGAATACTTAATGCATCGTCCCAAGACAGGACACTCGCTAAGCACTCTAGAAAGATGAGAGGAAGCCCCTCATTTCTCATTCCCCACGCTTAAGGCTCGTGCGCAATACAATTTATCCTTATTAAGTATTTTCAAGAAGTTTTGAGATGAGAAGAGAGAAGACACAAAGGAAACTCTAAAGGGAAACTAAGAGTCCTAATGTTATCATGCATGGGTGACCTACGGTTAGTGAGGTTTGACGACAACCTAAACCTAAAGAAAAGAAAAGATGAGAGAAGGAGAGAGTAAGGGTGAATATGGTTGATTATCCACACCCTTAAATAAATTACCTCAGCCTCTGCATAAGAGGTTAACACAAAACAGATACAAGTGATATTAAGGCAAATGAAAACCAAACAATGACATATAATAGTGATTAAATGACCTATAACAATCCAAACATGAATTAAGAAGTCAAAGACACAAACCCCCAAGCAATGGCTCAAGTGCCTTCTCAAACAAAAACTCAGGCATGATCAGAAATATGCATACAAGAAAGCCTCAAGCAAAGAGCAATCACATAATTAGAGAAACAACTTCTAAAATTGCCAAAATAGTTATCAACATTGCTCAACCTGATACAAACAACATATCAAAAACTCCTGCAAAAATTCAAGATATTAGTCACTCAAACAATTATGCAAAGCCATGAGAGGATCATGGTTCAACATGCAAAAGGAAAAAACTAAAATGCAATATGAGATGATTTTAAAAATGATAGAAAAATATTTTAATGCACTTCAGAGTGTTATCTAACAAATGCAAAAAGAATGGATTGAAAATGTTTTATGGATGCAGAGAAATAAAATAAACAAATTTAAGTATGCATGATATGAATAATTCAAAAATAAAATATACCAATATTAATTTCAGATGCTAAAACTAAAATAAAATAATAAAATAAAATTTGGTAAAATTTTATAAAATCATAAAAATGATGCATAAATTTTCTGGGAATTTTTAAATGCAAAGAACTATTTTTAAAAATAAAAAAAAGAAAACAATATAATTAAATAAAATAAAAGAGGAGAAATAACGTGGGGGGTGTATTTAGTAGCCCAAATACGTTGAAAAAGAACATGGGCTAAAGAGGGGGGTGCCATTAGTGTGGCCCAAACACTAGATCCATCAGCGAAAAAAAAATAAAACAAAAAGAGTCCACGTGTGGACTTCAGTCAACCCCGTTGACTCACCACCACCTTCAGATTGATCCAACGCGTCCTATTAGGTCAACCAACCCAACATGTACTCAAGATCTGTGGCCCAGATTGAAAAACACACCATAACAACCATGTCTGCACACACACACAATTGGTCAGACAAAAAATAAAAACACGTGCGCAGCCTACTCCCTCATTAATGCGTTGGCTCAATGACAGCCACCAGATTCATCAGACGGACATGGCCAAGTCAACGAAATGAAAAGGTAATTCAGATGAGGGATCAAGATAACGCGCACACGATAATAACCATGGGCTAACGAACATACAATTACTAAATAAAAATAAAAAAAAATAAAAGGAATAACGCGTGGCAAGCTGATGGCCGTTAGATCAAATGCATGGACGGTCACGATTATCTCCCCTACCTCCAAACCCTTCACCTCGCCGGACCACCACCAGTCGCCGGAACCCTAGTTCCGGCCGCCACTTGCCACTGAGATCAAGCCTCCTATATCCTTGCTTTTAGCTGCGAATGAGGGTTGATTTGCGTTCCAGGGATCTCAAGGATGAAGTTTGTGGAAGAAGTTTTGGAAGAACCCTTGTAGATTGTGAGTTTCGATGAATGAAAGTTTTAGAGCTCACACTTGAATTCTCCACAAAGGCACGTGTCTGAAACCCTAACCAGTGCATGAATGAGTTTAAATACCTAGGTTTAATCCATTGATCAACATTTGGGCCTTGGTAATTCCTTGTTTAATGAGTTTTGGGCAATTTTGGAAAATCACATAATGTGAGATACACCTCCTTCCATGCATGGATATCCAAATATTTCATGATGGATCACTTATGTTTGAATTGCTAACCACACCTGAATTTGGTTTGGGCCTTGAGACATTTTGGTTCATGAGTTTTCAATGACTTGGCAATTTTGAATAATGGAGAATAAGTGATAAATACACCATGGATTCACTTAATTCAAAGGCCTAAAATAATCCTTGAGGAGTGTCCTTTGATGTTAGCATGTGACATGAAGCAATGGAATTAATTATAGGTCACTATGCCAAAGTTTGTGAAAATGGAATCATGAGAAACCCTAAAAACCACTTTGCCTTCTTTTGATCATAAGTTGAGTTTCACAAATGATATGGAGACCCACTAGTACTTGTTGGAAAGAGGATAAAAAGATTTTCAACTTTCATTTTGGAGGAAAATTCATTTGAAGCTTCTTTGATGATGAAAAGTCAAGTTGAATGTAGTGTAAGAACTTGCCCAGAAAGGAAACTTTCAAATTATAGGCCATTTCCATATTTAGGAACTTTTGCACCAACCCTTGATTCTTGATAAATGGCATGAAACTTGACTCTTGAAGACCATATGAGGGTGTGAGACCTTGAAAACCCTGGGGAGAACCTCAAGATTCCACAAGTGATTTCCCCTTTCACTATTGACTTTTACCCAATTCACCTGATTCCCAATCCATTGGCCAATTGAATCTCTCCTGAATCAAACTGATGGACAATCTTCCATTCCTAGATACCTAGGGACTCAAGGAATATCATGGAATCAAGTCTTGCCCAAAAAATCAGAAATAAACTGACTTTATAGCAAACCCTAATCTTGGTACCCTCAGTCTAGGAGGAAATAACACAGTCTCCAAATCCAAATTCCTCTGAATATGATGTATATCCTCTTCAACAAAGATAAGATATGTCATTTGATGATGATAAAAACCCAAGGAGCTTGCCCATTGGAGCAATAAACCCAAGAATCTCAAAACCCTAATTTCTGCACTGGTTAGGAGAGAGTGATCCACTTGAGTTCTCTTGGACAATACAAGGACTCTTGCTTGACCCTTTGAAGAACATCTTCTCCTCTTGAACTTGCCTCAGGCACCTTGACCCCATGCTAAGAACCCATGATATGCACATATGATAATGCAAAAATGAAATGAAACATAAGCCAGTTAGTACTAAAGTAAGGAGGGCAAATTTTGGGGTGCAACAACCACGTGCTGGTCTTCACTACGCCACGTAAGCCCTGACAGTTACTTGGATTGGGCCTAGCAATCCGGCCCAATGCAAGTAACCGTTGGCCCCGCGCTAGGGGCTCTCTATAAATACCCTCAGTTGAGAGGGTCAGGATACGTTCACTTTTACTCTCATCTCTGTACTTGCTTTTCTCTGTCCATTACCTTACTTGAGCGTCGGAGTACCTTGCAGGTACACCCCCCCCCCCCCCGTCGTCTTTCAACAGCACCGGAGCTGAAGCCCAGACGACGTTGTTGGCCACAGAAACTGTCTGATCCAGGTACGATCAGTAAACATTATACTATATTATACTGTAACTATATATATATATGATCTCGAGTATTTGATCAGATCCACGTATGCTGGTCGTCAGATGGCAAGGTGCTCGGACGGATGATGGTCGTCAGGCGTGCAGGGTGTTCGGAATGTTTGTGGGGAGAAAAGGGGGTGTACCTGCAAGGCACTCCGACGCTCAAGTAAGAAAGGGTCAGAGAAAAGGGGCAAGTACAAAGTGTATTCTTAGGGCGAGAGAATGATACCTGACCCTCTCAAGCGAGAGGGTTTATATAGAGCCCCCAGCGCATGGCCAACGGTCCTATTTTCGGGGCGAAATAACCGTTTTCCCCAAAGAATAGGTAACTGCCCAAACTAGCCGTTATGTCGGGCAGGGTGCCAGAAACTAGCCGTTATGTCAGGCATAAACGCAGTTCTGGGCACCTGTCCTTTGCTGTTCGGGCAGCGAGGAAGTCGTGCGTAACGGGCGTAAAAGCCGGGGAGGAACGTGGCGTTCCTTGCCCGGTTGGAGGGACAGAAATGTCATTTTTGCCCCTCTGTGGATTGGGCTTAGGCAATTTGGGCCGCTCTGGAGTAGAGGCGGATTGGGCCAATTCTAGCCATTGGTCCAGTCCAGAATAGGAGCCCCCCAAGTCGTTGCTCCCGAGCATGGGAGTGATGACTTAAGGACTGTTCGTCACTCAGGGGAGCTAGCGTGGAGTCGTCGTTTGGGGGCGAGGATGATCGTCTCGAGGTGCTTGTGGCCCTTCGTGTCCGTGATATTCGTGGTCGAGACTACATTGCCCGGCATTTGGGGAGATAAAGCGTCAGACATAATGGGAAACGTTGGGTTGCCACGTGTGCATCGAGCCCTGTGTAGTAGTTAATAGGTAATTATGGCTAGTAGGCAGTCATTATTGCCTACGGGCGCGTGCGTGCACGTGCCCCTCGGTATAAAAGGGTGAAGGTTGTCCCATTTTGTACTTTTTCCCTTCTGATTTTTCTTCGTCGTCATCAGCGTTCTTGCCCGTCGCCGTCTTCAGAGCAATCGACCACCGTGCCAAGTTTCGAGCAGTCTCCCTATCCTACTCAAATCAAGTAAGTTTTCTGATTTCCAGCTTGTTTTACTTTCTCTTGTTGTCAGTGGTAGATTGCATGCGGCTAGGGTTAGTTTTAGGTGACAAAATAGGTAGGTTTCTGGCGAGTGTTGGTGGTGGGCGGTGGTTCTGCCCTTCTGCTGCTTCAAGCACCTCGCCGGAGTAGGTAGTGCATTTGTTGAGCGTGGTGGTCCACGTCGTGGTTGTGAGTCGTGACCACCGCGTCTTACCATCTTCTGATGGACTGGTGAAATTTCCGGTAGAACGTTTCCAGATTCCGGTGGAGCCTTGCAGTTTCCGGTGGGGCTTCAAATGGAATCTGGGCACGAGCGTGGGGAGGTTCCTCGCAGGAAGATGGTATGTCTCGGGCATCTCCTTGCGGGGAGGTTTTTCGTTTGATGTTAGGGCTTAGGCCGGGGACGTTGTCCTTAGCCTTCTGCGCGCCCTTTCACTTGACTTAGCGGTGGAAGGGTGGATTTGATTTCCTGTCGAATTCACTATCTTTCTCTACTTTTTCAGGTGATCGTAGTGGCGATGGAGCCAGAGAGAGAAGTTATCCCCGTCACATCTGAGGAGGAAACTGCCTCCCATGAGAATAGCAGCGCAACGGCCTCGAGTTCTGCGTCTTCGAGTTCGACGGCATCGAGCTCCTCGAGCGAAGTTGGAGAGGAAGAGGATTTGGACGTCATGGAGGAGGATGTAGAAGGGTTCTGCCTGGAGGAGTGGGAGGTGGCCAAGCCTTCCGAACATATTTCCAAGTTCGCCAGATCTGTGGCGGATGCCTTTACAGAGGTAGGCCCACCGGGGGATTGGAGAGTGCATTTTCCCACCATGGACGAGCGGGTCTGCTCGGAGTTCGGGGACCGCTTTGCGATGTACGAGTACGCTTTCAAGGAGTTGGGGCTGAGGTTGCCCTTCACTGACTTCCAGCGGTCGGTATTTGAGCATCTCAAGTTGGCGCCCTCGCAACTCCACCCCAATTCGCTGGCCTTTATACGGGCTTTTGAGTTAGTGTGCGAGCATCTCGCTCTGGGGACCACTCTTCCGTTGTTCTTCGCTGTTTTCCATCTTCAAAGGCAGCTAGTGGGGAAGAAGTACGGATGGGTTTCCTTGAAGCAGCCCAAAAAGTTATTTAAGCCGTTCTCGGAGTCTATCCGAACATTCAAGGAGCGGTATTTCATCGTCGAGCCACTGTCCGAGGCTGCCCAGGACAACACGTATGCTTGGGAGATAGAGGTTGATGAGGACGGAGATGAGTTGCTTAACGAGGAGGGAAAGTATATCGGGGAGAGGGTGTACAAGTTCCCAATCCGCTGGATACCCGACCACTTTGCCCGTAAACCTAGCAGATACGTGTTCCAGTCGAGCGAGTTGCGCGGGCAGGATGCTGTGGCTTACGAGAGACTGGTGACTTGGGTAAACTCTTTCAGCCTTGCTGAGTGTTGGACGAGTAAGGGCCAACCTATCTTTGAGGAGGATGGGAGTCAAAGGGTCGAGCGCCGGTTTATCCCCGTTAAGGCACTGCTGGAGTGTAAGACTCCCGCGGATGTTGAAAAATTACTAGGTAGTCTTAGTTGTTTAGACTTTGTTTGTGTTATTTCTGTTCCTCGTAGCTAACGTGCTTGTTTTCATTTGTGCAGGTGAGATGCCTCAAGCTCGTGATCGTGTGGTGAGGAACGCCATGGCGAGGGGTAAGGCTGGAGCGGCTCCCCCTAAGACCCGGACTGCTGCTGGTACTCGTGCTCCTTCCCTTGTTCAGACTGCTCCGGGGACCTCTGCTTCCCCCACTCCAGCTCCCCGGGACTCCCCACTGGCTCTGGCTGGGCGAGCGAAGCGGCAAAGGTCGTCGGATGCCGTGGACCTGACCCGGGCGCCTGAGAAAGGGAAGTTTGAGCTCCCCCCGTGCATCCTTGACAGGAGGTTCTTTGAGGGAAACACTTTGATCGTTCCGCGGGTGGAATCACTCAGCCTGGGAAGCATGGACCGAGCGACCAAGAGGGCGCTGGTGGCCCAGGATGCTTCCGCCATGGTGAGGATGCTGGAAATGGCGGCCGTTTATGCGGAAGGGGACTCCGTGCTTGAGGCTGAACTCATTGCTGCCCGGGCCTCCGAGGCGTCCCTAAAGGAAGAAGTCAAGGGTGCTCGTGAGGCTAGGAAGAAGGCCGAAGCGGAGACGACCAAGCTGAAAGAGGAGGTCGCCAAGTTGAAGGCGGAGAAAAAGGCTGCCGAGGAGTTGAACAAGGAGCTGATGGCGGCCAGTGCCCCGGGTGCTGATGAACCGGACGAGATAAAAGTGTTGAAAACTAGGGCTGAGCTGGTCGCCGGCATTCTGCAGGCCGAGGATGACGGGATCGCCGTGGCAGCGGAGTCCTTCGACAGTGTCGTGGCCTAGTTGCGGGTGGTGAACCCTGGGCTCGAGATTTCGACCGAGGGCATCCACTATCTTGCGCGTGTGGAGGGTGGCCGCATCGTCTTACCTGCAGGCCTTGCTCTCGATACCCCCGAGATTCAGCCCGAGTACCAGCCCGCGGAGGAGCAGAGACCTGAGCCCGCGACGACCGAGCATGTGGAAGAATGAGGAAATTTGTTATTTTATTGTTGTTGTATTTTGTCCGGCCTGTGTGCCGTTGATTTACTTGTAACTTTATTTGATTTTGGGGGGGTGTGGCCCCTTTTTTTATGTAATACGTACAATTTTTGGCCCTTGTGGCCTTTTTATTTAATGCTCGGTTAACGTTATTTATGCAATTTTTGTTCGTATTGTTGTACTTTACATTAGTTGTGCATGTATGACTGCCTGTCGGAGGGTGTGTCTGTTAACGGAGTTTTCTTTTTGAAAGATAGCTCGTTGTGTGTTGATTCGTCAGTGCAGAGAACTGGTCGAATAACCGGGGAAGATCCCGGCGAGGTTGCGGATCTCAGGTCGCGATCGAGGCCTGAGATCGCGACGTGAACGTCCTATCGCGAGCTGGGGTTCTGCCAATCATGGTACTTGGGCGAAGGCGATGCTCGGTTGAGGACCGCCGACGAGCAGAGCTCCGGCTCATTCACTTGAGCGGGATTCTACTTTGTGCATGTGCGTCGTTTGTACCTGGATGAGCACGATGACCGTTAGGTGGTCGCTTAATGCGAGGAAGCCTACAGTTACTTTAGCTGTAGTATTGCTTAAGTTTCTCAGGGTTCCATGGTCGAGGGAGCGCATCCCCGTTAAGGGTTTCGAGGAAGTACGCATCATTTCCCGTTTTGGCACGGACTCTGTATGGTCCTTCCCAGTTGGCTGCTAGTTTGCCTTCGCGAGAGTCCTTGTGGTTTCTTCGCAGGACAAGGCTGCCTATATCGAACTCTCGTCGTAAGACTTTGGCGTTATGCCTGATTGCTATTTTTTGCTTAAGGGATGCTTCGCGGAGGGCTGCTCCTGTTCGGATTTCCTCGACAAGGTCGAGCTCCTCTCTTATTACTTCGCTATTCATTTCCTCGTCTAGAGGTGATTCGGTCCTCCTGGACGGCACGTGGATTTCGACGGGTAGAACAGCCTCCGTGCCATATGCTAGGCGAAAAGGTGTTTTCCCGGTGGTGGACTGGGGAGTAGTGCGGTAGGCCCATAAGACGCTGTGGAGCTCCTCGACCCAGGCTTTCTTCGTTTCATCCAGTCTTCGCTTGAGGCCACGAAGAATGATGCGGTTGGCCGCTTCTGCCTGCCCGTTGGTCTGGGGATGCTCTACAGAAGCGAAGTGTTGCTTTATTCCGAGATGGGCGACAAAGTCTTGGAACTTCTTGTCCGTGAATTGTGTTCCATTGTCCGTGACAATTGCTTGGGGAATCCCAAACGGGCAAGGATGTTCCTCTTGTAAAAGCGCAGAATGTTAAGTGCTGTTATCTTTGCTAAGGCTTCTGCTTCTATCCATTTTATGAAATAGTCTACACCCACTATCAGGTATTTGTTTTGGCTGGACCCCGTCACGAAGGGTCCTAGGATGTCTAGGCCCCACCAGGCGAATGGCCACGGAGAAGTCATGCTTTTCAGTTCATTGAGTGAAGCTAGGTGCATGTCTCCGTGCCGTTGGCATTTGTCGCATTTCTTCACATGCTCATTGGCATCGTGCTGCATGGTTGGCCAATAATACCCTGCCCGGAGGGCCTTGCGGGCAAGGGACCTTCCTCCTAGGTGCTGGGCGTTAATGCCCTCGTGGATCTCTCGTAATACGTGGGGGACAACTTCCTCCTCTATGCATTTAAGCAGTGGGATGGAGAAGCCTCGTCGATAGAGCTTATTTTCGAGGATGACGTACGAGCAAGCTCTTCGTCTGATGGTGCTGGCTTCCTTGGGGTCATCCGGAAGTTCGTCCCTGGTGAGGTAGTTGTACACGGGTGTCATCCAGCAGTCGCTGTCCCCGATCGCGTGCACGTGTAGGGTCAAGGATCCCTTATCGATGCTGGACCGGGGAAGTATTTCTTGGATGACTGACCTGTTTCCGCCTTTCGTCTTAGTGCTTGCTAGTTTAGACAGGACGTCTGCTCGCACGTTATATTCGCGTGGAACATGTCTTACTTCTACTGCTCTGAACCTCGACATTTTTCCCTTGACTAGGGTTAGGTATTCAGAGAGACTATCATTTTTGGTCTGGTACTCTCCTAATACCTGGTGGGCTACGAGCTGGGAGTCCGTGCAGATGATGATTTCTTCAGCCCCTAGGTCTTCGGCTAGACGCAAATCGGCGAGGAAGGCTTCGTATTCGGCCTGGTTGTTCGACGTGGGAAAGGACAATGTGAGAGAAGCCTCGACTATGGTCCCTTCGTCATTTTCCAAAATTACCCCTGCCCCGCTGCCGCTCGAGCTGGATGCTCCGTCTACATAGATGGTCCATCTGTTTGCTATGTGGGACGAGGATTCTGAGAAGGTTACTTCCGCTATAAAATCGGCCAAGACTTGGGCTTTAAGAGCTTTCCTGCTTTCGTACTGGATGTCGAACTCGGACAGTTCCAACGACCATTTGAGCATTCTGCCCGCCATGTCTGGTCATCCCAGCAATTGCTTGATGGGCTGATCCGTCCTTACCACGATCGTGTGGGCCAAGAAATAGTGTCTCAGTCGTCTGGCAGCGTTGACGAGGGCCAATGCTACCTTTTCTATCTGTTGATATCGCAGCTCTGCGTCCTGCAACGCTTTGCTCGTGAAGTACACTGGCTTTTGCCCGCTAGGATTCTCGCGAATGAGAACGGTGCTGACGGCCTCGGCAGTGACGGCGAGGTATAGAAACAAGACTTCCCCGACGTCTGGCCGTGATAATATGGGCGGTTTCGACAGAGCTTGCTTCAGGTGACAGAGGGATGCTTCACATTCCTCTGTCCATTCAAACGCTGCCTCTTTTCGCAAGAGCTTAAAGAAAGGAAGGGCGTGTTGGGCGGACTTTGCAACGAAGCGTGACAACGAAGTAAGTACCCCGTTGAGGGATTAGATGTTCTTTTTAGACGTGGGCGTTGGGAACTCAGAGAATGCCCGACACTAGTCGGGGTTAGATTTTGTTCCTCGTTCCGTTAGGTAGAAGCCAAGGAATTTACCTGCCCATACACCGAACGTGCACTTCTCTGGGTTAAAACGCATTTGATACTTTCTGGCTTGCTCAAAAATTTTGCGAAGATGGGCGACATGATCTAGTTCCTCGTGGGACTTGACGATTATATCGTCCATGTATACTTCGAGCATGTCGCCTATTTGTCCTTGGAAGACTTTGTTCATCATTCGTTGGTACGTAGCGCCGGCGTTCTTCAGCCCGAAGGGCATTACGTTGTAGTAATAGTTGCCCGATTCGGTCATGAAGGCCATGTACGTTTTATCACTCGCGGCCATTGGGATTTAATTGTAGCCCGAGTAGGCGTCGAGGAACGATAAAAGCTTAAAACCTGCTGAGTTATCTACGAGCTTATCTATATTGGGGAGGGGGTAGGCGTCCTTCGGACAGGCCTTATTGACATCAGTATAATCAACGCACATTCTCCATTTGCCATTATTTTTTCTTACAAGTACAACATTTGAGAGCCATGTAGTGTATTTGGCCTCAGAAATAAACCTAGCTTCTAGAAGGTCTTTGACAACTTTCTCCGCGGTTTCCGTCTTCTCCGGGGGTTGTTTCCTTCTGTGCTGGGCAACGGCCTTGACGGCCGGATCAATTGTAAGCTGGTGGCAAGCGACGGACGGGTCCAATCCTGGCATTTCAGCAGCGCTCCACGCGAATAAGTCTGTGTTCTCCCGGAGGCATGCTTTTAGTTGTCTCCTGGCCAGGTCGGGGAGGTCTGCTCCGATCTTCACTCCCCGTTGGGGGTCTTCTCCGAACGGAACGATCTCGAAGTTGCCATCTGGGACAGGGCGTAGGAGATGACCGCCATTGTCGGACTGGCTACCCGAAGTCGTTGGGCCTTTGGCGTGATCTTCCTCGCTGAAACGGCTGTCCAAGTCGATAGATTCGACCTGGGGGAGCGGTTTTGACTGCTCGGAGCTGCTGGGCAGAGGGGGACGACCAGAAGTCCTCGGTTTTGCTGAGATGGTGCTTAGTCCTTTTGATACTGCTTCAAAGCACCGATGGGCAGCTTCGATGTCGCCGTGGAGGGTGGCGACCATCCCTTCAGAAGTGTAGTACTTCATCTTGAGATGTACGGTGGAAGGCACTGCAATCAACTCTGTCAGGGTTGGCCTTCCAAAGATGCACTGGTATAGTGACGGGCAATCGATTACCAGAAACTGTGCTTTAATTGCTCGGGTTGTCTTTCCTGAACCGAATGTTACGATGAGCTCTACGTAACCCCAGGGCTTTGTCACCGTTCCGTTGAATCCCTGCAGGTCGGATCCAACGTATGGAGTAAGGTGAGAGTCATTTAGCTGCAGCGTTTCGAACAGGTGGTTGTACATTATATCAACCGAACTGCCCTGGTCCACGAGTATTCTGCGAACGTCAAAGTTCGCCATCCTTGCTCAGATAAGCAGCGGAATGCTTGAGTTTGGCGACCCGCCGAGGAGCTCCTCCTTGTAGAAGGAAATAGGAACGGATCCTTTGCGAGTGGTGTCCAGCGTAGTGACTTCATTGGAGCTCTTGTTGATCAGTTGGTCGAATCTCCTCTTGACTGAGCTGACCGTGATTTTGTTGTACCCACCACTAGAAATGACCATGGCTGACGGGAATGCCTCCCACGGGCTGTGAGCAGCGAGGTACGTGGAGACGGGCAGACTATCAGGGATGCGGAAGTCCTCTGGCCGAGTTATGGACATGGCGACCTGTACGTTGGTGTCATCCGAGGGCGGAGTCTCTTCTGCAACCTTCTTGCTCTCCTGGGTTTCTTGCTGGGGGGCGTCTTTCTTTTTCGCG
This sequence comes from Lathyrus tuberosus, assembly GCA_022829125.1. Taxonomy (NCBI): domain Eukaryota; kingdom Viridiplantae; phylum Streptophyta; class Magnoliopsida; order Fabales; family Fabaceae; genus Lathyrus; species Lathyrus tuberosus. The sequence continues at coordinate 151,646 of JALAZF010000632.1, forward strand.
AACTGCTTCAGGTGGCCGTCGCGAATAAGGATCTCTATGGCGTCTCTGAGGTGGATGCATTCTTTCGTCGTATGGTCGTGACTCTTGTGGAAGCAGCAATACTTGGATTTGTCTACGCCTGGTCTGGCCGGCAGCTGTTTGGGGAAACGAACTCCTGCTTGTTTGAACTCCGAGTTGGCACACTCAGACAAGATTTTCTCCCTCGAAGCAGTGAGGGGCGTATATTCGTGGAACCGCCCAAAAGGTCCCCTCTATTCGCGTGCATCACGAGGCCGATCGTCGCGTTTTTTATCTCCTCGACATCCCGTCGAGGGTTCCTCAGCTCTGGATGAACGGGTACCTTCGTGGTGTCGAGAGGCACGGACGGAGTGTGCAGCGACCTTCTCCTCGTACTGTATATGCGACTGGGCTTGGAGGAGAAGGGCGTTAAAGTTCCTCGGTGGTTCGAGGCCGATGGCTTTCGCAAAGTCTGAGCCAGACCGCAATCCCTGCTCGAGCAGGAACCTCTTCATGTCGTCGGTTGCTGGCACCTGAACGACTTCCTTGTTGAACCGTTCGATGTAAGCCTGAAGGGGTTCATCTCTTCCTTGCACGACGGCTCCGAGGGACGCCTCGGTCTTCGGGTGGCGTCGCGATGCAGTAAAGTGACGGGAGAAGATCCTCCCTAGCTGTTTCCAGGATGTGATGGACTCTTTTGGCAGCTGCTTATACCAAGTCATTGCTCCCTTCCGGAGCGTGGTCGGGAACAGGCGGCATTTGATGGCTCCTCGTACCCCTCTGTAGTCCAAAAGAGCGTCTATGTTTTCTATGTGCTCGTCCGGGTCGGTGGTCCCATCGTAAATCCCTAGAGACGGAGGCTTTTCTAGCCCTTTAGGGAGATGGGTGGCTAAGATCCTGCGGGACAACGGGCCGCGAGGCTCGTCGTCGCTGTCTGAACTTGGAGTTGATGGCGACCGTTGTCTGCGTTTGCGGCGGCAGTCTCTGCGAGGTGAGGGTGAACGTGGCCGGTCATGAGGTCTGACCGGTGGAGAATGCCTATCCTGCCTCGTTCTTTTGTGTCTTGGTGGTGATCGATCCCGCGGGGAGATCTGATCGCGCTTGCGAACGTGTTTTGATTCAGGCTCATGCCTCGATCTGTGGCCTTCCCCGCGCCTAGGTGGCGGGCTTCTTGATCCTCGGTGCTTGCTCTTAGGAGGAGAGGATCTTGGAAGAGACGCTTCCTCGAGAGCTCCTATTCTTTCTCCTTGTTACAAGATGAGGAGGTTTGTGCGGTTAACAGCTTCTAACAGAGCTGCAACGGCCAGGTCGGCGCTGGGAGGGCCAGGAATTGGTCGTTCACCAGATGGTAGCTATTTGCCTCCTTGCTCGGTTGGAGGAGGAGTTGGAGATGCAAGGGCCCCGTCTCGAAGGAAACGGGGATCAGAAAGTAACGGAGATCTTTCGTCAACGTCCATCTTATTAACGGGAACGAGGACTGTAATATCAGCACCTTGTGCGGAGTTCTGAGCGGCCATAGGTGGGTGGATTAAAGAAAGTATGTTTTGATCTTTAGTTTCCGAGGAGGAAAGAAAGAAGGGGAGAACAAGAAATTCCCACAGACGGCGCCACTGGTCTCGAGTATTCGATCAGATCCATGTACGCTGGTCGTCAGATGGCAAGGTGCTCGGACGGATGATGGTCGTTAGGCGTGCAGGGTGTTCGGAATGTTGGTGGGGAGAAAAAGGGGTGTACCTGTAAGGCACTCCGACGCTCAAGTAAGAAAGGGTCAAAGAAAAGGGGCAAGTACAAAGTGTATTCTTAGGGCGAGAGAATGATACCTGACCCTCTCAAGCGAGAGGGTTTATATAGAGCCCCCAGCGCGTGGCCAACGGTCCTATTTTCGGGGAGAAATAACCGTTTTCCCCAAAGAATAGGTAACTGCCCAAACTAGCCGTTATGTCGGGCAGGGTGCCAGAAACTAGCCGTTATGTCGGGCATAAACGCAATTCCGGGCACCTGTCCTTTGTTGTTCGGGCAGCGAGGAAGCCGTGTGTAACGGGCGTAAAAGCCGGGGAGGAACGTGGCGTTCCTTGCCCGGTTGGAGGGACAAAAATGTCATTTTTGCCCCTCTGTGGATTGGGCTTAGGCAATTTGGGCCGCTCTGGAGTAGAGGCGGATTGGGCCAATTCTAGCCATCGGTCCATTCCAGAACAATATATATATATATATATATATATATATATATATATATATATATATATATATTTACATATTATACATATTGTATATTTAATATTTCAATTTAATATAAGATAAATATTAATTAATAATAAACTGAAATTAATTAATATATTTATAGTTAAAATATTTGTAAATATAGTTACAGTAAAATATAAATATTTGTAGTTAAATATAGTTATAGTTAAATATTTATAAATATAGTTATCAACGTAGCTAAATTTTAAATATTTACTGTAGCTAAATTTAATTGATTATTTTACTATAGCTAAATTCTAAATATTTACTAAATATTAATATTAAAACTAGGGGTGTACGTGGGTTGGGTTTGACCGGATTTGGCCTAACCCGTTACCCAACCCGTCTAAACTTTAATGGGTTGGGTTCTTCGGCAAACCCGCAATTTCATTGTCAAAACCGACCCGAACCGACCCGTTCATTTATGGGTTGGATTGGGTTGAGTTCGCGGGTTGCGTTTCAAATAAAAGATATGTATTTTTTATGATTCTTTTTGTCGATTTTAAAAACGTGTAACACAATTCAATACAATCATACTCATCTATAATACTCAAATTCGATGAAACGCACCATATAATATCTTATAAAATTCATCAACACGGCATAACATTGATATTAGTATAAAATTCAACAAGACACGTTACTTCCATAAAATAGGTAAGTTGGAAATGATACAAAAGAAAATAAGAAAGAACATTTAATATTAGAATTACGAAAACTCATTCTTCTAGTAGTATGATTGGTGGAGAATAAATTTTTTTGAAAAAATTATGGTTATTAGTGAGATACTAGTATTATATTTTTATTTAAAATAAAAATAAAAATAATAAAAGTTACTAAAGCAACATCAATGGGTTGGGTCGATGGGTCTGCGGGTTGCAAAACTCAAACCCGAAACCCGACCCAAAACTATACGGGTTGTTATGGGTTGAACCCAAGACTTTCCATTCAATTGCATGGATCACTACCACTAGACCAGCTGCTTTGCTAACGTGGATAATCCACGTAATAATAAAATAAATAAAAAAATAAAAAAATAAAAAAGCCAACAAAGCAGCGCCAAATCATAAATTTTGCTGACCAAATCTACTCAGGGGGCAAAACGAGGGAATTTACAAATGGCAGGGATAGAGTCAGTGTTTTTTTTACAGGGTTGTTTTTGGGATTTCGCCCAAATGGCAGGGGGTAAAAGGTGTATTAACCCTTTTATTTATCGTATTTATTCAAATATATTTCGATTATTATATAATAATCAATTATCTACCCTTCAAAAAATGATTGCATGCTCTCCCCGTTATGCCATTTCCTCTAATTTATTTAACACTACAGATTGGTCATTTTTGTAATTAACAAAACACCCAATTAATTCTACTCTTCTATTCTTCTATCCTGCCATCTGGCCTAACACCATTGGTTGGTAACCACAAAATATTTTCCCCGCCCTTTGCAATACCAAATGAGCATGCAAACATAGTAGCTACATTGTATAAAGCAAATAGGTGCAGAGCATACTTCATCATAGCATACCATAGTTGCTTATCTCTCCTTCCTTTACATTTTCCACTGCCGATCCTTCACATTTTTGCGTGTTCGGAAGAAGGTTTGCTCTTTTCGTTGCTTCAATCTCCACGATTCGATTTTCGTTTTCGGTGATTCAACCACAACAAATTTTAACATGCTTTTTAGCTTTACAACAAATTTAAACGTGTTTTCTGTTTTTGATTTTCGATTCGATTTGGAACGTTTATCAGCTTTGCAACATTTGTCATTTAAGTTCTCTTTTTCAATCTCACAGATGTTTTATCTTCATGTTCATTCTTTTCATGTACATGTTCTTGGTAGTTTTGAAGTTGTTTTATGCCTTTCACGAAAATAGTGTTTTTTTGAAATCTTGGCTATGATGTTTTGAATCCATGTTCGTGCTATTCATCACCGAGTTCTGCTTCATGTTCTTGGTAGTTTCTTCGTTTTTTAATGGTTTTCATGTTCATGATTTGCCTAATGTTCTTGGTAGTTTTGATGTTGTTTATGCTTCATGTTCATGCTCATGCTATTTATGATTTACTCTTTTTCGTATTTTCATGTCCATGTTCTGCTTCAAGTTCTTCCTATTTTCATCATGTTTATTCTATTGATGTTGTTTATTGAGCTATTCTTATATTCAGTCTTTTCATGTTGTTCTTATTTTGGCTCTTATAATCAAGTTTTTCATGTTGTTCTTATTTGGCCAGATTTGTAGACCATCATGTCAAGACCACCGATTCTAATCAAGGATTTGGTGCAAGGAAACCAGGTGTGGAAAATGTTTATTTATGTTGTTGATCTTTGGGTTGTTAAAGAGAAAAGTGGGTTGCAGCACATCGAAATGGTCATACAAGATTCGAAGGTAATCGTTTTCCACCAAGTTTTTAAGCTTTTTACTTAGTTTTCCTTTAAATAAGCTTTTTCATTGTAGGGTGACCAAATTCACGTGACAACTCGGAATCGAGAGTTTAATGACTGGAATACACAACTAGAGGAACATGAAACATACTGTCTTTACAATGGAGACTTTGTCGTTAACGGCGGCGCTTTCAAAGTTTTCCCCAACAAGTTGAAACTTGTATTCAATTGAGGAACTACGGTTTCAAAAATGGCACTACCAGATATTCCGACACACTAATTCGAGTTTAAGCCTATTGCTGATTTTCTTACTAGAAAATTCAACAATGATCTCTTATATGGTGAACTTTTATTTGAACTTTTCGTATAATTTTTTATACCATGTTTTAGGTTGTTTTCCATTTTCAAGAAAACACATGTAAACCTAATGAATTTGTTGCAATTTTAGATGTCATAGGTGTTCTCCAAGATGTTGTGAAGATGCAGATGGGTGGCGGTGGCAAGAAATCGTGTGCCAATATAACTCTTCGTGATGAAGCTGGCAATGTCATTGAGGTAACATTATGGGATGATTACGCTAAGCATTTCATGAATGATAATGTATCCACAAACTCTCCTGGTCCAATAATCCTTATTTTAACACATGCTTGGTGTAAGCATAATCAAGGTTTGACCTATAATCCTTATGTTTGACAAGAACTATTTTGCTATCTGTATTAAGCTTTCTCATATGTTTCTGCATTTCTATATATGACGAACAGTATCTGGATTGCCAAGCCTGTCAAACGCTTGAAATGGATCAAGGCTTCATGTTAACTTAGATCATCCCCAAGTACAAGCATTCAAATCACTGTATTATACTTTCATATACACTATGCATTATATTCCTTTACTTTACATCTATTTGTTTCCTTTGTTCTAAACCATGTTAACGTTTTGCAACAGGTCAGCATCAACAAAATCAACCACTGCCCCATCTTATTCTCTCACCCAAACTACAAATTCATTTGTCCAATCTAGCAACAAAAAATGGACACACCCAAGTGAGGTCAAAACCATCCAATAAATATGTGAACTCGACAAGGTTTGTTGTAGTTTACATTATGTCTTGAGCTATTGTGATTATCACTAATTTGCTGATATAGAAAGGTACCAATCTAGGATTGTTTTGCCACAACCAGACGATTTAAGGCCTCCAAATTTGGATGGTTCTTTGAGGTGTGTCCAGATTGCAAGGTATCAAATAAGTTGTATGGAACAAAATTTGAATGCGCTTGTGGTGTGAGGGATGTTGAACCTGTTTCCAAGTAGGCATTCCATTTCATTTCCTATTTTCTTTGTATTTCTTATTTTAACTCACTATTTTATAACTAGATCTGTTGAAATTGTATTAGATACAAGATTGAAATCGAGGTCGAGTATGATAACCACGTGGGATGCTTTGTTTTTTTGGGATAAAGATTGTATCCCATTCATTAATTTGACTGCTAAGGAATTGAGACAAGTCATGAAGGAGGTACTCCCAAATGCCATGTTTACTATTTCTTTTGAATTTGCGTTGTTTGTTAACTAAGTTCCTACGACTAAACTAATTACTTGCCTAGGCTGGAAAGGATAATCCGAAGATCTATCTAATACACTTAGACAAACTTTTGGACCAAAAACTGGCTTTTAGAATCAAGTTCCAATCACAATATGGTCAGTTCTCAATTGTTACCATACTTAATGAGCCCGATCTTTACATATCCTTAGATGAATTGCTTAAACCAGATGAGGTACAACCCATTTACCTTTGCATTTTGTTATGGCTGCATTGCTTATATAAGTTTTATGTCATGTGACTATTGAGTTCAACTAATCAAAGATATCACTGTATGCATTTCGTACCAACATTCTTCAAAAACACCACTTGCGAAAATGGACACGAATCTTGGAGGGGACCTTCATAATGAATCAATTGTATGGTTAAACACAGTGGTACAAATATATATGTTTTTGTGTTGGAAACCTGAATAGATTTTTTATGTACTCTAATATTGCTAATGGATTTTGTAGCCAACCAATTCAAATGATGAAGGCTCAACCATTCCTGCCAATTCTGCCAAGAGTGATTGCAGTCCGTCGAATTGCTCTAGCAACACTTCTGCTGAGAGGATTGTTGTCCCTACTTCTCTGGATGAAATCTTGCAATGTGAAGTTCTGACTCCGCAAATATCAGCAACAAAGGCTAAGCATATCAAGAAGGAGTGATCATCCATAAAAGTGACCCATATTTTGAGTATTATTTAAAATCCTGGTATTTCTACATGGATGTAATGATAAGAACAACAATAGCTTAATCTATTAAAGTATGTACTCTATGCTATTTTGTGGTTGCTATGCACCAAGTCTGTTGAAAAAATACTAGCTACTCCATGAGTTTGTCATTCATATCAGGTTTTTCCTATCAGTTTGTCATTGAGTTTGTCTATGACTTTGGTATTTAAAAAATACTAGCTTAATCTATGCTAATTCTGAATGTTTGGTATTGATAATTTTTCCTATCAGTTTGTCATTGTTATCAGTTTTTTTTCTTCAGAATTTTACTTTATCTTGGGATGATTTCTTTACAAGAAAAGGAAAGAGATTTTAAACATGAAGTCATTACCATAATTTGCTATACAGTTCGTATAAGCTGATAGAAAGGAACACTAATGACTACTAAAAGAACACTACATTTTGGGAACAAACTAAACTGATATAACAGTAATAATATTCACCAATATACACTGATATACACTGATATAACAATTATAATGCTCACCATCCCGCGTATCTGAACAAACTACTAAACTAACACTACTTTTTGCCAATTAAAATCTACTGTCAAACTTATGGATATATAGCTTTTAATTTTGGTTTAGTAGAACAAATTTAAGATTCCTGCTAACATGAACATGATTGCCATAGAGCAAGTATGTCAGCTTTGTTTGGTGTGCTGGTGCTGGTATTGGGTTTCTTCTCAATGCAACTGGCATTGATTCATGAGTATTGTCAGCTTTGTTTGCAAGTTTGGAAGGCTCTATAGCAGAATCCTGTGGCCTTGGGTGGCTGTAGTCTACTTTTCTTTCAATGCTCCAGTTTGTGTGTGCTTCTGTCAATCTTATGTTCAGGCTAGAGTGTCTTATTTTTTGTCAATTTTGCATTGGGTGTCTTTTTGGGGATCTGGTGGTTTTTAGAATGTATGTTCTTGCTGTACTTTTAAGTGGCATTTCTTATGCCAATCTTTTAATAAATCTTTTTGCTTTTTCAAAATAAAAAATAATTCTGAATATAAGGTGTGTTTTGACATTATTGATACATTTCATACTTGGCAATGAACTCTTCGAAAGAGAACAAGACAACCTTTTTACAGATCTAAAAGACATGCCGAAGAAGGCTTGTGATCGTAAAGCAAGCTTTTCATTTGATTAATTTTTTTACCGTAATAATCTTCTCAACTATAACACTTATACATAATGTAGATCAATGAATTTGTAAAACGAGCTCGAGCAGCCATTATACATGCGTATATTATCAGTTATCTAAAAAAGTAAATGCCTGCAATGATGGGGAAAGCTAAAGCTCAACAAAAACTCATTGATAATTTGGAGGACGAATTTGCAAAGGTATATTATATAGGAATCCACCAACTTTGTATTTCTCAAAATTTTGTTATGATATTGAGAAAGAGAATGAAAATTGAAAAACATGTATAACTAGTACAAAGGGAGTTCCATTTACCGGCAGGAGATTTTCCTGACGTTTATCATTTCAAAGAGGTTTTGAGGGGTTATAACATCGACATATTTGAGAAATTGAAACCGAAAACGATACAAGTTGTGGATGACATGCTTCATTATGATATTCCTAATCTCTTAAAGTCTTTTAGAAATCCATATGATTAACTTTGCAAGAGAAATGACAAGGAGAAAAGAAAGCACATATATGCCCAGTTAAGTACATGCTTTGTGATATATATGTAAGCTGATAGAAAGCTGATAGAAAGGAACACTAATGACTACTAAAAGAACACTACATTTTGGGAACAAACTAAAATGATATAACAGTAATAGTATTCACCAATATACACTGATATAACAATTATAATGCTCACCTTCCCGCTTATTTGAACAAACTACTAAACTAACACTACTTTTTGCCAATTAAAATCTACTGTCAAACTTATGGATATATAGCTTTTAATTTCGGTTAAGTAGAACAAATTTAAGATTCCTGCCAACATGAACAGGATTGCCATAGAGCAAGATGTCCTTAATTCATATAACAATCAACAATTCTGAATATAAGGTGTGTTTTGACATTATTGATACATTTCATAGAATGTGTTGCATTTAAAACTTATGATAGGAACAATGAAGTCAATTAATATTTAATTATATGGAATTGAGAACCTTTGTTGATACACATTCATGTGTGCTTGGGAAATCACATTCAAGTGAGAACCTTTGTTGATACACATTCAAGTGTGCTTGAGAAATCACATGAATCTCATGATATCACTTTTCTTATTAGACACGACTAATTATAATGATTGTACAAGGCATATTATATTGAAACAGCCGCCTCCAAGAATATAAAAATAATATTTTATCATTATACTTTACATAAGTTGTGCTGACAGCAACCTATTCCAATGCAAATGGTTTATCAAAGACACCTGGACACTCTATGTAAGGTTTCAATTTAATGCACAGCCGAATTTGCATTGCAGTAACTTGGTTTTCGTGCAGAACTTATTACTTTATTCTACAGCCTGTCAAAGAACATGATCTCAACAATTAATGCACCCTGTCAACTATTTTCCATTTTATTTTCTTTGCACGATTTTTTGCATTTCAGTATACAATGTGAATCAACTTTTGCTGCTACAACTTCCTATCTATACCACTTATGATAGGCTAACCAAAGTATCAAAACCAGACTATACAATTTGAATTGTTAATAACTATTAGCCATGTCAGCATTAGTTCTATATTAAATCATCTACAAAATTATAAGTAGTTTAAAAGGACTTATTTGTTATTACTATAAACTAACATTTTACAATTTGGTCTTCATAATGTGTAAAATTAACATGAAAGTTTAGTTCCACTGGACACTTTTTGAACAAAGTCGATTTACCACCTCTAACTATCAACTTATTGAAAGGATTATGCCCTCAACAATACAAATAGTAGCTTGGCCGGATGGAGTACGAGCATAAGGATTTCTGTTATTGCTAGGTGAGTTACTTTCATTTTAATGCCACAATCATTTGAGCTTTAAAGACATCAATCACACATTTCATGCTAATCCATGTTTTTATGTTATGGTCTTGGACATGTTCAACCTTAATTTATGAATAACATTAGGCTTGAAGTCATTATTCACTACTTCAGAGTTGATAGTTCTATGCAATGTACTTGATACTGATTGTATTTATTGATATTTAAAAAATTATGTCAATGCAAATCCTTATTTCTATGGTTTTCAAATTGTAACATCAAAACATACCTTCATTTATGATATAATAGTGGTACTTATGAGGGACATTCTACCTATACACATTAATTAAGTGAAAATTTCCTATTTGTGTTTAAATTTTAAATGCTTCTGGCAAATATCAGGCTATGTCATATTTAGTTCAAATTAAGATAGTTTGCATTCATGATATGCTATGAGATAATGTTGTCTTCAATTCAATTATATTACTTTCACATACAATTTGCATATAAGAATTTGTCTTCCTTGATAGCCATATATAGACACAACATGTTACATTTTTATCCCAATTGTTGACCGACTATCTTTATTGAAATTATATCGTTAATAGATTCGGTATCACTATAGTGCTCAATATGGATCATTGCACCAAATTGACATCAGCAAAGAGAGCGAGGGCTAGAAGGGCTCTAATAATAAGAACTTCACGGTCTAAACGACAACGTATAACACCTAACCACCAAACCTCAATATCTCACCAAATGACTACGCCAACGTATAACACCTAACCACCAAACCTCAATACCTCAATATCAACTAACAGTGACAACTTTCTTATTTGAACAAAATGTACACCAACGTATTTAATCATTTATTACTTTAAAGATGTCCTTTAAGAATTCATTCATTTATAAATTAATTAGTTAGAAGATGAATCTGTAATTGAATGCTAACATTTCAAGTTAATGAATATTTTTTATTTATAAAAATATAATAAGAACAAATATCATAAAATTAGTATTAAATTAATATACAAATTAGCATAAAATATTTTTTAAATTTACATGAAAATATAAAGAATATGCTTAAAAGATATTTATGTTTTTTTAAAACTTGAATACAAAATTGCAAGTAAATGATATATTAAAAAAGTTTATCAATACTTAAAAAATCAATTACACGTAAAGTTTTATTTTATTGATCAATTGTTTAAAAAATATATATTTATTAACTACTTAGTTAAAAACCATATAAATTGCTTTAATAATAATTTATTGTATAATTATATATATATGTGATAAATGTTAGGATGTTACATAAATTTTTTAAAAAGCCATTTTATTCAAAAATATCATTTTTGCAAATCTTAAAAGAAATTAAATTTTAGAAAATTTATTTTGTGGCTCTTCAAAAATACACAAATAAACAACACCATGATGGTAATGATGCATATAAAGATAAATATGATGATAAACTGTTTTATCGCACGAATCACTGTTAACATAATACATATTTTTTTTAAACAATTGTCTTTATTTAAGAGACAAAATTCTTATTTTTCAATATAAAAATTTATCTTTTTTTTTTCTTTTTCCTTTTCATGGGTCATTTTTTTATATTGTTATTTAATATAATTAAATTTATATAATTATTATTCATTTTATAATTAAATAATTCATTTAAATTTACAGATGTACTTAAATATATTTTATATCATATCAAATAAATTCAATAGTGCAATATTAGTTTTTTCATTTTTTGTCTTTAAATTGATATCATATTTTAAATTAAATGGTTACTGCAATATTTGTTTTTTCACTTTTTTTTTTTTAATTTAATTTTAATTAGAATATATGTATTTTATTTATACGATTTTAGTTAAACTATATAATTTAGTTTTTCAATCTAGAAAAAAATTTTCATTTACATAATTTTGAAATGTATCAAATAAATATATACTTGATTATTTTTTTATGGGTAAACTTTGAAATTAATTTGAAGGCTCATGTCACTTTAAAAACTTTATGTTTATTATTTGCAACACATGTTGTAATTGCACTTTATTTTTTATCATAATTATGATATTAATCATATATTATTAACTTTACAACTTTTAATGAAATACAACACACATCTTTTGTGCCATATATTCAGTTTCGTAATTCTTGGTTATGCTTTTCTCGCTTCTTTTTAGCATTATACAGATTTATCGAAATGATTGTTCTCTACAATTACAGATTTAATTTACCCGTGCGGGAGCACGGGTATTTTACTAGTTACTACATTGCAATGCCAAACAACATGATTTGCTACAAAAAAAATTCTTCGTATTAATAAACAATGTTGACTTTTTTTCTTTTCATCCCAAAACTATTTAAAATAATATTTTGAAATTCGAAAATGGACCATAAGAATTAAGATCTACATATAATTAATTTGTGTAAAAACACATTTAATTTTAAAAATATAAAAATTTTCTCTTGAATATTAAATTGAAGTTTAAATACATTTTTTTTAATTAAAATATACATTTTTAATTTATATAATTTTTTATTGATTTGTTTTAAAATTTATTGTAAAAAAAGAATTTAAAATAAAAAGAGAAATTACGTTTCAATAACTTTAAAGCGGTAAACTTACGATAACTTTACCTTATCTCTCTCCTGTTTTTTTTTCTCTCTCATCTTATCTATCACTTCTTTTATATATATATACTAGTTAAACATCCGTGTGTACGCACAAATTTAAATTATTTTGTACGGCACAATTGTACTCAAATATACATTAAAAATAATATTTATGTATGTTTATCTGAATTAATTGGTTGTGTCTCGTACCATATTAGTCGTGTCTCATGCCACTTTAGTGACATGCAATCCCTATTAAATAAAAAAAATAGTGAAAAGATTGAAATAAATAATAATCAAGATTTGAAATCTTTCACCATTGAAAGCAATATTTATGAATGTTTTCTTGATTAAATCCAACTTGTTGTATCTTGTGTCATTTCATGAATATTCCAATCATATTTTCATTATTAAAGAGGCAAATGAGTGCTAGAATGTACTAACATTTAAGTGGTATTGTCTAAGAAAAAACTAAGGAGGCAAGTCATTTCAATGGTTTTCCCGTAAACTAAATTGTTGTTGGAGTGGAGTAATACTAACATGAAACACTTAAATATTAAATGGAGTATTTGCTTTAGTTTTACTATTGAAGGACAAAAAAAACCATACATTAATTTAAAAAATGTACTCACATATATGAAACTCTATATACATTTTTTTAAAACAACGGATAAACTTTGTAAAAAAACTAACCACATGAGAAGGCATGGTACAAACTTTGTACATTTTCTTATTTTGCTAAAAATTATGAGGAGTTATACTTTCTGTATTAAAAACAATATATTTTCCCTTGATGTTTCAGATTCTTCTTGTATTAAAAACAATATATCTCCCCTTGATGTTTCAAAATGATGATTTATGCCAGCACAATTTAATCATATTTCAACGTATTATTGTACAACCAAAATTGAAACAGTTGCTAAAAAATTGTTCAATTTCTTACTAAATCTCATATAAAAGTTACTGAATTTGAAGTTGCTATGGCCACTGGCCTAATTCATAAACAAATCTATGTGGGATAGAATGTGGAATTATAACTCACCCTTGTTTGTTTGAGATAATGATTCTATAAATTGATGCTATTTGATAGAGGTACAAGAATAGTTGACAAAAATAAATAATTAATGTTTATAGGGCCCAAAAATTTAATTAAATAGTGAAGAGGATATTGATTGAAATGCTATATGATATCAATCCTCAATCTTTGATTAGGATATATATGAGTTGCTACAGGTCGTTCATCGAGTTTCAAAATATCAACGTGTTACAATTTGATAAAGTATATCATAAACATTTAAAGTTGAAGCCAGATTTTTTATCACCAAGTCATAGTACAAAATACCAAAGTAGTTTATTCAATAAGATAAATGGAACAAATTAATGGAAATATAACAATTGATAAGCATAATGGTGTTGAACTGCAATGAGCAACACAACAAATGCAGGAACTGCTCCGTGATCAACCACTACTTTAGTGCTCTTAAAAGTTCCAGATGTTATGTTTTTCAAAGCTCATGCAGCCTCCAATATCCTACGATTTGTAAAAAAAAAAAGAAGCAAGCCAACACAAACATTGACAAAATAAAAATAATAAATTGCCTCATTGATCCATTTATACTTCCAGTTAATAAAACATAAAATCGAAATTTACCCTCCTTTCTAAACTCCTCTATTCCCTTAGTCAACTTCTTCATCATCTTTTGTCTCGTCTTTATTTGGACTTTATGACATTTAATATCAGAGTTGGTCTTATCAATATCCTAGTATATGGGTATACAATTAATATAGACATAATATCATATTGAATATAAAGCTCTAATCAATATTCAGGATGCTTACATATTAAATTTTTTGAACTAAAGCAACCTGGTTCTTTATAATAACATTGTTTAGATTTTAGACATAGTTAGCATCCAATGTCAAAAAATTATTCATTGATATCAAAACATCACTTTGTGATATAACATTTGGTTTGATATCAGAACTTATGTTGTTAGAATTCTATTGACATGGTCACAAGTGGTTGCTAGTTGATGGAAATTCTCCATAAAATGTGATGTTTGAACTAAAACCACAATACTTGTCTGCACATATTCACACCTATAATAAATAAAGATACACAGAATATAAAGCCAATCTACATTTGTCCAAGAAATATTGAACGACCTCATAGCTAGTCTACGCTTGCAGAATAGTAAACTCGCTAAAGCTCATAAGCAACACAATTAGAGGAAAAATTATGAAATAAAAAAAAACCTTTAATTTTCACATTATAATGCATACCTAAAGATCTAGTTATATGACCTAAGACCTGTAGCTCATAACACCGAAAACAGAAAGAAAAAATGATCACTAGGAGTTATATGAATTTAGTTATTAGCAGAAGAAATATAGACATACCACATGCAGATCCACAATGAAGTAAAGAGTATCATACACATCCTGCAACAAATTGAAAGTAATGTTAATTCTTAAAATTATACAGTTTTAAGCCGCACAAACTAATCAATGTTTTCTAATGTGTGTGATTTATGAAAAAAACATGAAATAAGAGTGAATTGAAAAAAAACCTGAATAGCAACCCAATTCTTGATGTCGCCGAAATAATTTCAAAGGTGAATTGAGTCGGTAGGTTGAACTCTCAAGACAACTCGTTTCCTGTGGAGAAAGAATATGCTAGTTAGTTAGTTGAATAAACGTAAAATTGAAATGAGAATTGAATTGAATGTGAATTACTTGATAGAGGTTGAGGTAGGTGTTGGAGTTTCGGGAGAGGTAGATGATATAGTGGTGCAGCATCAAATGGTGGTTCTGAGGTGAGAACGAAGGTGCGTTGAAGCTGCACATGACCTGTTTGATGAAATGAAAATGAAAAGAGGAGATAACAATATTTGTCGAATCAGACATTGGCTCTTAACAAAGCCAAATCTATACAGCTAAACTGGCAAAGTAAAACAAAATGCAAGTGAAGAGGACGAGACAAGGCCATGAGAGCGTCATCATAGTTAGAGAGACGTGGAAAATGAGTGTGAAAAAAGAGAAGAGAAGATTTGAAATTGAGACTAATGAGTTTGTGACAAGTGTAATGTAAAGAGAGGTATGTCAGTGTTTTAATTTGTACATTTGTTAATTACCAATTTGTCCAATTTATAATCTAAATAAAAATTAAGTAAAGGACAAATATATAAGTTTATGCGATAAAGTTTTGAAGGGTTAATAGTAGAAATAGTAGAAGTAGAAGTAGAAGGGCTAATAGTATATATATATATATATATATATATATATATATATATATATATATATATATATATATTCAATAAACAACTTAAATTTAATCAAAGTTACAATGACTTTGCGAGTTACAAAGTCACTACAAAAATGACTTTGCTAAAACTTACGAATAATGAATAGCAAAAAAAGTGATAAAAAAAAAGAATTCTTATGCTCTAATTGAATTATCCATTTTAATAACCATGCAACATATTTTGTTATTAGTAATCACTAAGTGTCACATAACCAACCTACCATGTAAAGCTATTATTATTAGATTGCCACATGGATTCTTGCATTTGGTTATAGGCATTTTTTTTAAGAAATAGCACCGCTCTTTCTAAAAAGTGTGGGAGAGATTGTGTAAAAAAAGAAAAAAAAGTGAGAGAGAAAATAAGTTTAAATATATACCCCAATTACTATTATACGCAACAAAAATCTTTTTAAATTTATTAAATAAATAATATATTTAGATATTATTATATATCAGATATATAAAATATTTAATAAATTTAATTTTTTTATTGTTTATAATAGTGATCAAAAGGTATCTCTTAACCTTTATCATTTGATTTGATTTTATATTTAATTTGTTGATAGACCTAATCTAAAAATTATAAGTATTCAACTTTTTCATTTTTCAACTTCAAGTTTTTCATTCTTCATTTTCTTCTTTTCATTCAAATTTCTAATCTCCTCACATTTCCTTTTCTTATCCTTTTTCATTTTCATTATAATTTTTTTTCTTCTTTCTTTCTTTAATTAGAAGTTAATAAAAGGAAATTTCTTTCATTAATAAAAAATATTGAAAAAAATTTCTTTCTTTAATTAAAATTTTCTTTCTTCCTTAAATAAAAAATATTGAAAATTAAAATAATAAATTTTCTTTCCTTAAATAAAAAATATTGAAAAATTCTTTCTTTAACTAAAATTTTATTATTATTATTTTTTTAATCAAGATAAATTTATTCATTCAAAAAAACAATTACAAACAAATGGTGATCCTAGGGATCCAACCAACCAAATGGACTACAAGCCAAACCAAGGCATTACATCATTAGTCTAGCAATGTGGTTTCTCAATTTGCTATTGTTCCAACCTCTATACACCACATTTTCTATGATTTTACTATCTATATTTTTGTTATCTATGTAATTGTCAAAACATATACTATTTCTATACATCCAGATGCCGTAAAGAGTTTCAGCAAAAGCCATCTTCAATATGGAAGCCCTCCACCCTTTACCTTTGGTTCTATCAATTATCCAAGCAAGCTTTTCTTCCCAATTCATAGGCACATGACTAATTTCCAACCAGTTCAGAACATTAATCCAAACCTGTTTAGTCTTGTTGCAGGAAAAAAAAGGTGGCCAATTGATTCTTCCTCCACATTATATATGCTGCAACTGCTATTTTGAAGCCATCCAAATCTCTTAATTTTATCTTTAGTAGCAAGCATGCCATGGCATGTTAACCATAAGCAAGTCACAGCTCTAGGTCGAGCCCTGTTGAAACTGATGAGATTCTTCCAAGTTACTCTATTACCATCCTCGATCAATCTACTATACAACTGTTTACAATTGAATTTATGTTGAATTAAAGTTTGATCCCACAACTGTTGCATATTTTTCACCTCATCTCTTTGCTTTAGGATGCCTTTAAATATCCAAGAGTTGTGGATTTTTTCCTCATAATCCATGATAGAGCAGCCTTTCAGATAGTAGTTATTAATCCATTTCACCAATAATGTGTCTTCCTTTCTGCACAAGTTCCAAAGACATTTCATCAGCAACACATTGTTCCACTGAGTCAGATTGAAGATCTGTAAACCTCCTTGTTTAATAGGACTGCAAATCCTATTCCAAGCCACATGACTCTTTTTAGAGACTTCAGAGCTGCCAGTCCAAATAAAACTTCTGTAGATGGCATCAATTTTTTTGATAACAAGCTTGGGGATTGGAAAACAATGCATCCAATATTGAGCAATAGCAGTAGAGATGCTCCTTATCAATTGAATTCTGCCAGCATAGCAAATAAGCTTAGTGGTCCAGTGATGCATTCTACCAGTAATTTTCTCAATCAGGGGAATATAAGCATGGATGGTGAGCTTCTTGCTAGTCAATGGTACTCCCAGGTATCTAACAGGTAGGTCTCCTTCTTGGAAATTAGTGATACTTCTGAGCCTCTCTTTATTATTGCTGTCAAGGCCACTGATAAACATTTTACTTTTGCTAGGGTTTGACACCAGGCCAGTGGACTCAGTGAATTTATTAAAGGCTTCCATCATCAACTTAACAGATATCTCATCTCCCCTGCAGAAGAGCAAAACATTATCAGCAAACATTAGATTAGTCAGGCCCAACACTTAGAATGATGGTTGAAGTTGGGGTCTTTTTGCATCTTCACTATTAACCTATGGAGATACTCCATGATCAAAACAAACAGCAAGGGTGATATAGGGTCACCTTGCCTGATGCCTCTCTTGGCACTCAACTGCTCAGACATAGTACCATTTATATTGAATTTATAATTGACAGTAGTGACCCCCATCATGATCCAATGAATGAACTGCCTAAGAATCCCAACCTCCTTAAGAATACACTCAAGAGCCCTCCAATTGACCATATCATATGCTTTTTTGAAGGTCAATTTGCATCATGACTCTAGGAGTTCCCCTTTCTTATTATAACCCTTCAGCAATTCCTAAGTAAGCATAATGTGGTGGTGGATGTTTTGGCCAGGTATAAAAGCTGCTTGACAGGGACTAACAATGCTCTACAACACTCCACTCAGCCTTTGAGTCAAGATTTTGGATATAATCTTGTAGAAGGTAGTGCACACTGCTATAGGTTTGTAGTCTTTAACATACATAGTTTGCCCTCCTTTAGGAATGAGAGTGACAACAGTATTGTTAAAGGCTTTATGCATTCTCCCAGTCTCAAAGTAATTCTTTATGGCTCCTATCACATCATTTTTGATTATGTGCCAGCAAGCCTTGAAGAATCTGGCACCATAACCATCTATGCCAGGGGCCTTTAGGTCACCAATATCTTTAAGGGCTTTCAAAATTTCCTGCTCAGTTATATCTCTGGTTAAGTTTTCTCTCTGCTCCATTGACAACTGACCTCCCATTCTCATGACTTCAATATCTATATGTTGATAACAGTTGTCTTACTTACCCATAAGTTGCCCATAGTAATCCAACACTTCCTATTCTATATCTTTTTGAATACCTTTTATACAATTTGTATTATGCTTAGCTTTGATGGAAACATAGAAATAGGAGTTATTCCCATCCCCCATCCTAAGCCAGTCAACTTTATATCTTTGCAGCAGCATTTTCCCCTCAATCTCATTGAGCTTAATAACTTCCTCAGTATAATTCTTAACTCTCTCTCTATTAGAGTGGCATCCATTCTCCTCTCTATCAGATCAGTTTGGGCTTTAGTTAGATCATCTCTAGCTTTGGCAATATTTTACTTGATACTAGAAAGAGGCTTGCTTAACTTCCTTAGATCAGTCTGCAGTCTTTTGAGCGTGTTCCAAAGAATTGCCATAGGATTGCCCCTAATAGGCTGCTCCCAATTCCTTTTGACCATCTTCTTAAACCCTGGCATATCCACCAAACAGTTGCTGGATCTAAATTGCTTTTTGTTGGTTATAATTCTGTTTTTGTTGGAAACATGAAGGAGGCCATGATCATAAATGTTAGGAGGCAAAACATTCAGGATAATGTCATAGTTCTCTTGGAACCACTCAACATTACCTAGAAGTCTATCAATTCTGGAGTATATGGTGCCTTCCACTTTCTTATTAAACCAAGTAAAGTAATCTCCAAGAATGTCCATTTCACTCAGGCCAGTATTCTGCATCATACCTTGCAGGTCTATATATTCAGACTCAGTGACAATCCTCCCTCCTATACGGTCTTGAGCTTTGGCCACATTATTGAAATCCCCAAGGACACACCAAGGGCCTTGATGATTCTTATGCAGTTGACCAATATTGTTCCATAACAGTCTTCGTTTATCCAATTGATTGTGAGCATAAACAGCTGTAAGCCACTGCTTAAACACACATTTCTCATCAAAAACTCCACAATGAATGTATTGACTAGAACTTTGAATGAATTGAATATCCACTTTATTCTTGTCCCACCCAATCCATATACGACCATTGTCATGATCTTTGTAGTTATCCAAGTAGTTATTTGTAAGCTTGAGTTTATCAAGAATTACTTGAGCTTTACTCTTTTTAACCCTAGTTTCAATAAGGATAACAATAGCTGACTTAAGCTCTAAGAGACGGGAGCTAATCTCTCTAAGCTTGCCCATTTTATTGAGCCCCATAATGTTCCAAGAAACAATCATTTAAAATTGCTTATGGCCACTAAGGGGTCATTCAAAACCTCCAGGGCCTCAAAGCCATTAGCACAGTTAACTCTAGATGATGAACCTGATTGAAGGATACCTTTGCCTCTGTCTTTTGATGCTTTAGTCACCACAGTCCATGCCATATCATTTTTATCTTCCTCTTCTTCTCTGGTAGGTTCCTCATTGGTTCCTTTTGCTTCCATTATGATTTTTACTGGGGTTTACTCCTTTTGTTCATCAGGTGGTTTACTTTTTGGCCTCCATTGCTTTGTCTTTACCTGAGCAACACACTTGTGTCCCATCTTCTGGCATTTCTCGCAAAATGTGGGTTTCCACTCGTATTCAACTATCTGTTTCAGTAATCTACCTTCACAGTCCCTTATTGTCACTTCTTTGGTCAACGGTTGTGTGATGTCTACTTCGACCAATATTCGAGCATACGAGACTCTGAGTTTGTTGGCTGTACATTCAAAGATTTTTTCGTTAGGAAAGAAATTTCTTCCCTTTTTCAAAAAGATTTTTTTTTCAATATTTTTTATTTATATATAAAAAAAGAGATTCATTTTACAAAAAATGATTCATTTTTTTTCAAATAATTGAAAATGATCAAATAAAAAAAATTACAAAAATATCAAAAAATAATTTACAATTATAAAATTAAAAAAATATTTTATCAAATTATTCACACAATTAACGAAACATTATCAACACAATATTTATTTTATGTTTAATCAATTTTTTTTATAATTTTCAAATTTAAATTTTTTTTATCTTACGAGTTATTTTTTTATATAATTATTTAATAAAATTAAATTTATATAATATTATTTATTTTATAATTAAATAATTAATTTTAAATTTATATATACATTTTATATCGTATAAAATGAATTTACATAAAATATACAAATATCTTACTAGTTTTAGAGAAAAATAAAATAAGAGATTTTACTTGATTTAATAATTTATTTATTTATTTATCATTTAGTGAAATGTCGTGTCACCATATTCTTCAAAATGTGACTTTAGAACTGTTATTTTTGAACTCACTCACACAGTACAACCCAACGCGCAAAATGACGATTTCACCCTTTAATACGAGTTTGGTTCGTTCGTTCCTCCGTCTCTTTATATTCCATTTTTGTATTGCTGTTAACGTTGGTTTTCTTTTCATTTCATACCCACATTTTTGGACGCGCATTCTTCATCTCCAAAAAAAAAAAAAAACTCTTCCGATCTAAAACCATAAACCTTCAGTCCCTCCCAAATCTCATTCCCTAAACCACCGATTCTGATTTCGATCTCAGATTTTCTATTTCCGATCCAAAATGGCGACGATGACGAGCTTGATCGGTCTCATCAACAAGATCCAGCGAGCTTGCACCGTCTTGGGAGATCACGGCGGTGAGGGTTTATCTCTCTGGGAAGCTCTTCCATCCGTCGCCGTCGTCGGTGGACAAGTAAACTGCTTACTCTCTTGTTTCCTTTAAATCAATTTCGTTTTGCTCGAATTCAAATCTCATTTGTTGAATTTGTATCAGAGTTCAGGGAAATCGTCTGTGTTGGAAAGTGTAGTTGGAAGAGACTTTCTTCCTCGTGGATCTGGTATTCTTCGCTTTCTTTTTTTCTTACCGTTTTCTGCTTTCGTATTTTGTTCGTTTGAATTTTTGACTTAGATCTAGTTTTTTCAACTGTGAATAACGGTGATAATGACAATGTAGTTCAGAAATTTGTAAGTTAGAGTTATTGATTCATGTAAGTTAGAGCTATGCTGAGTATCGTTACTGTTTATCGAATAGGTCAAGTTTGGATTGACTCATTTGGACTTGTGAGGATTGACTTACATGGACTTTGTGAGACTGTATGCTCAAAAATATTTTTCAACGTGTTTCCACAAGTTCTCCAGATAGCTTGGGAAAACGACCAATAGAGCTTTATTTTATCTTTTGATATAAATATCTTTTGATCGTATTGGAGGATTTTTTTTTTTTTAAATTTTTGTTCCTTTGAATGAATGGCTTTTTGATGTTGTCTTTCATTACTTACAAGGTATTGTTACACGGAGGCCGCTGGTGCTACAACTTCATAAAACTGAAAACGGCCAGGAATATGCAGAGTTTCTTCACTTACCAAGAAAGAGATTCACTGACTTTGGTAAATGAAGTTTCTAACTAAATATCAACTAAATGAAGTTTATTATTTTGTTTCAAAAAGATATGCAATAATGAGTAGCTAAGATATGAAATAACGAGTAGCTAAGATATGCATGAAATTGTTTCGTTTTTATAGTAACACGCCATTATTATTTGAAACCATGAAGACTTAATGGATAATTTATCCTCACGACAGTGGTAGATTTGACCGCCATCAAACTTAAATTTCAGATTGACACTCAGTTATAGTACTTGCCTAGTGTATTTAAAATAGAGGCTAGGATTGTGTCAATTATTTAGTGTGGCTAACAAGTAAAAAGATTTTAGTAATTCGTTATGTCGTGTAAATTCCCAACTAATTGGTTATTTTCTGCTCCTTTTTAACGTCCATGCAGCTGCTGTGAGGAAGGAAATAGCAGATGAAACAGATCGAATAACTGGGAAGTCAAAGCAGATTTCAAATCATCCTATTCACCTCAGCATTTATTCTCCAAATGGTTTGTAGCTGCATTGTCCATGTATATCATGATAGATTAATCATGAATCCAATTTGATTGGGGGCTTTTAGAATTGTGTCGAGTTGCCTTTTTATGTCCTTGATATCATTGAGAAGCAACAGATACTCCATATCACACTTTTTTCAAGACAATTGGGGTAATTTTCATGCAGATCCCACTATATCACGTGGGTTCCACTCACAATTCTGAGGTCCAAACTAAGCTAAATTTTATACTAATGCTTGTGGAATTCTAAACTTTAAAATTCTTGTCCTTTTGTAGTGGTGAATGTTTTGTAAATTAAACTAACTATGATTTGTTTGATAAGGTAATTATTTCAACTAGACTCTGGCCATAATTTTAAGATTTAGTCCTGTTTAGGTTGTTGGTTTAGATTTTGTATTAATGCTATGCAGTCTCAAACATTGGTTTAGATTTTGTATCATTGCAAACAACTATTGCTTAAAAAGTGATAGCTTTGGTATACTGAACTGACAGGGGATTAGCTATTTTTTGTCTGAATGTTTTTCGCACCATGTTGCACTTTCTGCTTACTTGAAAATCACAATCAATTTCCTGAGGCTGAAAAACATTAGATTTCTCTTTTAATCTGCTCTCTCTTTGTTGGGAAATGGGAATGTGAAAACACATGATTACTTTTTCATTAATAATGCCTTCTTTCAAAATGAGTCTTTGGTTTGAGATATCAGTTATATGACTATCTTTTGGGGCTTTATATGCAGTTGTAAACTTAACCCTCATAGATCTTCCTGGGTTGACGAAGGTTGCCGTAGGTAAGCCTGAATATATATCCCAATACTTATAATAGAAATTGAGTGGTATTCTAAGTAGACTTATGAAAATCTCTGATATATACTGATATTTTGTCTATTTTCAGAGGGACAACAAGAGAGTATTGTTCAAGATATTGAAAACATGGTCCGATCGTATGTTGAGAAGGTAATTATATTCTTGTTATGAATGGAAGAATGCAGTAGTTTATGTTGTTCGTTTCTTTTAAGTTAATGGAGAAAGTGAAGATCCATTCTTTATAACATTCTTCTATCTGGATTAGTTGTCATCACAATTTGCTCATAATCAGTCATAAGTTCACTGTCAGTCTGATATGTATTTGTCTTCTGGACTGACCATCTTATATCTTAATGCTAGAATCTGTAAACCATACCAGAACATATCTTTGGATATAATCTAATATATGGCAAGATTTATAAGACATTGATTTACAAGTACTTCATTGTTGTTGTAAAGAAGGATCAATAGACCCAGAGAAAATCAAACAAAATACTATATAATGACAATCAGAACGAATATGGGCTATACGAGCCTTCACCACTAAAGATAGAAAGCTCGGCATAATAGTTTGTTGTTGCAATACTTTTTGGTAATTTATGTGTCATTTTAAGCATACTGAACTTTCCTTTTGTACTACATTTTTTACCAAATTCAGTGTCTAATTGTGTTTTTTCATTATGAAGCCAAACTGCATTATCTTAGCTATTTCTCCCGCCAATCAAGATATTGCCACTTCAGATGCCATAAAAATTGCAAAAGAAGTTGATCCTTCAGGTATGGCTGTTTATGCTGGAAGAATTTCAGGGATATACCAAGTGCTTATTCCAATAGCTTCCGTGTTTCCTTTTTAGCCAACTCATGTAGAGAAAATTTTTCTTTTATCAGGTGAAAGAACATTTGGAGTGGTTACAAAACTTGATCTTATGGATAAAGGAACTAATGCAGTTGATGTATGGATTTTCTTACAACTGTGTGCTTATCTTTTGTTTTGGTCATCGATAACTACAATTGTTTTCTATGTAATTGAGTGTGAAATTGTAGTTTATCATTCAGTGCAAAATGATGGATGTTCTGTATGTGAAACATGAAGGTTCTCGAGGGAAGGCAATACAGGCTGCAGCATCCATGGGTTGGAATTGTAAACCGTTCACAAGCTGATATTAATAAAAATGTTGACATGATTGCCGCTCGAAGGAAGGAACGTGAATATTTTGAGACAAGTCCTGAATATGGACATCTGGCGCATAAAATGGGCTCAGAATATCTTGCTAAGCTTCTATCTCAGGTATTCTCATTTGGTATTTTTGTTTTATTGTGTCAATAAACTTATTCTCATTTGGTATTTTTGTTTTATTGTGTCACTAAACTTATTATGGGTTTCTAATTCATTCAATGATAAGTGATTTTATTTCTTTTTGTTCATTGGTTTTGTGATTTCAGCATTTGGAACAAGTTATTAGGCAGAAGATACCTAGTATCATCGCTTTAATAAACAAGACCATTGACGAGCTTAATGCAGAGTTAGACCGTATTGGCAGGCCGATTGCCGTGGACTCGGGGGTCAGAAACAAATTCTATTATGAAATTGTTTTTCTTATATTTGAATTGCATAATTTCTGTTTGTACAGTTATACTAAGTTGTACTACCTATTCATGTAGGCCCAACTATACACTATTTTAGAAATGTGTCGTGCATTTGACAAAGTATTTAAAGAGCACCTGGATGGAGGGTAGGTGCTTGTAGTATGCTATTGTTTCCTTTTTATAGAATAATATAAAACTATTCCCCCCTATTATTAACTTTTTTGGAGAATCTAATCTATATATGATCAATTGGCCAACTTCTATTTCAGGCGTCCTGGTGGGGACCGGATATACGGAGTTTTTGATCACCAATTACCGGCTGCTTTGAAAAAGCTACCCTTTGATCGTCATCTTTCCTTAAAAAATGTCCAAAAAATTGTCACTGAAGCTGATGGGTATCAACCTCATCTGATTGCTCCGGAGCAGGGTTATAGAAGACTCATTGAAGGGTCTATTAGCTATTTCAAAGGCCCGGCTGAAGCCTCTGTGGATGCTGTAATCTTCTTGACTTTACTATATGTTACATTCTGTCATTATTCCTCGGTCTCTTATATATGATAGGTGGAATTGCCGAAGTTTAATTTGAAATACTTGATTATTTAATCATTCTCCACATCTACTTGCATTCTTTATTTTTGAAATCAATACTTTTATCTCCTTTCAATTTTCAAGTAGTCCATCTTTATGAACTTGGTCGTGCAAGAGGTAACTAAAACAGATTTCAATATCAAATGTAGTTAGTTTAAAATAATAAGCAAATATAATTATTTATGATCATACAATTCCATCTATTAAGAATGCCTCTTTCTTTGTTTTCAAAAGAATTCCATCTATTATTTATGCCTCTTTCAAGTAATTCATCATTACAGTCTTGGTCATGCAAGAGACATAACTTAAAAGGATTTCATCATCAAATAGAGTTAGTTTAAAATAATAAGTAAACATAGGTATTAATGATCACACAATACCATCTATTAAGAATGCCTTTGTATTTTCCTCTTCTTTTTTGCCACATTATCCCAGATATAGATCATTGTTAAAACCAAATTTTAATGCCCCAGAAGTCCTGCTACCGAATTCTTTTTGATTTAGATCATTTCCCGAAGATGGAATACAGTATTGTAACTTGAAATTAAATTTCTTCGTACCCTTCCCATGGTGGTTGCTAGCTTCTGCTATTAACTCTTGATGACTCTTTTTCCTTCTCTATGCAACAAGAAATTGTTCTTGCTGTGTTTTTTATGTTACTGAGATTATACTCTTTCCATTTTTAAATTACGTGTTCTCTCTTTTATTCTTCAGGTCCACTTTGTTTTAAAGGAACTTGTACGAAAGTCAGTTGCAGAAACTGAGGTAAGGAACATGAAGTTGATGCAACTCTTTTTCAAGAGTTTGTAACTTTCAAATATAGACGTGCGAATTGGATGATGCTGTTCTTGTTCCACTATATTACTGATGTTAGATGCTGCTACGGCCTATAATTTTACTTTAGGATTTAATGGGAATTACTGTTTTTTTGGGGGGATGAATGGAGGGGAACCCACGGAACTAGAAATTGAGTCTTACGGATGTGCTACTGTGCAGGAGTTAAGAAGATTCCCAACGCTTTCACATGATATTGCAACTGCTGCAAATGAAGCTCTGGATAGATTCCGAGACGAAAGCAAGAAGACAGTTTTGCGGTTGGTTGATATGGAGTCTAGCTATCTAACTGCAGATTTTTTTAGAAAGATTCATCTCGAACCAGAAAAGAACCCAAATGGACCACCAAATTCAAACCGGA
Source organism: Lathyrus tuberosus (assembly GCA_022829125.1). NCBI lineage: Eukaryota > Viridiplantae > Streptophyta > Magnoliopsida > Fabales > Fabaceae > Lathyrus > Lathyrus tuberosus. The sequence goes on from JALAZF010000632.1 coordinate 178,607, forward strand.
ATGCTCCCCCCAACACAGACAATTTTACTGACAATCACCTCCGAAAGATTGGTACTTAATTTTCTACTGGCCTTTTCTTAACATATAAGTATAAATTACATTCTTTAAGTATACCATTATTAAAGAACTGGTTTTACTGAAATGAACCTTTAAATTTTACAAGCTTATAACAAACTTATTTTTTCAGAGGATCTATTCCTTGTTTGAACAAACTTATATATGTCATGTATCTTATAAGTTCAGATTTTGATTCTACACTGTTTAAGCAGATATGTGAACATTTATCTGGGTTAAATATATTATGTTTCCTTGTTTCAGGATCAAATGTAAGTGCTTATATCAACATGGTCTGTGATACACTTAAGAATACCATACCAAAAGCCGTAGTCTATTGCCAAGTCAGAGAAGCCAAGAGATCACTGTTAAACTACTTTTATGTCCAAGTCGGAAAGAAGGAGGTATAATTTTATTACTTTATATAAAAAGTTTTGCCCATCTAACACAATTTCCTCTCCTTCCTTTAAAAATGTTATATCTTTATGGTATAAATAAGTTATAATAACTGAACTGATTGCATGATACACACACAGAAGGACAGATTGGGCGCTATGTTGGATGAAGACCCAGCCCTAATGGAAAGGAGAAATCAAATAGCTAAAAGACTTGAATTGTACAAGCAAGCTAGAGACGATATTGATTCCGTGGCCTGGAAATAGGGAAGATCCCACGTTTTACAACAGATACTATGGCTTGGAAATAGGGAAGATCCCATATTATGACAGATACTAGACACTGTGAGGAAGATTTGTCACATATTTTGTTGTTTCTATATTTTTCCACTCAAACTCAAACAGAATGGTCTTCAAATGGTCTACGGTCACACGAAATTGATTTGCACATGCCTATATTCTTTTGGCCCAGTGTATAAAGCCACTGAGTTCTATGTTGTGATTTTATGTATAACTATAGAGACGTTGGTTGTTGGATTTTTTCTCAACCATGATGATTATTATTATTACAATGAAAGATTACTATTGTTATTTTTACTGAATGTTGATTCTTTTAGAAGAGCTTACCATTCTATGCCTATCATTTCATTCTCTTCTAGTATATAACAAAAAGATTATTATCGTTATTTTGACTGAATGTTGATACTTTTAAAAGAGCTTTACCATTGTAAGTCTATGACAAAAAGATTGTTATTGTTATTTTGACTGAATGCTGATTCCTTTATAAGAGGTTATCTTTCTAAGTATATTATTTCATTCTCCGCTAGTTTATGAAAACAAAAAAAAAGCTTGAAGTAGAGGCATCAAAATTAGTAATTCAAATATAAAGTTGTAACAAATTTATTTAAGTTATGACTAATTTGCAAATAGGAACCACATAACTCTTCATCTTCAACCGTTGGACGTAATAAAACGAAAAAATAGTTACTTAAAACTCAGTCTCTACAATCTAAAAGTTGGTCCATTCTATTTTACGGTTCGAATTGCATCTTTATTTTGACACTAGCATACGAGTTTCAAAATTTTTAAGAGATGAACACTTGAGTGGTTGCTTTGATAGCACTAAATCATTGCTTTTGAAGAATAGCTCTGTTTAAAATATTAAATAGGGTTGAAAAATTTTCAGTCAGGCTTTTTAAACAACATTCTTGTTTTTGACAACTTTTGATAACTATAAGAGTTATGGGAGGATAAATTTGAACTTGCCCAACTTCACAATCTAATCTTATCGGATCAGAAAGTAATCAGCAGCCAGCAACACATCGTGAGTCCCTAATTCACCAGTGGTGGAGGAGAGGAGGGGATGTACCTGCAAGGTACTCCGATGCTAAAGTAAGTTTCAGCGAGAGAGCAAAGGTAAGTACATAAAAGCGTCAAAATTTAGAATACCTGACCCTCTAGTGAAAGAGGGTATTTATAATGTGCCCTTAGCGTTAGGCCAACAATTATTTACATTGGATTGGATCATCAGGACCTATACGAATAACTGCCAGGATCTACATGGCGCAGGGAAGACCAACACGTGGTCTTCGTCCTGAGTCAACAGGCTCGTAAACTTCGGAAGGTGAAGGACATGTTCTTTCGCTCATGGGTAATTGGCTGATGACGTGTCCACGCGTGGGGGGCACGTGGAGACCGCGGGGAGGACGCGTGAGCGCTCCCCGTGTGATTTGATAAGTTGGGCCTTCATTCGGCCCTCCCCGACGGGGAGCTGGGTTGGGTCGTGCTCGATAGGGGGCAGCCTCTGGCCCAATCCAGAACAAGAGCCCCCCAAGTCGTTGCTCCGAAGCAGAGGAGTAATGAGTTAAGGGTCAACTCTAGTGTCGAGGAGGGGCGTAGGAACTTGCCCGAGAGAGTGTTGTGCGTGCCCGAGGCGCCGAACTCGCGAAACAACGCACGCGAATAGGTGTGGGAGCTGTTAGGTGCGTCCGACAGCGGGCTCGGCGACATGGTCGCTCAGGCGTTCATCGCAGGGAATGACCTGTGCATCACACGCAGTCATGGCTCTTTCTCAGCTTCTCCCGGGGAAACGTTCCCGACGGTGCAAGGGTCGGACATTGTTCTCGACGAGGTGGCGAAAGCGAAAAAGGAACGGGCACGTCCTTTTGCTGAGCAAGCGAGGGATTTGAAGGGACACGTTTGATGTCTTCTAGGGCCACATGTCAGGAGAAATAAATGTCTATGGCGGCTATGACTAGGGGTGCTTGAGTGCCTATGTGATGCCTCGCGTCCCGTGCTAGGGCTTATAAATAGGGGGGAAGTCCGCTTCATTTGCACGCTCTCTTCATTCTAACTCAAGAATTTTCCCAAGTCTTTCAAAGCTCTCTCTGCTCTCCCAAAGTCCGTTCGCCGCCGCAGACGCTGTCAGCCCTTTTCTCCGCCGTCCAGATTCTTCTTCATATAAGTAAGTCCTTTGCCCTTCTTCAGATTCTATGTGTTTTATGAATTTTCCGTGGGGTTTCTTGAGTCTCGGATGAATTTTCTGGGAGACTCGTGAAGTTTTCGGCGGCTTTTCTGGGGAGCCCTTGAATTTTCCGGCGACCACATGAAGTTCCCGACGGAATCATGAAGTTTCCGATGAAGATTCCAGGAACATCATGAAGGTTATGGAAAAAAAGGACAGGGTTTCTGATGAAGGTCGCGAGCACCTCGCGAGGCTTCACTGTCGGGGACCCTTCTCCCCGTGGATGCGAGCGTACCAAGAGGAAGTCTCTCGTCGAGGAGACTTCGTGTCGAGGAATCTTTTCCCCGCGGAGGGTTTTCGCGTCCCGCAACGGGGACGGTTTCTGCACGACCACGCGCTTGTCAGCAAGGGCTTCGGTAGAGGACGTGTGTCGAACATCTCCTCGCCCTTTCACTTGATTTGCGGTGAAAGGGTGGATTTGATCTTATCGTCGAATTCACAATTTCCTTCTGCTTTTCAGGTTAAATGGATCCCAAGCCCAAAGACGCCGTCATGGTCGACGAAGAGGTCGTCGACGTGGAAGACGCTGGCGGGGACGTAGATGACAACTCGGGGGATGCGAATGATGAATCTCCTTTCGCGTGGGTCGGGTTGGAACCCCTGTCCACTATTTTGCGGTTCGTCCTTGACGACTCTGAAGTTTTTGCACCTTCGAGAAGTGGGCTGAAGGGACCCTGACAAATTGGAAAATTTACAGGCCAAAGGAAACGGACCAGATCTGCTCGAGCTACCAGGGGAAGCGCTTCCCAATGTACGAGTTCGTCTTCCGGGGAGCGGGACTTTGCCTGCCCTTCAACGATTTCCAAATGGGGGTGTTTCAGTGGCTGGACCTGGCACCCTCGCAGCTTCACCCCAACGCCATCGGGTGTTCATGCGGGCGTTTGAGCTTGCCTGCCAATATCTCGGAGTCGGGGATACGCTTTCGTTGTTCTTCCGCCTCTTCCACCTACAACGCCAAACTCAACATGGTCGACACAGTTGTATTTCCTTGAAGCAACCGAGGAGGCTGTTCAAAGTGTACTTGGGCTATGTCCGTTTCTTTAAGGACATGTACTTCGTTGTGAAGCCGATGACTCATGCCGCCATCGACTCCTTGTTCGACCGCGTGGAGACGCTTGTTGACGGGCAACGGGAGGTGAACCTGGAGGCCAAATTTCCCCTCGAATGGCAGAATACTGTGGACCGATTTCCGTGACCTCCACCAATCCTGAGATGGTGAAGTCCTCGTGAACCGTGCTTGTGCCACTTTCGAATTTTTAATATTTATCCTATGATGCTTAAAAGGAAGGGGAAGGAATCTAAACTAACCCTGCGTGCAAATGTTTTCCCTACAAATGTAAAAAGATCTGGAATTAGGGTTGATTATACTAAGGGAAGCTATTAACACCCTTAATATCTATAGTACTCTATAGGAACCTTTTTGTACTCCTTTACTATTACTCATCTTATCTACTTAAAATGTTTACTGTTTAATTTGGGAAAGTTCTAACCTATGTATGAGAATGTGAATATGAGATGTGTTTGGGAGTTTTTGTTTTATGAAAGGTACGGGGACCTAAGGGGTTTTATTTAAAGGTGTGTGTGCTCTCTAATATCTCGCAATCTTATGCTTACATATTCCCAAAAAGAGACTTTGGGAAATCAGAGTGTTCGTATTTCCACCTAACTATGAGTGGAATTTGTATCTTGTTCAAAGCCCAAGATGTTCAAGCTAAAAGGGTATTTGTGTATCTTGTTCAAAGCCCAATATGATGAAGCTAAAACTTTTGTTTGTTTGAAAGAAAAGACAAATTGTCATTCTTAAGGGAGATATTTCACCTATTCATCACAAATATTTGAGAATAATATCATAAGGGAAGAAGCTTTGAACTTGGATGTTGAAGAATCCTAAGCAATGCCACATCTTCCTTTATGAGTCTTTACATGCTAAAAGAAGGACCTGAACTTGGATATAGTACAAGTGTGCCACTTACATCAATTAGATGAAAGAAAATTTTTGGACCATGATAAAGGAAGGACTCCAGCTTGGATTTTGAATCAACAAGTGTGCCACTCACATCAATTATATGGTAAAAACAGTTTTTAATGTTTGATTTTGAATTGTGGTGTATAGAAGAGATATCTTCCTACATAGATGATTCAATGTCCCATCTTTGGGGAGAAGTTGATTTATTTGAGTATCTTGTTCAAAGCCCAAGATGTGAAGCTAAAAGATTTGTTTGTATCTTGTTTAAAGCCCAAGATGTGAAGTTGAAAGGTTTATTTTCCTGAGGGGAGGCTGACTTAATTGGGGGGAGTTTTGAATTGATGGTGTCTGTATGAAGCCAAAGATAAATTCTATGATGCTTGGATAAAGCCCAAGAGGAGGCTATGATGCTTGGATAAATCCCAGGAGGAGGCTATGATGCTTGGATAAAGACCAAAAGGAGGCTAAGATGAAGTTGACTTCATCCAAGGGGAACTAGGGTTTGAACTAAGTTGTGGTTGGAGGAACCCTAATGTTCTGAGTTAAGTCTAAGCTAAGGATGATGTGTTATAAATGACAAGAGAAACTTAATATGAATAAGTATGTATGACAAATAATTGACATAAATTGAAAGGTGATGGGTCTTACGCTCTTATAGAGGCCCATGTCTAAGCATGGTTGGACTTAAAAAATGTGATGGGTCTTATACTCTTACAGAGACCCATGAGTTTTGAAAATGGATGCCACTAGGGCTGTGTTTGATGAAAGCTGGAGATTAAGATTTTGAAAGATTGAAAGCTTTGAGAAATTGAAGAAAGTTTTGAGGAGGAGGGGAGGGACTTACACTCTAATAGAGACCCATGAGTGTTTTGTAATTGAAAAGGTGATTGAATTTATGAAATTCTATGAAAGAAATGTTTAAATCAGTATGGTTTTTACATAGTACTCACATGAACAAATAATTAATCATGGTGTGAGTTAAAAAAGGGGAAGGGAATTATACCAAGTGGAGGCCCATGGTTTTGAATTTGAAAAGATGATGTGCATTTCAAAGAGATATATTTATCATGGTAAGAGTTTATGAAGGAAATACTTGAACATTTAAGCATGGATATAAGTTGAACATGTTAATGACAAGTTGATAACAACCAAACATGGATATTAGGGTTCAAACATGGTCTTGAACAAAGTGGAAACATCACAAAGGTTCATACAAACAAGCATGTATACAAAAGTATTTTCAAAGCAAATTTCAAGTGTTTTAGGAGCACATAAACATGGTATAATCAACACAAAGACATATGTACATATCAAAGTGATATAAACATGGAAGGAAGATCATATGTTAAGGCAAAATATCAAGAAAAAAGTCTCATGGTATGGACAAAGTTCAACATACATTTACATGTAAACATATACTTGAAAATACATCAAAATCAACTAAGAACAAAGATGTACAAATTCACGACCTCATTTAAGGTTCATACAAGATGTATATGGTTCAAACAATGTATTGTGAGCAAGAAAAGGCAATGTATCATTCAAAAGATTCAAAAGAAGTCTTAAGAAAACCCTAAAAAAGTCACACGCTTTAAGCACTCATAAATATGAGAAAAATAATTATTTTTGATATTTTATTTTCACAACTAGAAAATAGACATTATCATGAACAATTTGCAAAAAGAATGGGTTTAAAATGATAAAAAATGAGAGAGTTATGATAGTTTGAAAATGTGAAGAAAAGAGAGAAAATAAGTGATTAAAAAAATATGGGAAATGGTCCCCATGATACTTGAACTCAAGTCACTTCGCTTGCAGCACAAAACCAAGACCATCCAACCAACGCGCGCAGGTTGAAAGGAGAGGGAAGTAAGGTATTATATGTATTATTCAGTTGGAAAATCAGAAAAATAAAAGAAACTGGGGCGAGGGGGATTCGAACCCCAGTTTCAAAGGGTGAAAGGTAACAAGAGCGCGCAGGTTTAACCACTGGGGTGGTGATACATCCGTGTATCAAACCACACCCATTAAATGATAAGGGTGGAAATGACCTAGGCCTGGCCAAAACAAAGGCGCCATGACCTGGTTCTTGCCCAAGAAGACCTAGTTTTCTTCATTTGCAAGAAGGGCATAACTTCTTCATTTCTCCATGAAAATGGATGAAACAAAGATGGATCCTGCCTAGAATTTCATGAGGAATTCAATGGTGGTTTTAGATATTTCTAAAAATGCTTACATTTTAAAATCCGATAATGGTTCCTAAAAGGCTTCTAATTTGCAAGTTCTATGCTACAACTATACACAATCAATAATAACACTACAAAATGGTTCAAACACAACAAGTAAGACATATATGACATGTTCAAAATCAATGTACATCAAAACAAAGCATATTTAACAAAGTACCAAGTTTAAGTGAAACTTACCTCTTGAAGCACAAAGCCAACTTCCAAGATACTTGTTACAGAAGTGAATGAATGCCTTGGACACCTATATTAGACCTTAATGAAGCTTTTTGAATGCTTGGAATCAATAGAAATCCACTAGAACAGAATCTTGCTTCTTCTTGCAAAATGGTATAAAGTGACCAAAATGGAAACTCTTCCAAATTGTGTTACAGTTGAGAAACTATGATTGGAACAACTTAAGGATGTTGTTTAGAGTGTGTTTGAAGTGTTGGATGGTTTTGAAAAGGACTAAATCAAGACATGGCTTGTAAAATGCATAAAGTTAAAGATATGAGGTTTTGACAGTTGACTTTCTGATTTTGGTGGTTTGGGATGAAGATGAAGGTTTGAACACCTTCAAGGGATGATTTGTGATGTGTTTGGATGGTTGTTTGAGTGGTTTAAGCTCTGGTTTTGAAAACTAGAAGCTTACTCTTTGAAACTTTGAACATTTGAAGTGAAAGATGGAGAATGAGAAAACAAGTTTTGTAGTTGTTTTGGTGTCTTAAAACATCAAATGTGGTCTCTATTTATAGGGGAGAAAGTTGTTTTGGAGGAATAATGGTGGTTTGAAGGCTGAGTTCATCATTCAATGTTTTGGCAATGTATCATTACTTTCTATCCAAGGTACATTATCATCTTCCACTTGCCTAACATTGCTTTTGACCAATTCCACATTCTGCAGATGGTTTTATTGTTGTTTAAGAGGACATCTTGACTAGTGGGAGTGTTATCTTTGACAATGCACTATTCCACATAAATGCACCTTGAATTCAAGGCTTTCTTCCACTTTCAAAGGGAATTTTCATGATCAATTTGCTCTATCTTGCAGGTTCAGCATGACTATCAAGGATTTCTATTGAATTGAATGCACATTAGTCTTGTGTAATCACTCCAAGTTGGACTCAAAATCTTGTGGTGCAAGAAAATGCCAAATTTATCTAGCAAAAACAGTTGCATCAAGGTACATTGTGCACTTCATATCTCATTGCTCAAATGGAATTAGATGATGTTCTTGGACATTTTGGAAAGCTTGTATATCATACTTCAACTTTGATGTTTGCATTTGGTCTTGATTCATCTTGGATCTTGGAGAAAAATGGCCTCAAATTTGGTTAAAACACAAAACAAATTATGTCCAAAATTTTTCTAAGTGTCAAAGTTCAAAAGTTTTGAAACCCTAACTTCATGGCTTCATATCTCAAAATCCATGAACTTTTTGGAAATTCACCCTAAGTAACAAAGTTGTAGTATGTGACAAGCTCTTCAATTTGGTCTTTGTATCCAAGAAAATGGTTGCTTGGTTTGGAAGTTATGACCTTGCAAAGTAGGGCAAAAATCATTGTTTTTCATGACTTAGAAAAATTTCTAAGTTTTCTAAGGTTGCCCTCTTTACAAGTTACCTCACTTTTCTTAATTTTTATTGATCAATCATGATCCAAATCACACATTAACATTTTTCTTGACTTGAAAAGGCCATGGTTGACCAAAAACTCAAAAACTCAAACTTGATTTTGGGCACAGTTGACTTTGTGTCAGATGAATTTTGAACTTTGTGATCCTTTATGAAATCAAATCCTTGGGCTATTTTAAACATCATGGATGGAATCCAAGGGTGTTTTTGAGTGTCTTGAATCATGTCCCAAGATTTGAGATCATGCCTTGCTCAAAAGTCAAAGGTATGATTGACTTTTCATAAAAAACCCTAGTTTGTGGTCCAGATGAATTTGAATTATTTGTACTGCTTATGAGTCAAGTTCTTTGGATCAATCCAATTATATAAATGGACTAATATGAGGTATTTGATGTCCTTGAAACATATCTTGAGGTCTTGGATTATGCCTTGCTCCACAAGTCATCCCAAGGACTGAATTAGGTCAAAACTCTAATTTTGGTGCACTGAGGATCTTAAGGCTTGTTGATTTTGAAATGAGGCAATCTTGTACTTGATTATTTGATGAATGAGAGCTCTTGGTCTTCATGGATGAATGAGAGATTGGGTAAGTTGAAGATCATGCCCATTCTTGATTGATCATTTGACTGAGTCTCTTTTGAGGATCAAAAACCCTAATTGGTAATCAAATGAAACAAACAACAATATTTGTATCTCTAAATGGGTTAGTGATGCATAAAAATACACACACATATGGTGCTAATGGAATGAAATTGATGTGGGATCTTAGGGTCAAAAATTAGGGTATGACAAATACATACTTCACAAAAGGGACGGAGAGCTACATCACGAAGCCCCAAGACTTAAACCAAGATGATAGGCTCGCCTATGACTGGATAGTGGGATTCTTCGACAGCTTTAACCTTGCCAAGTGCGTGAATAAAGACGGAAGCTTCATCCGGGAGGCCAACGGGGACATCTATCTTGAGCCCCGTTTAATCAATACCAAAGCGCTCCCCGAGTGAAGTTCCGACGAGGAGGCCTTGAGGCTCTTAGGTAGTGAACGTTTTTATTTGCTTGGTTGCTAATTTCTCCTTGTTATACTGACTCAATTTTCTTTGTCGTAGGTCAGATGTCAAATCTTCAAGAGGGCAATTGAAGCTCGCGGCGATAAAAAGCGGGAAAAAGGCTCATCCCAAGGGCCGTCTCGCTCAAGTCCAGTAGGAAGCGAAGGTCGATTAGCAACCTGGGGGTTCCACCTCCTCTCCCCATGAGAGTCAGTCTCCAGCTTCTCAAGAACATCGGCCCGAAGAGGCCGCAGTTAGAGGATTCCAGTCCTGTCGACCTCACATAGGGCGTTCTCGAGGAGAGGTTTGTGTTGCCTCCCTGCCATCGTAACCGGGAACTCTTCGCTGCAGAAAACTCTTTGATCGTGCCCGAGGCAGAGGCCAAAGCGATTATGGGGGTCGACCAGGCGACCAGAGAAAGGCGTTGTCCGAGGACGCGACCTGTCCCCTATCTGAGGTGAAGAAGCTGAGGACAGAGATTGCGACCCTCGAGGCAGAGAAGGTCAAGGTGGAGAATGACTTCGTCGACTACAAGGAGAAGCATAAGATCCAAATCAGTCTCTACCGTGACCTCGAGGAGATGCGGCAGGAGATGATCAAAGCTGACGAGGAGAGGGAACGACTCCAGGAGAGGGTCGCCGAGTTGGAGGTTGCTGCCACGCCCGCCGAGGATGAAAGTGCCGAAGAGAAGCTCTTGGTAACCCGGGGCGATTTAGTTTCTCGGATCAGAGAGCTCGAGCAGGATTTCTTGGGCACCCTCGAGCTGAGCTTCAACATGGCGGTGGAGAAAGTTCAAATTTTCAATCCCGGGATCCAGTTCGTCACAGAGGGGACATGTCCTTTCCACCGGGTGGTCGACTGCCAAGTAGTTGCTCCCGAGGTGTCCGAGAGTGGAGCTGACCAGACTGACAGAGAGACTCGGCCCGGGGAGGAAGCCGTTGTTTAATTCTTTTTAGTTGTTTAGCCTGCGCGCCATATTTTGATTTTGACTTTGCCCGGCCTGCATGCCGTAATTTGTAATTCGATTTTACCTGGCCTGCGTGCCATGGTTTTTGATATAGCCTGACCTGCGCGCCATGGCTTGTAATGTTTGAACAATGGGTTTTGCCCGTCCTTCGCAATGCATTGTTTCTTTTGTTGTTAGCTTTTTCTGTATTTTGTGTGTGCTATTTGTTGGACATTTATTTTTCTCGTCAATGTGTATGTGATACCGTGTTTGCTCATTTTTATGAAGTAATTGAGGCCTTTGCTCGACGTAATTGGTCCTCGATAGTGCAGAGAACTGGCCGAGTCGTCGGAGTCGGGTTCCGACCTTCGAAGCTAAGAACTTGATCGTGGTCTTTGCTTCATGGAATGATCTTCCCATCGAGAGTTGGGCGTTCTGCCTAAACGGTACGACAACGGTGAAGCTCGGTTGAGGTGTCCCCGTCGGATTAAGAGTTCGCTCACACACACAAGAGCGGGGCTCCTTTCTTTTTGTTTCAATTTTAGGAGTCGCGCTTGTACCCTAGCACGCTCTTGTGGTCGGAACGCACTTCATCGCGGTCAAACCAAGTACGCCGCGAGTAGTGTTTAACTGTAATACTGTTTGAGCTTTTCAGCGTTCCAAGGTCGAGAAAGTTCCTCCCCGTGCAGGTTCTCGAGGTAGTAGGCCCCGTTTTCTGTTCTCTCGCGGACGCGATATGGGCCTTCCCAGTCCAAAACGAGTTTTCCCTTGCACGAGTCTTTCTGGTTCCTTCGTAGGACTAGGTTTCCTAACTGGAATTCGCGTTTTATGACTTTGCTGTCATGTCGCAAAGTTATCTTTTGCTTGAGCGAGGCTTCGCGAAGGGATGCCCCTAACCGAATTTCTTCGACCAGGTTGAGCTTCTCCCTTAGGCCCTCATCGTTCGTCTCCTCGTCGAAGGGAGATTCAGTCTTTCTAGAGGGTTCCTTTATTTCTATCGAAATTATTGCCTCGGTTCCGTAGGTCAGTCGGAATGGGGTTTCCCCAGTGGTCGAGTGTGGGGTTGTCCCGTAGGCCCAGAGCACACTGTGCAGCTCCTAGAGCCACCTCTTCTTGGCTTCGCCTAGTCTTCGTTTCAGGCCTCGCAAGATCATTTTGTTCGCGACTTCAGCCTACCCGTTTGTTTGTGGGTGCTCGACAGACGTGAAATTTTTTTTTGTGCCCAGCTTGGTAACGAAGTCCTAGAAGTGTTTGTTAGTGAACTACGTCCCGTTGTTAGTGACAATTGCCTGGGGTACGCCAAACTGGACAAGTATGTTTCGTTTGTAGAAGCGGAGTATGTTATACGCCGTGATTTTGCCGAAGGGCTTCAGCCTCTATCCACTTCGTGAAGTAGTCGACGCTGACTATCAAATATTTATTCTGGTATTATCCTAAGGTGAAGGACCCGAGGATATCCATCCCCCACCATGCGAAAGGCCATGAGGATTAGAGCGTTTTGAGCTCGTTGGCGGGTGCCAGGTGCATGTCCCCATGCCGTTGGCACTTATCGCATTTCTTGACGTGCTCCTTGCTGTCCTGCTGCATGGTGGGCCAATAGTATCCTGCTCGTAGAGCCTTACGGGTGAGGGATCGTCCATCGAGGTGCTGGGCGTTGATCCTTTCCTGGATTTCCTGTAGTACGTGAGGGATCATGGATTCCTCGACGCACTTGAGGAGGGGGACGCCTGTACATCTTGTCCTCGACTAGGACGTAAGAGCAAGCCCAGCGCCTGACTATGCTTGTCTCCTTGGAGTCGGCGGGTAGTTCCTCTGTGCTGAGGTACATGTATATCGGGGTCATCCAGTAGTTGCTATCGCCGATGGTGTTTACGTCGACGGTCGAGGTGGGTTTCTCGATGCTTGGTCGAGAAGCGCCTGTTGGATGATGTACTTGTTTCCTCCCTTCTTTTTCGTGCTTGCAAGTTTTAACAAGATGTCTACCTTAGTATTGTGTTCGCGGGGAACATGCTTCACCTCTGCGGATTTGACTCGCGGGGAACCTGGGAGTCAGTATATATCTTCACCTCCTTCGCCCCAAGGTCCTAGGCCAGACGCAGTCCGGCGAGAAAGGCATCGTACTCGGACTGGTTGTTCGATGTCGAGAAGGATAGGGCGAGGGAAACCTTGATCAAAATTCCTTTTTCATTCTCCAAAATGATGATCGCTCCACTTCCCGTCGAGCTGGATGCCCCATCAACATTGATGGTCCACTTACGAGATTCGTCGGTCGAGGAGATCAGGGCGGTCATTTCTGCGAAAAAGTCGGCTAGCACTTGAGCCTTCAGGGTCTTCCTACTCTCGTACTGGACATCAAACTCAGAGAGCTCGAGCGACCATTTAAGCATCCTACCCGCCATGTCGGGACGTCCGAGCAGTTGCTTCACAGGTTGGTCCTTCCTAACCACGATTGTATGGGCCAGGAAATAGTGCCGTAGCCTTCTGGCCGCATTAATGAGGACCAGAGCGACCTTCTCGATCTACTGGTACCTGAGCTCGGGGCCCTGAAGGGCTTTTCTGGTGAAGTAGATTGGCTTCTATCCCTCGGGAGTTTCGCGAATGAGAGCTGCGCTGATAGCCTCAGTTGCGACGGCGAGGTACAAATGTAAAGTATCCCCGTGTTCCGGTCATGAGAGGACCGGAGGTTGCGAGAATACTTGTTTGAGGTGGAGGAGGGCTTGCTCGCACTCCTCGGTCCACTCGAACGTGGCCTCCTTGCGCAAGAGTTTGAAAAACTTGAGCGTGTGTTGGGCAGACTTAGCCATGAAGCGGGACAGTGAGACAAGCACCTCGTTTAGGGATTGGATTGATTTCTTTGAGTTCGGTGTTGGGAACTCGGAGAATGCCCTGTACTTGTCGGGGTTCGCCTCAATTCCCTGCTCTGTCAAATAAAAGCCGAGGAATTTGCCTGCTCAGACGCCGAAGGTGCACTTCTCCGGGTTAAATCTCATTCTGCATCTCCTCGCCGTATCGAAGACTTTTCTGAGATGAGCGGTGTGGTCGATTTCTTCTTGTGATTTCACGATCGTGTCGTCCATGTACACTTCGAGCATCTCTCCAATTTCACCTCAGAAGACTTTGTTCATCATTCGTTGGTAGGTCGTGCCGGCGTTTTTCAGACAAAAGGGCATTACATTGTAGTAATAATTGTCTGACTCGGTCATGAAAACCGTGTATTGCTTTTCGGATTTCTCCATGGGGATTTAGTTGTATCTCGAGTACACGTTTTTAACTAATACAACGTTGGACAGCCAAGTTGTGTACTGAGCTTCCGAAATAAAATTTGCCTCTAAGAGGTCTTTTACAACTTTTTCAGCAGCCTCCGCTTTCTCGGGAGACTGTTTATGCCTACGTTGTACTATGTCCTAGAGGCCGGATCTATGGTGAGCTGGTGGCAGGCCACGTCGGGGTCGAGCCCGGGCATCTCCGCAGCACTCCACGCAAATAGGTCAGCATTCTCCCTGAGGCAGGCTTTCAGCTACTTTCTCGCCAAGTCGGGGAGTCTTGTGCCGATCTTCACGCTCATGTCGGGGTCGTCGCCGAGAGTAATGAGCTCGAAATCACCATCTGGAATGAGGCGCACGGGATGGAGGAGCTTCCCGTTGCCTCCATTTGCTGGAGGTGCATCAGCAGCTGCTTCGTTCTGCTCCTGCTTGCTGGGGAAGCGGCTGTCGAGGTCGACCGAGTTGACACGCGACAGTGGCTCTGCTCCTCGGCCCGGGCTGGTTTGCCGGCTATCTTGGGCTTGCTGTTGATCAAGTTCAGCCCCTTGGTGGCTGCCTTAAAGCATCTTCTGGAAGCTTCAATGTCTCCGTGGAGGTTGACGACGCGACCTCTGGCCATGTAGTACTTCATCTTCAGGTGGAATATGGATGATACTGTCATTAACTCATCCAGGGTTGACCTTTCTAGAATGCACTAGTATAGAGAGGGGCACTCTATCACCAAGAAATAAACCTTGACTTGCCTGGCAGTCTCCTCGGACCCGAAGGTGACAAGTAGCTCAACGTAGCCCTATGGCCTCGTGGTGGTGCCATTGAAGCCTTGCAAGTCGGAGTCGGCGTACGGGGTAAGATGCGTCTCGTCGAGCTAGAGGGTGGTGAACAGGTGAGCACACATTATGTCAACAGATCAAGAGAGGGATACTGGAATTGGGGGCGCCACCCGGTAGTTCTTCGAGGTAGAAAATGATGGGGTTTGATCTCCCCTGGATTTTGTCGAAGGTGGCGTTTTGCACTGAGCTTACCTCGATCAGCTCATCAAACTTCCGCTTCACCGAACCCACGGAGAGCTTGTTGAACCCTTCGCCAAATATGAACACGGCGGCAGGGAAGCTCTCCCATGGGCTACGAGCGGACACGGGTGTGTCGGCCTCGTAGGGGAGGTAGAAGTCCACTGGTTGGGAGGCGTACAGAGCGACCTACAACCCAGTGTCGTCAGAGGGCGGTGTTACCTCCTCGACCTTCTTCGCCTCACGGGCTTCCTGTCGAGGAGCTTCATTACTCCTAGTATATTGCTTTAGGTGCCCTTCCTTGAATAGGATTTTGATGGCATCCTTGTGATAGATGAAATATTCCGTGACATGTCCATGGCTTCTGTGGAACCAGCAATACTTGGACTTGTTGACGTTGGGCTTGGTGGGTGTCGGCTTCAGAAAGCGAACACTACCTATCTAGAACTCTGAGTTGATGCACTCGGCCAGAATACGCCCGTAGGGAGCCGTGAGTAGCGTGTACTCGATGAAGCGGCTTGCTGGCTCCCTATGCTCTCGGTAGTCTCGGGGCCGATCTTCTCTTCTGTTCTCCCCACCGCGTTGGGGACCAACGAAGTCTTCGTGCCTAGAGCTTTTGGAACTCTCCTGGTTCTGCGAGTCGTGGGCACTGTTGACGTCCTCCTTCTCCTCGTATTGGATGTAGGCCTGGGCCTTGCGGAGGAGTTCGTCCAACGTGTTAGGCCTTTCGATACCAACTGCCTTGGAGAAATCGCTACGAGGTCGGAGTCCTCACTCGATCAGATATCTCTTCATGCTGTCTGAGGTAGACACTTTGACAGCCCCTCGATTGAATCTCTCAATATAGTCCCGGAGAGATTCTTCGTTCCCCTAAATGATGGCTTCCAGGTGAAGTGTATGGAGAATTGTCTCTTCAGCTCTTTTTAGGAGGTGATGGATTCGGGCTCGAGGCTCTTATACCACACCATCGCGCCCTTCCTCAGGGTCGTGGGGAAGAGCCTACACTTTATGGCTCCCCGGATGTTTCGGTAGTCGAGCATCGCATCGATGCCCTCGATGTGGTCTTTTGGGTCGGTCGCGCCATCGTAATTAGCCAGGCTCAGGGGCACGTGTAGACCGCGAGGAGGACGCGTGGGGGGCACGTGTAGACCGCGAGGAGGACGCGTGAGCGCTCCCTGTGTGATTTGATGAGTTGGGCCTTCATTGGGCCCTCCCCGATGGGGAGCTGGGTTGGGCCGTGCCCGACAAGGGGCAGTCTCTGGCCCAGTCCAAAACACAATCTATTATTATTATTTTTACAAATACATTAGGTTGGATTAGATGTCAGGTTAATCAAATTGTTTAATTTGAATAATATAGAGGGTCGAACTCAAATTATTATTTTAGACCTTCAAAAACCAAACGCGACCGAACTCACCTACTATTTATTTTGTTTATACTCTTATGACGACATTGTGTAGTTACAAAAATGCAAGACATGCAATAAAATTGAGTGTTATTTAATTTGTGATTTAAAGAATGATAATAAACAAATTATTTTATATGATATTAAAAATATTATTGTAATAATATTTTTTTCAATAATAAAAAAAACTAGTTCTTTATTGTGTTATTCTAAAATTTTGATAAAAAATAAATGTGTGAATTTTATAAAAAAATTTGGTAACTCAAAAAATATTAAACCGATCAAATCCACTCGATTTATTCGTCAAATCGATTTAATCAAATCCATTAAAAATCGAAAAATTTATCGGTTGGAATTAAGTCTTTAGAATAAAACTGTGAATTGTGTCGGATTTAAGTTTTGGGCCGATATCTACCAAAATCGATTGATTGTCCAACCTGTCACATCTGCGAAAATTAACCGGCGGAAAAGAACAGAAGAGTCGCCACCGGACGTTGTTTATCCCGACGCAGGGAAAGGAAACGATCGAAGAAAACCTCAACAAAGGGAAAGGAATGGTCGTCGCAACCATATCCTGGGTTTGGGAGTCGGTTACGCGAGGGGAAGGTATTAGCACCCCCTCGCGTCCATCGTACTCGATGGGATCCACGCTTGTTGTTATCGATCAAACGGTGTCGTCATCTGAGTGCTTCACTGCTACTGGAATGGAACGGGAGAAAAGGGAAGGAAAAAAGAAAAGAAGTGACTCGATAGGACATCGCCGTCCTAGGCCTACGTATTCCCTCGGGTGCGGGAAAGTCAGAGTCAACGTAGTTCGGACTATGATTTTGTGGGGGAGGGAGGTTGCTCACCAAGCGTCGCGCCTGTGCCTACGTATCCTCAATCTAACGCGAAGGAGGAAGTCAGAGCAGTCGTAGTTCGACCTACAAGGTCTGGTTGTTTTGTGTCTTTTAGCGGAATACGCCAACGCTCGCGTTCCAGCAGTTTAGGTGTTGCCGCTCGTTGTACGGAGTCTTACGCGTTTACCTGTTTGCGGTAGAACGGAAATGACGTTTCCTTTATGAATGAAGTGGGGGATAGGAGAAGAGAATGATTGTTTGTTTAATGTTTTTTATGAGAAAGTGTTTTGAAGTTTGTTTGAAACTCGCATTGCACTAAAGTCTATGACACAGGAGCGAATGCGTCACATGGTCGTCCCCAACAGGACGTATGCTAAACACTCTAGAAAGGCGAAGGGAGACCCTCCGCCTTCCATTTCCTATGTACTTAAGGCTCGTGGCGTATAATACTCGTTGCCTTTATTACATGTTTTTGATTTTATTTTGAGGTGAGAGGAGAGGGACTCAAAGTTGAAAGAAAAAACAACTAAGGAGAGACTAAATGAATTCCTAATGTTATCATGCATGGATGGCCTTATGGTTGAGTTAAGAAAAGGAAATCTACCTAATAGACAAGGAGGGATTGCACTACCTAATGCTTATCTTACCTTACCTTAATACAAAATTAAGGTTAAGCTAAAAACTCAAAGGGGTGTGAAAGAGTTGTTCAAACAAGCATTATATCACACAATCCACAAGTAAATGAATAAGAGTAAGCAAAAGAAAATAAGAGATGAAAGAAGAATGAGTACTCATGTACTCAATTGCCTTAACTTGCAAGTAACCTAAGCAACATTGATTAAAGAATGTAAAACATAAGCATTAGTTGCTAATTGACTAGAAAAGTTTAGCATACAACTCTTAAACTAAGACTAGTTAGTTTGCATTGATGTTTAAAGCAACATACATGAGCAAACAAATTAAAGTGAGTCCTCAAGGTTAAAGGTCTCATACAAGTCAGTAGCTATGTCTAAGTGACTTTTATTTATGTTAGCATGTTAAAAGAAGTCAAACTATGTCAAACTATGTGCTAAAACATTATACAAATGCAAGTTGTGCACAAACTAGAAGACATGAGTACTTAAGAGTTATGCAAGTGAATTATAACATTATTTTAAATCTAGGTCAGAAGTGTGTAACATGGAAGAATGTATGCAAATGTCATTTGATTAGTATAGGAACCATGTATTAAAGTATTCTCAATGATTAAGCAAGTTAAGTGCAAAAGTAATCGACTAATATGCAACATATGGTCCAAGTTTAAATAAAAAGACATGCAAGGGTGGATGGATGCTATGGAAAAGTTCAAAATCAGAAATGATGTCATATTAAAGATGCCTTAAACAACATTCAATTAGCCTTGGGAGTTCATAACCATTCAAGTTTAGAAGCTAGAGTGAAACGAGCACCAAACAATGTCATTCAAGTTCTTAGAAATTAGCATACTTGTAACACAAGCAAAAGAGAAACATGAAGGGAGTATACATGTTGGATAGATCAAATTCAGTACCTAATGACCTCTAATAGGTCCTATCTAAGTCCTAGAAGAGTTATAAGAACAAGGAACATACAAAGATTAGGCAACTAGAAAAACAATGTTCAAGTAGAAAGTGCAAAGAAAAGTTATGTTCCATGAGGTGTGAAATGCAATTAGAGGGTATTTATGTTTCATGAAAGTAGAGATTTATATTATGGGTCATGTATGATGAGGTGATAGGCAAGTTGGAAGCATCATGCTAAGACATACTACACAAGCACACAAGTTGTCACAAGGTTATGCATTAATGCCATATTTACAAGTCATGCAACTTTGAAAAGAGTAAAATGAGATTAGAAATCAAGTGAGGGTGATAAATGATGCTCAAGGTAAGTAAGAATGTCATATTCATTTGGTTCTCATGTCTCAAAAGAATTAGGGAAGAGATGTCATTAAAAGAACCACAAAGGAAGTGCAAACCAAGAGGGCAAGTTTAGGTTCAAACAAGCATACACAAGTCAAGCAATATGCATCAATGAATGACCTATAATTGAATTATAAAGACCTATAATCCCTATCATACATGTACACAAGTATCTCAATCAATTTAGCAATGAATGGCATAGAGAAAATCACAAAACCCTAAGGTATAGTCTTGAACCACATCCATGAACAAAGGTGCATTTAAACAATCCAAAAGAAAATGATTCAAGGCCCTAAAAATTAAATGGAGTCAAGCAAATTGATGTGAGGTCAGTGAATGAACATCACTTAAAAGATAGGTCCAAAATTGCTCTTGAGTAAGTTCAAACAATGCTCAAACAATCCATTCTAGTCACTCAACAAACAAGGATGAAAAGTGGCCTTAAAGCTCATCCACAGATGACCTAAAAAATCCCAAAAAATTACACAAGGCATATTAATACGTGTCAAACACAATTTCCAATTGGTGTACACAAATTCACTTTAAAACCACTTAAGAAAAATCTTTTATTGAGCATGCATCAAGGGATGTGAACAAGTGAACAAGTTTAAAAGAAAATTATGGAAAAATGTACAAAATGTGTTAATATTGGAAATAAAAAATATAGTAAATTAATTAACACATTTAAGGGGTCTCATAAATTAATTGGGAATTTTTAAGTGTTTTTTACTATTTTTAACAAAAGAAAATTGAAACAATCAAAAAGAAAATAAAAAGGAAGAAAAAGGCCCCAGGGGGTGCAACAATAGCAAAAAGAAGCCAGGGGTGTGAAAAGCAAATATTCTAGGCCCAATGCGCTATCAGCCTGGGGTTCTATACCATGGTCCTCAGTCAAAATTGTTGACTCACTGAGAGCCACATGATTGTATCAAGGCAAAAAGTATACCAATCTAAGGGCCTGAATCAAAAGATCATGTTAGCACGCGTATACCACACACACACCACCAACCAATATTCAGATAAAAAAAGAAAATAAAATACAAAATAAAAAAAGAAAATGAAATTGAAGCACGTGCAGATAAGATGGATTTTTAATTTGATGGCACAATCTCATTGGCTGGCTTATGAACACATGAATAAATCAGAACATGCCACACATGTTTTGACCGTTATTGACTCAGACGCCGGAGCCCTAGCTCCGATCGTCTTCTCCGACCAACCTCGCCGGAGCCAACTGAAAACTTAACCAAAAATGACAAATGAGTACATCATCTTGCACGGATTTCCACGTAGATTTCAATTATGCCATTATTTTTCACATATCATGCATGTATAAGCCAAATCGAATCAAACAATTTCTAGATCTAAAACTGAAACTCATGCTATAGCTATATTTTCTACCAGATACCAGTGCCTACACTCCATAGGACTTCAAATAACCATGCCTCCATCATCCTAACCGTATGCTACTACATAAATAATAACTTAAAAGAAGCTCACTAACCTTCATTGGAGAATGTTGCAGATCCTTCAAGAAACCCTAAGCAAGCTCCTAATGATCTTCAAATCACCTTTAAATGCGAAATAAATGCGTAGAATCAGTTGAATCGTGCTTTAGATTAGAATTGATGAAGATGATGTTGAAACTATGGTTCGATGATAGAGCCACTACAGATCCCTTCTCTTGCATTCAGAAGCTTCAATCAAGTGTAGAGATGAAGAATCTTGGAAGAAATTACAGAGAGAGCGAGAGAGCTTGTAGAGAGAGATTCGATTCAGAATGCAAAAATGAAGTGAAATTGGAGAGTGAATGAAATGGTTGTAACTGTCTCAGTTAAGGCTTGGTTTAGGCTTATATAGGCAGTTAGGAAGAGTTAACCAAGGTTAGAGCATGATTTGAGTTGGGTTAAGTGAGTTAAATGAGTTTTTGCAAAATGAGGTAAAGTTAGTCATGGCGCGGTTATGGTGTGCATGAAGGTGCATGTTTGCTATGGCGTGCTTCATGATGAACAATAAGGATGACAAGTGATAGTTGGGCTGATTATATCACTTGTACCTTAAGATTCTTCCATTTTTGTAAATTGAGTATATGTGGTAAGTAAATGGCATATTTTTGTGTTGTAAGGGTTTGTTTAGCTTTTAAAGGCAAATGAGGAGGTAACATGCGCATAACATGAGAAGAAATGGTTTTATGAGGTTTGAAAAAAAAGTGAAATTATGGCTTATGGTGATGAAGGACCAAGTTTCACAAGCATGACTTCCAAGAGGTATAACTTGATGGTTAATGAGTGAGATGGTGTAGTTTTTGTGTCATTGTGAAGAAGACATGGGATACAACAACTTTAGTGTTCATGGCAAGTTGAGTCAAGGTCTAGAACATGATAAAATCTATCTTGAAGTCATGGATGCAACATTGGTTTTGACACTTAAAATTTTCTAAGTGTTTTGTGGAGAAATGCAATTTTGAGATCCACACTTTGAATGGCCATAACTTTTGATTGGTAGATCCAAATGACAAGTTCTTTGCATATTTGGAAAGCTTGAAAAGCACTCTACAACTTTCATGTTTGGCCAAAAATGATTTGAAGTTTGCAACATGGCTGAATTTGGCTTGGAAGTTAACACATTATCACTTGAAACTTACTATAAAAGGAAAGTTCTAAAAAGAGACTTTCTAAAAATAGTAAGATTCCCACAAATGGCAACTTACCACACAATCTTAACTTTTGATGATTCTTTTGACATTTTTTGACCAAATTTCACCCATTGGACATAATTGACATGATGAAAATGAATTTGACCCCAAAAGGTCAGGAGTTGACTTTTTCCTTGATCATTTGACTTTAAATCCTGTGCATCTGATTTTCAATAATCTGACCAATTAAAACCCTTGTAAAAGACATTGATAACTCAAATTTAATTTATAGACACTTAGAGGCATGTGGAGTATCATGGAAACAAGTTTTGTCCAAAAATCAGAAATAAACTGACTTTTATTTAAAACCCTAATTTGGCCCCCAAAAGTCAGGAGAAATTAACTGATCTTCAAAACCCAATTTCCTCTGGCCATAATGCAAATTGCTTCAAACCAAGATGATTCATGTGATGACATGATGTCCCAGACCCAAGGATTTCACTCATGGAGGTGTCTCAAGCTCAAAGGACCAAAACACTAGTTGATGAGCTACCAGTATGACAGTGCACTCTCCATTACTTCTCTTGCCAAATTGACTTTCTTGATGACATGATGAGCCATATGAGTTGCTTTGGGGATATGGAAAACTTCTATGGATTGATGAATTAGTATGTCATTCTCCTTGCCTTGCACAATACATAGATGGTGACACCCTTGATACCATGCCTTATGAATGCTAATGATGCATATGCAAATGTTTATGTCCTAGATGCAAATGAAATATGAAGCATAAGCCATTTATTGGGAATAAATAAGAGAGCAAATTTTGAGGTGTTACAGCTGCCCCTATTCAATTAACTGTGGACCTAAATGGATGAGAGCAGCGGTTGTCAGGAATTCAAGGTACATAGGTATTGAATACAAAAATAACCAGAAAATTTGCACTCTGTGGGTAAATAGAATGGATATATAACAGACACAATAATTGTGGGAGAAGATATATGTGAAAAAGAGTCCAGAACAATTGAAACCCAAAGGATGCCTGTCGGGAACGGCTGAAGTTTAAAACTTATAGTGTGCCTGTCGGGAACGGCTGAAGTATGCCTGTCGGGAACGACTAAGTTTAAAACTCAAAAGGGCGCCTGTCGGGAACGGCTAAAGTTGAAAACCTATGGTATGTCTGTCGGGAATGGCATATGCGGGCCTATCGGGAACGACTAGGTTTAAAGCTCAAAGGTCACCTGTCGGGAACCGCTAAAGTTGAAAACCTATGGTATGCCTTTCGGGAACGGCACATGCGGGCCTGTCGGGAACGACTAGGTTTAAAACTCAAAGGCCACCTGTCGGGAACGACTAAAGTTGAAAACCTATGGTATGCCTGTCGGGAACGTCACATGCGGGCCTGTCGGGAACGACTAGGTTTAAAACTCAAAGGTCGCCTGTCGGGAACGGCTAAAGTTGAAAACCTATGGTATGCCTGTCGGGAACGACAAATGCGGGCCTGTCGGGAATGGCTAGGTTTAAAACTCAAAGGTCGTCTGTCAGGAACAACTGAAGTTGAAAACCTAGGGTATGCCTGTCGGGAACGACAAATGCGGGCCTGTCGGGAACGGCTAGGTTTAAAACTCAAAGGTCGCCTGTCGGGAACGGCTAAAGCTTGCCTGTCAGGAACGGCTGAAGTTATCCTATCAGGAATGGTTCTTAAAATATATGGTTAAGATGTAAGATCAAAAGATCTATAAACCGAAACATGGGACTCTGGTGAGGAGAAAAGAGGTGAAACCCTGGTACTGCTTTGAAATGTCTGTTGGGGAATGAACGAGGCATTCTTTCTGGTCTTTTCAATCTGATCGAATATAAACAAATTTGGGCTCTCGCACGAGGTATCAAAACCGGCTTATGCTTCGCATACATATGTTTGAATTTTTCCATGGCGTAATGCTCCATCTCAAATGGAAATGCTACACGTTTTTGAGGATGCAATGATTACTATATGAAAAATGCAAGGAGGCTCCTCAGCAAAATAAATGCTGAGGAAAATGAAGTCAACTCTGCTGGGGATAACAAACTGGATTGTCCTTGTGATCGCAAACCGAGCTGAGGAAACAAACATCAATCTAATCTTCTGACAGCCCGTGAGAAAATTTCACCTTAGCTGGGGAGTAATGTTTACACATTCTGAACTTTAAACTGCCAAACTTGCTGCTGATTGCTGTAAGGAATGATGACCGAAGGAATAACTTTCCTGTTGAGGGACCCACCCTTACTTGGGAAGAACTACAACCATCGACTTGCTAATGTCTTGCTAGGAGAAGGAATGTTCAGGCACTCTGTCGGGGAGAGGTATCATACTGAATCTTGCTGGGAAAAGGGACCAAAGACATCACATGCTATTTATGGGCTGACCAGCGAACGTTAACACCTACAAACAAAAGGATGTACACATATGCCCCAGAGTATCATGGGTTTCGAATTCACCACCCAGGAAAACCCACATTTACAGCAATTTTAAGTGTTTTTCAAGCATGTTATTGTAGAGCTTCAATGTTTTCAAATGCAATGTTTATAAAAAAGAAACAGACGTTTTTGTTAACAAAACTGTAAAGACGAAAACAAAAATGACAGCTGCTTGAGAAGAGAGAAATTTATTGATTGAAAAGCCTGTAATTAGGCATTTACATCAGGAGGCAATTCCTAAAAAGAGGTAATTGCTTAAGAAAAGAGAAAAGAAACTATCCTAATGGCAATGTGAAAAATGGAATTCCATTGAGTTTCAATTCTGCTATGGTTCATATGTCTTCAAGACTCTCCAAGTGCTTTGCTTTCTAAGAAGGATGATTGGACTGGTTCCTATCCTTCAAAAATGCCCTTTGTTGAAACGAGGTGGAATACAGGTTACCCAGATCGCAGCCTTTCGCTTTTAAATCTCTCTTTTGCCTGGATTGCCCTTTGCGGGTTTTCAATCCACCAGGATACCCATTTTTGCCTAAGTTGCCCTTTCGGGTTTTCAACTTACCGGGTGTACTCAATTTTTTTTAATTTTATCCCTAATTTTTGCCCGAACCTTTTTCTTTTTTATGGTTTGCCGGGATGCCCATTTTTACCTGGACTCTCTTTTTACTGTCCAGCGGGTCTATTTATGCGAATTATTTTTTGACTGCGTCTGAGTTCACAGGCGACAGAAAATCTTCACCATCCATAGTTGTAAGCATCAAGGCTCCGCTAGAGAAAACCTTCTTGACAATATACGGACCTTCGTAATTCGGAGTCCATTTGCCCCTGTGATCTGTATTAGGAGGAAGGATCCTTTTCAACACCAAGTCACCAATCTGATAATTCCGAGGAAGCACTTTCTGATCAAATGCTCGCTTCATCCTTCTTTGGTACAACTGTCCATGGCACACATCCGTTAACCTCCTCTCTTCTATGAGACTCAACTCGTTGAACCTCGTTCGAACCCATTGGGCCTCATCAAGCTTGACATCCATCATGACCCTTAGAGAAGGAATCTCAACTTCAACCGGTAGGACTGCTTCCATGCCATGCACAAGAGAAAACGGGGTTGCCCCAGTGGACGTGCGCACTGAGGTACGGTACCCATGCAAAGCGAAAGACAACATTTCATGCCAATCCTTGTATGTTACGACCATCTTTTGCACAATCTTCTTGATGTTCTTATTGGCTGCCTCAACGACGCCATTCATCTTTGGGCGGTACGGAGAAGAATTTTGATGTTCAATCTTGAAGCTTTGGCACAGGTCTTGCATCATCTTGTATTGAGATTAGAACCATTATCGGTGATGATCCTCTCAGGCACCCCATAACGACAAATAATCTCTTTCTTGATAAACCTGGCAACCACCTGCTTGGTGACATTTGCAAAGGAAGCTGCCTCCACCCACTTGGTGAAATAATCAATGGCAACTAGAATGAAACGATGTCCATTAGAAGTAGTGGGCTCAATCTTTCCAATCATATCAATGCCCCACATGGCAAAGGGCCAAGGAGAACTCATTACATTCAGAGGATTTGGTGGCACATGCACTTTATCAGCGTAAATTTGGCACTTGTGGCATTTTCGAGCATATTTAAAATAATCAACCTCCATGGTCATCCAGTAATAACCGGCTCGCAACAACTTCTTTGACATGGCATGTCCACCAGCGTGGGTACCGAAAGAACCTTCGTGCACTTCTTGCATTAACATGTCTGCTTCGTGTCTATCCACGCATATGAGCAAGACCATGTCAAAATTTCATTTGTACAACACATCGTCCTCATTAAAGAAGAAACTACCAGCCAACCTTCTTAGAGTCTTCTTATCGTTGTTGGATGCCCCAGCCGGGTACTCTTGACTTTTCAAAAAGCACTTGATATCATGATACCAAGGTTTATCATCTGCCACTGCATCGGCTGCGAACACATGAGCGGGTCTATCAAGATGCATCACATCAATTTCATCACGAGGTACATGATACAGATTTACTGTTTTGAAGAAAGTCAACAGTCTTCTCGTGTAGTCTCTGTAAGGAATCAAGTTGGGTTGATGCGTGTGCCAATCTCTGTTGACCTGATTGATCACTAGAGCAGAGTCCCCAAATATATCAAGAGTCTTGATCCTCAAATCAATGGCTTCTTCAATACCCATGATACAGGCTTCATACTCGACTTCATTGTTGGTGACATCAAAAGTTAATCTGGCAGTGAAAGGTATATGAGAACCCTTCAAATTTATGAGAACTGCCCCAACACCACTACCATTCACATTAACGGCCCCATCAAACATCAGTTTCCACTTGTCATCAGGATCCGGTCCTTCATCAACCGGTGGTTCTTCGCAATCTTTCATCTTTAGATACATGATGTCTTCATCAGGGAATTCAAACTTCATTGGCTGATAATCATCAATGGATTGCTCAGCAAGATAGTCAGACAAAACACTATCCTTAATGGCCTTTTGGGAAGTGTATTGTATGTCATATTTTGTCAAAACCATCTGCCAACGGGTGAACCTTCCAGTGAGAGTTGGCTTTTCAAATATGCACTTTACCAGATCCATCTTTGATATCAATAGAGTTGTGTGAGTCAGCATATATTGTCTCAATCGCTTAGCAGCCCATGCAAGTGCACAACATGTCTTCTCAAGCATTGAGTATCTAGACTCGTAATCTGTGAATTTCTTGCTCAGGTAGTAGATGGCATGTTCTTTCCTACCTGTCTCATCGTGTTGACTGAGAACACAACCCATTGAATTTTCACGTACTGACAGATACATTTTCAGTGGTCTCCCTGGAACTGGAGGCATAAGGATCAGAGCTTTCTGCAAATACTCTTTTATTTTGTCGAATGCCTTTTGGCAATCATTATTCCACCTGATTGATTAATCTTTTTGCAGCAACTTGAATATTGGCTCGCAAGTGGCTGTAAGATGAGAGATGAATCTAGCAATATAGTTCAACCTCCCTAAGAAACCACGAACTTGCTTTTCTGTTCTCGGCTCGGGCATCTCTTGGATAGCTTTCACCTTTGCTGGATCAACCTCGATTCCTCTTTCACTGACTATAAAGCCCAATAGCTTACCAGATCTCACCCCGAAAGTACACTTATTCGGGTTCGGCCTCAGTTTGAATTTTCTCAACCGTTCAAAGAGTTTCTTCAAATTCACCAAGTGTTCCTCTTCAGTTTGCGACTTTCGATCTCCTTATGAATCATGTCATGAAAGAGTGTTACCATAACACGTTGATAAGTAGCCCCTGCATTCTTCAAACCAAAAGGCATCACTTTATAACAAAATGTTCCCCATGGGGTAATGAATGTCGTTTTCTCTATGTCTTTTGGTGCTATCTTAATCTGATTATAGCCGGAGAAGCCATCCATGAAAGAAAATACCGAGAATTGAGCTGTATTGTCAACCAAAACATCAATGTGAGGTAATGGGAAGTCATCTTTCGGACTCGCTCGATTTAGATCACGGTAGTCAACACACATCCGGACCTTGCCATCTTTCTTAGGTACCGGTACAATATTCGCAACCCATGGTGGATAACTGGTAACAACCAAGAAACCTGCATCCAACTGCTTCTGTACTTCTTCCTTGATCTTGATTGCCATTTCTGGTTTCGTTCTTCTGAGCTTCTATTTGACGGGAGAACAACCTTCTTTGAGAGGCAATCTATGCACAACAATATCGGTGTCCAGCCCTGGCATATCTAGATACGACCAAGCAAAGATGTCAACGTATTCCCGCAGCATTTCAATCAGCCCTCTCTTCACATTCTCTTTCAGGTTCACCCCTATCTTAACTTCTTTTCGTGCATCCTCGGTGCCAAGGTTGATAACTTCTAGTGACTCTTGATGAGGTTGAATGGCTCTTTCCTCTTGTTTTAATAGTCTGGCCAGTTCTTCAGGAAGTTCACAATCTTCCTCACCCTCCTCTTCGGCTTGGTAAATTAGATTATCAAAGTCATATCGAGCCATAGCAGAATCGTTATCAATGGAATCCGGAGGACTGTTTCTGCATGAATGATGATTCATGCTTTATTTTAGAAAGAGTTTGAAAAACAGATAAAGAAAGAAAAGATTGCCATTTTTATTTGAAAATAAAATGAAAGACAGGGAACACAATTTTTGAATACAAAACATCCTTTTATTAATGATAAACTTGCATATGAAACAAATGTGGCCCTGCAATGAAATCACTAAGCCTTGGGCAAGGGCATAGGATTTTACATGCAATATGAAAAACAAAGAAAATTACTCTTTCTGCAGAGTGACTTGGATGATGTCTTCAGAGAACCAATTATTCAGCTTCTGCCCCGGGACACATGGGCGCACCCAATTGTCCATATCATAGTCGTTGTCTCTATTGTCTTTACTTGTAGCATAGACTTGGCCATGATTGACGATCCCCCCACTAGAGAAGGTGACAGGTCCTTGACGCCCTTGGACCTTTGCCTGCGAAACTCGAGAGGGCTGGTAATCAATGCCAAACTTATCTTCTTTGAAGGGAAACTCAACCAACTGGCCCTACCCTTCAGCACGACCTGATTGTATTACTTCGAGAACCTGCTTGTAAGAAACTATGGAGGTTCCCGTCTTCGCTTCATTGGAAGGAGAGTCCTTTTCAATATTCACCGCCTCGAATGCTTGACAAAGGGTTTCATGAATCTCGCCATCCATCTCCACATATTTAAACGATGACAAGTGGCTAACAAATATATCCTCCTCTCCACATACTGTGACAACCTGACCATCCATGACAAACTTTATCTTCTGATGAAACGTTGACGATACGGCCCCCGCAGCATGTATCCATGGCCGCCCTAACAAGCAGCTATAAGCTGGCTGAATATCCATCACATAGAAAACCGTATTTAACACCTGTGGACCAATCTTCACAGGTAATTCCACCTCTCCAAAAACTGACCTCTTGGAACCATCAAAAGCTCGCACAACCAGATCACATGGTCGGAGCACGACCCCTTTAACATCCAGTTTTGCCAGAGCCTTCTTCGGTAGT
Source organism: Lathyrus tuberosus (assembly GCA_022829125.1). Classification (NCBI taxonomy): domain Eukaryota; kingdom Viridiplantae; phylum Streptophyta; class Magnoliopsida; order Fabales; family Fabaceae; genus Lathyrus; species Lathyrus tuberosus. The sequence continues at coordinate 208,007 of JALAZF010000632.1, forward strand.
ACATTCAAAGACGAGCAAGTATCCACTAACACATGGGACAAGACTGCCCCTTTGCACTCCATGGAAATGTGAAGAGCTTTGTTATGGTTTCTCCCCTCTGGCGTTAAATTAAAGTCGGTGAAACCCAACCCATTGCTGGCATTGACATTGGCGATAACGCCTTCGAGCTGATTAACTGATATTTCCTGAGAAACATACGCCATGTTTAAAATCTTCAGTAAAGCATTGCGATGTGCCTCAGAACAAAATAACAGAGACAAGATGGAAATTTTGGAGGGAGTTTGATGCAGGTGATCCACTATCTTGTAATCGCTCTTTCTGATAATCCTTATAAATTCTTCGACATCTTTTTCAAAGGAGTTACCGGGCTCCGTCCTTTGCACGAGCTCTTCGTTCACTAATTGTTTTCCTTTGGCTTTTGCCAAGGCTTCAACATCATCATTTCGGAGGGTTTGCGGAGAAAAGAGTCTTCCACTTCGAGTAAAACCACCCATGCCTCCTACACTATCCACACTTGAACCAGTTACCACGGGAGTCTCTATCTCTTGCTTCTGTCCTTGGTAATAAACATCAGGCCCGTAATGCCACGGGATCGCCTTTTCACTATCATATGGAATAGGGCCAGGAACAATTATAGTCACTGGGGCTAACTGCTCAGGCACGGGGATCTGTACTGGTGTAGGCATGGGAATCTCTGCCCGTGTGAAGTAAATGGTGATTATTGAGACCGTATCATCATCCTTCATCATTTGATTAAACTGTAGGAATCCTTCATCTATTAACTTCTGAATACCCTTCTTCAAATCATCACAACCATTTATCTGAATCAAACATTCTTAACAATCTTCCAGACAACCAGGGAACACACCCTTTTAACAAACATTCTTTCACGACACACAAAGATGTTCTGACATTGTTGACATCTGACACCAAGTTTAAACCCCTGTCCTCTTCGATTGAGTTAACCTTTGCTCCACCATGCGAAGGCATGAGATTCTGGATCACATTGGGATTAGGAGCAAAGTTGATGGCTTTCGAATCAACCAAGTCCTGAACTACGTGCGTAAAAGCTTTGCAGTTCTCTATATTGTGGCCGGGCACACCTGAATGGAATTCACACTTCTCATTAGCATCGTATCCATAGGGAAACTTGCCCGCCGGTGGGGCCAAAGTTCTCAACTGTACCAACTGTAGGCGGAGCAAATTCTGTAACATCTGAGCATAAGTCATTGGTAAAGTGTCAAAGTGGCAATCATTCATTCTCTGTCTCGGTGATATTGCCTCTGAGATTGTTGCTGAGGCTCGGCGGCTGGAACTGGAATAGTTATAGCTACTGTCTGATGATATGAACCCTGACGCCCTTTTCCTTTACCCCCTTGGTCATATGCAGTACTTGTCTCACCTTCACGCTTCCTCGATGCATTCCCAAAAGGTTTCCTTGCATTAGAAGAGCTTGCCCCACTGCCATCTTGAATTTTCCCCTGTTTTAGAAGATTTTCAATCCTCTCACCTGCTATCACAATATCAGAAAACCTTGTTAACGGGCATCCAACCAAACGATCCAAGAATGGGCCCTACAGTGTACCCATAACCATATCGGCCATCTCTCTTTCCATCAGCGGAGGTTGCACTCGGGCCGCCAGTTCACGCCATCTCTGGGCGTATTCCTTGAAATTTTCTTTTGGATCCTGCGTCAAATTTTGCAATTGGGTGAGGTTGGGAGCCATATCAATATTGTATTGATATTGCTTCAAAAAGGTTTCGCCTAAATCCTTCCAGTTCCTCACATTGGCCCTCTCCAGCTTTATGTACCATTCGAGAGACGCCCCAGATAAACTGTCTTGAAAGAAATACATCCACAACCTCTCATCTTTAGTATAGGCGGAAATTTTCCTGAAGTAGGCTTGTAGGTGGGTCTTAGGGCATAGATTGTCGTTGTACTTATCAAAAGTTGGAGCCTTGAACTTAGGGGGAATGCTCACCCCTTGCACTAGCCCCATGTCAGCAACATCGATTCCCATGGAGTTTTGACATTCCATGGCTCTTATCTTCTCAGCCAGCACTTCATATTTCCTGTCATAAACATCATTCGGAACCCCCATATCAGCATTCAGCACAGTAAACTGATCTTCTTGGTTATCCTCCACATGAGGATTAGGAATATGAATAAAGCCACTTTGAACCCCGCCTGTAGGGATACCCGTAGCTCCGCCAAGAGGATTATCTGCAACTCTGCCAGGAGGGTTACTATGATTGTCACCAAGAGGGATTTCAACTTCCAGCCTTTGAACTGCAGCTCTTAAATCCTGCTGCCCCTGGGCTACCCCTTACATAAGGTTCATGAATTGGTCCATGCGGGCCCTCAGTTCAGTAAGCTCAGCTTGCATCTGGTCCATAACTCGGGCTTGATTTTGTCTGGTTGCGTAGCGGTGAATGTTGGAATCAGCTATTTTGTCTGCAACCACATAAGGTTAGGAAATCCAGAGATAAATACATGTCATGCAAAAATGATATGTATGAATGCATGCATATGACATGTTTAAACATTTCTGGGTCATTTCACCCCCTGATTCTAGTTCTAAATCCAGGAGGCTGAGTAACGGACATATATTGTTGAGGAGATATTGTTGAGAAGAAAATGTTGTGATAGTGTGCTGTGAGCATTTGTGCTGGGAAAATAGCGACGTGCAAGTGTGCTGTGGAGATACCACTGTGAATACGATATGACGAGAAAACCGAAGTTCAAGTGTGCCATGAATACATCTTTGTACAAACATTGCAGAGAATACAGTTCTGAATAAATCGCTTGTATCACATTAAGGAAAAGCAACCACGTGCTGAAGCGTCATACGATGAGTTCATATACTTGAAATACATCAAAATGGTGATTCCATCAACAGGCCTGATGGTAACCACGGTACATTATAGAAAGCTGCATTAGGAAAAAGAAAAGGAAACTATCAATCATGAAACTTCAAATCTTTCAGCTTCTCACTGGAATGTTTGATTTCTTCGAAGAGTATTTCAGTGATCTGATGACTTGGTCTTTCAATCAGTTCCTTGATTAGGATATCTCTCTTATTAAGAGCTTCAATTAATGAATCCATGTGCATCAAAAGAGCCTCATCATTACTCACCTCCTTAGGCCTCTTCACACCAGCTTGAATTTTAAGTCCACCCACCTCTACCCTGGCATCTTCGAGTTCCACCTTGGTAAGTTCCAACTCAGCTCTGACGTTTTTCAACTGCTCCTGACTCTTACCAAAGTCTTCGCGGTATCTTCTTCGCTGCTCTTGCGCTCTTTGAAGCTCACCTTCTTTGGACTTTAATTGCTCTTTCAGTTCCGCATTCTCGATTCTGACTTCATCCCACATTTACTGATATCTAGTAAGTTTGGCTTTTGCATCGGCCAATGATTATTTAGTCTGCTTGAGAGTCTGAGTAGAGGATTCAGCAGGCATACTAGCTTTCTGATAATACCAGGCTCTGTCGGCGAAATCTTTTTGTTTCTCTGTCAAGATCTTCATTGCATCTTGGGCTTTACATTCCAATTCCTTATTGGTATGCAAAGCGCCCTGAAGACGGCTGCTCAAGTCGGAATTATCTACTCGGAGCTCTTTCACCAGGGCTCGCAACTTGTTGAATTCTTCCATGGTGGCGGTAGTCTCTTCTTTCCCAGTCTCAGGGTACAACGAAGGTGCTCGATCAAAAGGCAAGTAAAAATCTTCAACTCTCTTCTTCACCCAATTTTCGTATGCTGGATAAGCTCGATTGTTGGGTTTGCCTAGAGCGACTTTTCCTTTCCTCTGTATGCTGACCCAAGCCTCGGAAGCCTTTTGTGCTATTGCTAAACCATCTGATGCCTGGAAATACAACGACTTTTCCACATCTCTCTTAATGGGCGGACCCGTCAAAGCGTATCTGAACTGCCTAATGGTAAAAGAAGGATTGTAGTTGATCCCTCATTTTCTCCCTATCAATGGGACATTAGGGAACTCACCACAACTATGAATAATGTCTTTGCCGAGTAGTCCATGGTCTATCCATACAATGTCTTTAGTAGTCATACCCATCAAGCGTCCACATAAGCGCGTGACTGAGGTAGACGATTTGCGAACCATTTATAAAAAAGAGGTGCACAACAATGACCCCCCCTCTTATCTTTTCATTTATGTTATATAAGGCATAATGGAGATCTCTCAACAGGGTTAGCACTGGATTTTGCGCCGTGAATATCCTGACAGCATCTATATCAACAAAGTCAGGCTCGTTAGGAAACAGTATGATACCATACACACAAAGAGCCAACAATGCATTGAAAACAACCCATTTCTCGTCTTTCGCTGCCTCTTGAGCTTTCTTTATCAGATACCCCAGATGATAACCGCGGAACTTTCCTTTGTTGGAGATGTTGGACTCTAACTCCGACTTGCTCAAATAAAGAACACCGGCCGTTTTTCTAAAGTCCAGTTCGCTCTTAGAACCGAAGAATGAAGGATCTTTCTTGATAAAAATCCCCAGAATGTTTGAATACTCTTCCAAGGTGGGCACCAACAGATAGTCCGGAAACACGAAGCATCTAAGTGTGAAGACCCCTGTACTCGTAGTCACTGATATTGTGGATAAGAGATAAGATCCACCCATATTTCTCTTTGAAAGCTCCTAACACCTCCAGACTTACCATGCCTTTCAGGATATTAAGAGGGCCTAGAGTAGGCGTCAGAAATTTGTAAACAATGATGTTCTTTTTCTCCTCAGTATTCATCTTTATGAGAACCCGATGACTGGAATCAAGAGTAGAATATGAACTTGGAAATGAGTAAACATGTATGTTAGGATATGAAAATGCAATGCAAAGGCCTGACATCAGAGTGTCGGGTGTCTGTGCTGGACTGCGTGAATAGTGTCAGTGTAGATCTGTGAATAATGCCAAAAATAACCATCCAAAGTATAATAAGATGAGCTGTCAGCTTTTTGTAAGAACCAGAAAACCAGGTAGGTAGGAGGTCAAAGTCACCTGCAAACCTGTAAACACCCAGCCCCTCTCACATGTGGGTTCTAAAATGCGGGCTCCTCAGTTTCAGATTCTCGATTTGAGAAGCAATAGTACATTCATCCCTCGGGGTACAATACTATCGCCAAACAAAGAGGTCGTCCACTGATTCCCTCCAAAATAAGGTCATCCTATTGCAAGTTCTCAGCTTCGGGTCCTCGGATCGAGAAGCGTAATGGGTTTACCATTTCTGGTCTTCCATTATCACCCCTCGAGAGGAGTGCCTCGACTGAGTCCTCGGGAATGGTCACCAGAGTCGACAGCTCATCAAGGGAATATTCAATGGCCTGCATCAACATGCAGTATCAGATATCTCCTAGAAGAACCTTGTCTGGTTGTGGGTCTCGTGAACACTATACGTGGTCACCACCACGCAAGCGACATGACTATCCACTCTTAATCTTATGTGTACACTCAAGCATGGGTAGTGGACTTATCTCTCAGAACACCCTACCCACCAAACAGAAAAAACAGTCCAGCACAGAATACATGGCAACAGTGAAATGAAAAGAAAGTAAATGTAATAAAACAGTAAACATACAACAATGCCACAAATAAAGCGAGTAAAGCACACAGATAAACACACTAAAATAAAAAACAAACAGGCGCTAGGATTGACTCGCATAGGGGATGGACCAGCAAGAGGTCAATCTATCCCCAACAGAGTCGCCAGCTGTCGCATCTACGAAAATCAACCGGCGGAAAAGAACAGAAGAGTCGCCACCAGACGTTATTTATCCCGACGCAGGGAAAGGAAACGATCGAAGAAAACCTCAACAAAGGGAAAGGAATGGTCGTCGCAACCATAGCCTGGGTTCGGGAGTCGGTTACACGAGTGGAAGGTATTAGCACCCCCTCGCGTCCTTCATACTCGATGGGATCCACGCTTGTTGTTATCGATCAAAGGGTGTCGTCATCTGAATGCTTCACTGCTACTGGAATGGAACGGGAGAAAAGGGAAGGAAAAAAGAAAAGAAGTGACTCGATAGGATATCGCTGTCCTAGGCCTACGTATTCCCTCGGGTGCGGGAAAGTCAGAGTCAACGTAGTTCGGACTATGGTTTTGTGGGGGGAAGGTTGCTCGCCAGGCGTCACGCCTGTGCCTACGTATCCTCAATCTAACGCAAAGGAGGAAGTCAGAGCAGTCATAATTCGACCTACAAGGTCTGGTTGTTTTGTGTCTTTTAGCAGAATACGCCAACGCTCGCGTTCCAGCAGTTTAGGTGTTGCCGCTCGTTGTTCGGAGTCTTACGCGTTTACCTGTTTGCGGTAGAATGGAAATGACGTTTCCTTTATGAATGAAGTGAGGGAGAGGAGAAGATAATGATTGTTTGTTTAATGTTTTTTTATGAGAAAGTGTTTTGAAGTTTGTTTGAAACCCGCATTGCACTAAAGTCTATGACACAGGAGTGAATGCGTCGCATGGTCGTCCCCAACAGGACGTATTCTAAACACTCTAGAAAGGCGAAGGGAGGCCCTCCGCCTTCCATTTCCCATGTACTTATGGCTCGTGGCGTATAATACTCGTTGCCTTTATTACATGTTTTTGATTTTGTTTTGAGGTGAGAGGAGAGGGACTCAAAGTTGAAAGAAAAAACAACTAAGGGGAGACTAAATGAATTCCTAATGTTATCATGCATGGATGGCCTTATGGTTGAGTTAAGAAAAGGAAATCTACCTAATAGACAAGGAGGGATTGCACTACCTAATGCTTATCTTACCTTACCTTAACCAAAAATTAAGGTTAAACTAAGATCCCAAAGGGGTGTGAAAGAGTTGTTCAAACAAGCATTATATCACACAATCCACAAGTAAATGAATAAGAGTAAGCAAAAGAAAATAAGAGATGAAAGAAGAATGAGTACACATGTACTCAATTGCCTTACCTTGCAAGTAACCTAAGCAACATTGATTAAAGAATGTAAAGCATAAGCATTAGTTGCTAATTGACTAGAAAAGTTTAGCATACAACTCCTAAACTAAGACTAGTTAGTTTGCATTGATGTTTAAAGCAACATACATGAGAAAACAAAGTAAAGTGAGTCCTAAAGGTTAAGGATCTCATACAAGTCAGTAGCTATGTCTAAGTGACTTTTATTTATGTTAGCATGTTAAAAGAAGTCAAACTATGTGCTAAAACATTATACAAATGCAAGTTGTGCACAAACTAGAAGACATGAGTACTTAAGAGTTATGCAAGTGAATTATAACATTATTTTACATCTAGGTAAGAAGTGTGTAACATGTAAGAATGTATACAAATGTCATTTGATTAGTATAGGAACCATGTATTAAAGTATTCTCAATGATTAAGCAAGTTAAGTGCAAAAGTAATCGACTAATATGCAACATATGGTCCAAGTTTAAATAAAAAGACATGCAAGGGTAGATGGATGCTATGGCAAAGTTCAAAATTAGAAATGATGTCATATTAAAGATGCCTTAAACAACATTCAATTATCCTTGGGAGTTCATAACAATTCAAGTTTAGAAGCTAGAGTGAAACGAGCACCAAACAATGTCATTCAAGTTCTTAGAAATTAGCATACTTGTAACACAAGCAAAAGAGAAACATGAAGGGAGTATACATGTTGGATAGATCAAATTCAGTACCTAATGACCTCTAATAGGTCCTATCTAAGTCCTAGAAGAGTTAGAAGAACAAGGAACATACAAAGATTAGGCAACTAGACAAACACTGTTCAAGTAGAAAGTGCAAAGCAAAGTTATGTTCCATGAGGTGTGAAATGAAATTAGAGGGTATTTATGTTTCATGAAAGTAGGGATGTATATTATGGGTCATGTATGATGAGGTGAGAGGCAAGTTGGAAGCATCATGCTAAGGCATACTACACAAGCACACAAGTTGTCACAAGGTTATGCATTAATGCCATATTTACAAGTCATGCAACTTTGAAAAGAGTAAAATGAGATTAGAAATCAAGTGAGGGTGATCAATGATGCTCAAGGTCATTAAGCATGTCATACTTAATTTGGTTCTCATGTCTCAAAAGAATTAGGGAAGAGATGTCATTAAAAGAACCACAAAGGAAGTGCAAACCAAGAGGGCAAGTTTAGGTTCAAACAAGCATACACAAGTCAAGCAATATGCATCAATGAATGACCTATAATTGAATTCTAAAGACCTATAATCCCTATCATACATGTCCACAAGTATCTCAATCAATTTAGCAATGAATGGCATAGAGAAAATCACAAAACCCTAAGGTATAGTCTTGAACCACATCCATGAACAAAGGTGCATTTAAACAATCCAAAAGAAAATGATTAAAGGCCCTAAAAATTAAATGGAGTCAAGAAAATTGATGTGAGGTCAGTGACTGAACATCACTTAAAAGATAGGTCCAAAATTCCTCTTGAGTAAGTTCAAACAATGCTCAAACAATCCATTCTAGTCACTCAACAAACAAGCATGAAAAGTGGCCTTAAAGCTCATCCAAAAATGACCTAAAAACTCCCAAAAAATTACACAAGATCTATTAATATGTGTCAAACTCAATTTCCAATTGGTGTACAAAAATTCACTTTAAAACCACTTGAGAAAAATCTTTTATTGAGCATGTATCAAGGGATGTGAACAAGTGAACAAGTTTAAAAGAAAATTATGGAAAAATGTACAAAATGTGTTAAAATTGGAAATAAAAAATATACAAAATTAATTAACACATTTAAGGGGTCTCATGAATTAATTGGGAATTTTTAAGTGTTTTTATACTATTTTTAACAAAATAAAATTGAAACAATAAAAAAGAAAATAAAAAGGAAGAAAAATGCCCCAGGGGGTGCAACAATAGCAAAAAGCGCATTACAGAAGGCAATGGGCTCAGAAGCCAGGGGTGTGAAAAGTAAATATTCTAGGCCCAACGTGCTATCAGCCTGGGGTTCTATACCATGGTCCTCAGTCAAAATTTTTGACTCACTGAGAGCCACATGATTGTATCAAGGCAAAAAGTATGCCAATCTAAGGGCCTAAATCAAAGGATCATGCTAGCACGCGTATACCACACACACACCACCAACCAATATTCAGAAAAAAAAAAGAAAATAAAAAAAAAGAAAATGAAATTGAAGCACGTGCAGATAAGATAGATTTTTAATTTGATGGCACAATCTCATTGGTTGGCTTATGAACAAATGAACAAATCAGAACAAGCCACACATATTTTGACCGTTATTGACTCAGACGCCGGAGCCCTAGCTCCGGTCGTCTTCTCCGGCCAACCTCGCCGGAGCCAACTGAAAACTTAACCAAAAATGACAAATGAGTACATCATCTTGCACGTATTTCCACGAAGATTTCAATTATGCCATTATTTTTCACATATCATGCATGTATAAGCCAAATCGAATCAAACAAATTCAAAATCTAAAACTGAAAGTCATGCTATAGCTATATTTTCTACCAGATACCAGTGCCTACACTCCATAGGACTTCAAAGAACCATTCCTCCATCATCCTAACCGTATGCTACTACATAAGTAATAACTTAAAAGAAGCTCACTAACCTTCAATGGAGAACGTTGCAGATCCTTCAAGAAACCCTAAGCAAGCTCCTAATGATCTTCAAATCACCTTTAAACGCGAAATAAACGCGTAGAATCAGTTGAATCTTGCTTGAGATTGGAATTGATGAAGATGATGTTGAAACTCTGGTTCGATGATAGAGCCACTACAGATCCCTTCTCTTGCATTCAGAAGTTTCAATCAAGTGTAGAGATGAAGAATCTTGGAAGAAATTGCAGAGAGAGAGCTTGTAGAGAGAGATTCGATTCAGAATGCAAAAATGAAGTGAAATTAGAGAGTGAATGAAATGGTTGTAACTGTCTCAGTTAAGGCTTGGTTTAGGCTTATATAGGCAGTTAGGAAGAGTTAACCAAGGTTAGAGCATGATTTGAGTTGGGTTAAGTGAGTTAAATGAGTTTTTACAAAATGAGGTGAAGTTAGTCATGGCGCGGTTATGGTGTGCATGGAGGTGCATGTTTGCTATGGTGTGCTTCATGATGAACAATAAGGATGATAAGTGATAGCTGGGCTGATTATATCACTTGTACCTTAAGATTCTTCCATTTTTATAAATTGAGTATATGTGGTAAGTAAATGGCATATTTTTGTGTTGTAAGGGTTTGTTTAGCTTTTAAAGGCAAAGGAGGAGGTAGCATGCGCATAACATGAGAAGAAATGGTTTTATGTGGTTTGAAAAAAAAGTGAAATTATGGCTTATGGTGATGAAGGACCAAGTTTCACAAGCATGACTTCCAAGAGGTATAACTTGATGGTTAATGAGTGAGATGGTGTAGTTTTTGTGTCATTGTGAAGAAGACATGGGATACAACAACTTTAGTGTTCATGGCAAGTTGAGTCAAGGTCTAGAACATGCTAAAATCTGTCTTGAAGTCATGGATGCAACATTGGTTTTGACACTTAAAATTTTCTAAGTGTTTTGTGGAGAAATGCAATTTTGAGATCCACACTTTGAATGGCCATAACTTTTGATTGGTAGATCCAAATGACAAGTTCTTTGCATATTTGGAAAGCTTGAAAAGCACTTTACAACTTTAATGTTTGGCCAAAAATGATTTGAAGTTTGCATCATGGCTGAATTTGGCTTAGAAGTTAACACATTATCACTTGAAACTTACTATAAAAGGAAAGTTCTAAAAAGAGACTTTCCAAAAATAGTAAGATTCCCACAAATGGCAACTTACCACACAATCTTAATTTTTGATGATTCTTTTGACATTTCTTGACCAAATTTCACCCATTGGACATATTTGACATGATGAAAATGAATTTGACCCCAAAAGGTCAGGAGTTGACTTTTTCCTTGATAATTTGACTTTAAATCCTGTGCATCTGATTTTCAATCATCTGGCCAATTAAAACCCTTGTAAAAGACATTGGTGACTCAAATTTCATTTATAGACACTTAGAGGCATGTGGAGTATCATGGAAAGAAGTTTTGTCCAAAAATCAGAAATAAACTGACTTTTATGCAAAACCCTAATTTGGCCCCCAAAAGTCAGGAGAAATTAACTGATCTTCAAAACCCAAATTCCTCTGACCATAATGCAGATTGCTTCAAACCAAGATGATTCATTTGATGAGATGATGTCCCAGACCCAAGGATTTCACTCATGGAGGTGTCTCAAGCTCAAAGGACCAAAACCCTAGTTGATGAGCTACCAGTATGACAGCGTACTCTCCATTACTTCTCTTGCCAAATTGACTTTCTTGATGACATGATAGGCCATATGAGTTGCTTTGGGGATATGACAAGCTTCTATGGATCGATGAATTAGTATGTCATTCTCCTTGCCTTGCACAATACAGAGACGGTGACACCCTTGATACCATGCCTTATGAATGCTAATGATGCATATGTAAATGTTTATGTCCTAGATGCAAATGAAATATGAAGCATACGCCATTTATTAGGAATAAATAAGTGGGCAAATTTTGAGGTGTTACACAACCCTAACAAGAACCATTGTAAAATTAGAAAAAAAATCAAAATTTAAAGACGATTATTAAAATTTAGGGTTAAATAAGTTTTAAGTCCCTATAAATATAGCGATTTTTAATTTTGGTCCCTCCAAAAATTTTCTTCAAAGAATGGTCCTCATAAAATTTTTAATTTTAACTTTTGGTCCCTCCTGCCAATTAGCGACGGTTTTTACAACTTAGAGACAGAATTAGCGACGGTTTTAGCAACGGTTTTTTATTTAGCGACGGAAATGGCGACGATTTTAGCGACGATTTTAGCGACGCTAATTGGCAGGAGGGACCAAAGGTTAAAATAAAAAATTTTATGAGGACCATTCTTTGAAGGAAATTTTTGGAGGGACCAAAATTGAAAATCGCTATATTTATAGGGACTTAAAACTTATTTAACCCTAAAATTTATTGGCTTAATTGCAACTTTGGTCCCTCAATTTTTTCTTTTTTTTTTATAGTTTTGATTTCCCCATTTTAAAAACCACGTTTTTGGTCCCTTTTTAAGTTTTGCTTTGGATTTTCATCCCCTGTCCAATTTGAGAATAAGTTTTGATGATGTGGCGCTTGTTTTGATGATGTGTCAGTTTCTATTTATCCAAATATATTTCCAAGTCATGTCAATTAATTTAAAAGTAATTATTTCATTTAATTTAATTTTAATTCAATTATTTTTATAAATCAAGTAATTAAAAATTAGAAAAAAATAATACATTGAAGAGACGGGTTAATGAAGTTTTTGGTCCTCCTAAATATCTCATATTTCACTTTTAGTCCCTCCAAAAATTTCCTTCAAAGAATGGTCCTCATAAAATTTTTAATTTTAACTTTTGGTCCCTCCTGCCAAAATCGTCGCTAAAACCGTCGTCATTTCCGTCGCTAAATAAAAAACCGTCGCTATAACCGACTAAAATCGTCGCTAATTCTGTCTCTAAGTTGTAAAAACCGTCGCTAATTGGCAGGAGGGACCAAAAGTTAAAATTAAAAATTTTATGAGGACCATTCTTTGAAGGAAATTTTTGGAGGGACTAAAAGTGAAATTGAGATATTTATGAGGACCAAAAACTTCATTAACCCTTGAAGAGACATTGAACTTGTTCTCCTTCGTCTCATTACTTCAAATTGACATAGCCAACAACCTCATTTTCCATTCTCAGGACATTGTTTTTTCGTTTCTCTCACAAATGGAAGTGTGCGGCAGTCAAATCGAAGGATGAAGGTGCAGTTTTTGTTTTCGTGGATGGGCAGATCTAGGAGTGTGGAGGCGAAAAACGATGAAAGCGATGGAGTGCATTGCAGGTCACGAGGTTTGTAGGTGATTTGGGGGAAGTCGCAGCGGCTAGTTTTCTAGTGACCGGAAAAGATACAAATTTACTTTTGTCTTTTGGTTTCGATTCTCTCTTCCTCTCTGTTTTCTCTTTTGTGTTTTTTGTCGTTTGTTATAGTTTGTCGCAGCGGGTGATTTGGAGGTGTTTGTTGTAGTTTTTCTGTTGGATTATTGATACGGTTCCATTGATGATGCTTGGTGGATGAGCCTAGCCATTTCCATAATTCAAACTGTGCTTTTTTTAGTACTTTTCTTTTCTGTTATATTCTTTCTACCCCACCCACTCACTCACTCATTTATCAATAATCTCTTCTAGAATATTATGAAATGAAAGGGTTTATTGTTGCTGAAAAGTGATGAAGATGGTGTGAGCATTGCACATTGCAGGTGGAGTTGTTGTTGTTGAAAATGTTAGGGTTTACATTTGGGGAAGAACATTTCCAACATTTTTTTGGAAATGGTGAAAATAGGTGAAAAAATTATTCTCAAGCGAACATTTCCAACATTTTTCTGGAAATGGTGAAAATAGGTGAAAAAATTATTCTCAAGCAAACATTTTCAACATTTAAGTTTTTTGTTATTATTAAAAATATCAAAAATTTAATAAATAATGAGTTGGAAAAATTAATTATACTTTTACATTGACACTTGATCAGAACAAGCGCCACATTATCAAAAATTATTCTCAAATTGATCAGGGAACTAAAATCTAAAACAAAACTTAAAAAATGGACCAAAAATGTGGTTTTAAAATGGGGATCAAAACTCAAAAAAAGACAAAATTAGGAAAGCAAAGTTGCAATTAAGTCAAATTTATTGGAAAAAAATGACATGATATAGTAGATAACATAAAAATGTTAAAATTAACACAAATAAAATATGGTATACTTATAAAGATGACATAATATTGTACATAAAATGTTGTAGACAACGTTTTTTAATAGTGTATGAATTTGAAAGCATTGCATATATGTTGAAGATTATTATGGATATTATTAAGGATAAATTATTGTAGAAATTATTATGGGTAGAAATAATTATTTGTTGCATGTAATTGAGAACAACAATGCTATGCTTACACTCATTCATACACCTACACCGTATACAATGTTCACAAATACGGTGAACAGTATCATGAACAGTGAAACCGTACATAAATAGTGACGTGAACAGTGTCATGTGAACAGTACCCGTAAACAGTAATTTTTAATAATAAATTAAAGTTGATAAATGAAATGTAAAAAGTTGGTGAATTAAGTGATGAAGTTGATTAACAAACGCCCAAATATTAAAAATAATTTTTACAAGTTAAACAAAGTAAGTTAATGCAATATAAAAAGTTGGTTAATGAAGTTATAAAGTTGATTAATAAACGTTCAAATATAAAAATAAATTTTAGTACTAAAACAAAATTAGTTAATACAATGTAAAAAATTGGTTAATGAAGTTATGAAATTGGTTAATAAATGTCTAAATATAAAATAATAATTAATTTATATATATATATATTTTTAAAATTATTTTATTATTATAATATTTCACTGTTCACCGTATTGGTGAACAGTAAAATACGGTGTAGGTGTACACATGAGTGTAAGAATAACATTTCTCAATTGCGAATTAAGATTTAGGTAAACTAAACCATAATGTGTGTGTGTATATATATATATATATATAGTGAGAATACTACTTTTATGTGACAAACCTTTAGATGTAAAAATAAATGGTTGAGATATATGTGTCACAATCATCATTTATGTCATGTTCAATTAAATAATGAAAGAGATCTGCATATTCATTAAATAAATATTTTAATCTCAATCATTTATTTTTAAATCTAAGGGCTAACAATTATTTCTTATATTTTCACATAAAAGTAGTATTATATATATATACATGGGCGGTTTTAAGGTCCGGCCAGCCTGGGCATGTGCCCAGGCTCTGGCCAAAATTTTTTTTTTCTTTACACCACAATTTTGAAAATTGCGGTGGTTAAAAGATGCTATTACGGCGGTCTAAACCGCCACAATTAACGAAAATGCAGAAAAATACAAATTTCAACCAAAAACTAAATTATGAAAGTAATATTACGGCGGTTTAAACCACCACAATTAATGAAAATGCAGAAAAATACAAATATAAACCAAAAATTAAATTATAAAAGTGCTATTATGGATGTTTAAACCGCCATAATTAATGAAAATGCAGAAAAATACAAATCTAAACCAAAAATTAAATTATAAATTATGAAAAAAAATACATGTTTAATGTTGTAAATTATGGTTTAAACCAAAAATTTTATATTTTTATGCATAAAAATACAGGTTTAAACCAAAAAATTATAGATTATGCGAAAAAATTATATTTTTATGCAATTAAGTATATATTACATCAATTTTTTTTTATATTATAATATTTAGATTCAACTACATTACAAAAAGTGCAAGAATTGAAATAAAGATTAAAGTTGCAATTTATGACTAAATTAATCAAAAATTAAAAATGAACACTTAGAAGAAATAAAAATTAACATAAATGTAGCAATTATTAAAATTAAAATAAAAACATGTACAATGTTGTAAAAAAGAAGTAGAAAAAAATAAATTTTATCATCAAATATATAAAAAATATATTAGGACTCTATACAATTCTATAGATCAACTAGTACGATACCCGTGCTCCCGCACGGGTAAAATTATTTGATACGGTATAAAATATATTTAAATTTATATAAAAATTTAATATGATATAAAATGTATTTATATAGGTATTTAAATTTGAAATTAGCTATTAATTTTAAAGTAAACAATGATTGTAAATTCAATTAAATTAAAATATAAAGAAAAAAGGGACTCGTGAGACGGAAAAAAAATGAATATTTAATATTTAAAAATAAAGATTTTATTGTTTAAATTAAAATAATTATTGATTAAAATAAAATATATATTGTGTTTATAGTAATCCGTGAAATAAAAAATTCATTTGATACAATATAAAATGTAATTATATACAGATGTAAAATTGAAATTAGTTATTCAATTGTAAAATGAAAATTAATTATACAATTTCAATAAATAATGATGCAAAAAGAAAAAAAAAGACTCGTGAGATAAAGAAAGACAAAAAAGAAAATTTTGATGCGATAATGACCCGTGAGATAAAAAAAATTATTTGATCCGATATAAATATATTTAGATACAAATGCAAAATTCAAAATAATTTACTTAATTGTAAAATAAATAATAATCATACAAATTTAATTGTATTAAATAATTATATAAAAAAGAAAAAAAATTTAAAAATAAAGATTTTGTCTCTTAAATTAAGATAATGGTTGATTAAAATAAAATAAATATTGTGTTGATAGTGACCCGTGAGATAAATATATAGTGTTATTTTATTAAAATTAAAAAAATAGATTATTAATATTTTTAGTGATAATAAATAAATAAAGAAAAAATTAAAATAAAAGTGAGAAAGTGTGGGAAAAAGAAATATGAGAAAGATTTGAAATTTGAATGAAGAGAGAGAATGAATGGATAAAGAAGATTGACACTTGGCATGTTAATAGAGAGATGATTGAGAATTAATTGAGACATTTGTTAATTACCAATTTATCCATAATGTAGTGTAATAATTTTTTTGTGGAAGGGCGTATAAGGCAATACATGCAATCTACTTTTAATGGATTGATAGTAGATTTCAACAATTATAAAAGAAAATATTCGATTTAAAAAAACAATAAAAACAAAATTCACTGTAAAGGAACTGACGTGTCAAAATAAAGGCGGTCAAAACTGCCATTTTTCTAATAACACTACGTCAGTTTATAAAACTGTCATATTTTAATGTAAATAGTGGCGGTTTTATTAAACGCAATTTTAAAACCGTCATATTTCATACAAATTTTTGCGGTCTTTAAATTTTTGCCCAGACTTCAAAATTTTTTTGGCTCCGCCACTATATATATATATATATATATATATATATATATATATATATATATATATATATATATATATATCAAGTGAGAATGACTTTCTTACGTGATAATGATAAGAATGAATAGAGACAATTCACTTAATCTTCACCATTTATTTTAAAATCTAATAGTTCAAATTTATTCTCATGTTCTCTCTCTCACACACACACACACACACACACACACACACACACACACACACACACACATATATATATATATATATATATATATATATATATAACACGTAACCTATGAGAATGTCATTTTTATGTGAGAAAATGAGAATAAATATGAATCATTAGATTTAAAATAAATGGGTGAGATTATGTGTCATTTTTATTTTCTCTTTCCTCCATCATTAAAATAATAATGGAGGAGAGAGAAAAAGAAAAACCACAAATAATATACACAATTTATTTTAAAATCCAATGGTTCAGATTTATTCTCATTTTCTCACATAAAAATGACATTCTCATATGATACGTTCCTTATATATATATATATAACTGAAATTTTAATTTTCATAAGATAAAATTAAAGAGAATTATAATTGTTCTATAGTCGCAGAGGTAGACACCATTGACCGAATTGTGTGAATAAAGATTGATCACATTCATTGTCTTTTACTTTCATTTATCTTTAATCTTCTATACATGTTGATCTTTTAACAATTAGTATCAGATGGCAATTAACTCTAGTGCAAAAGTCAAAGAAAAAAGGTTCGACGGGATGGGTAATTTCATATTATGGTAAAAGAAGGTTAAGCATTTGTTGGCTCAGAAAAATTTACAGAAGACGTTATGTGAGACGAAACCGATCGACATGGAGGATGCTGAGTGGGTAGAGATGAAGGAAAAAACTACAATATTGATTCGCCTTTGAGTTTCAGACGAGGTGATGTATCATATGCTAGACTTGATGAATCTGAAGGAGGTTTAGGACAAATTGAAGAGTCAGTATATGTCCAAGACGTTGATGAACAAATAGTTCACAAAGCATCGACTATACAAATCTGAAGATGCAGGAATGATTTGGTTTGCGACAACATGTCAATGTCTTCAACAACATAATCACTGATCGGATGGTTCTTAGAGTGAAGATTGATGACAAAGTTAAGATAGTTTATTTGCTTTGCTCATTACAAGGTGACTACTCTTACCTATGGAAAAGACACTGTTAGTGATGTGATTACATCTACAATTTTGTCTCATTCACAAAAAAGACAGTGTAGAGGAAGGAACTCAAGGTGACAGTCTGTATCTGAGAGCAAAGAGGAATGCATGCAACATATACAAATTGTTAGGGAACACTGTTGTAGGCGATGTTACATCAGTTGAGTTTAATAATGATGCAACTTAACTCTGGCATATGCGCTTGGATCATCTCAATGAGCGTGGGATGATGGAACTTCATAAGAGAAATTTATTGAAGTATGTTCGTAGTTGCAAGTTGAAATTGTGCAAGTATTGTGTATTTGAGAAACATATTCGTGTTCGTTTCAAGACTGAAAAAACACAAACCATAGGGATTTTTAAACTATATGCATTATGACGCGTGGGACCTACCAAAGAGGTTTCCATAGGTGATTCTAGGTATTTTATGAATTTCAGAGACGGTTTTTTTCCGCAATGTTTGTGTGTATTTCATGAAGTAGAAATCTAAAATGTTTACCAAATTCAAGTTGTGGAAGGAAGAGGTAGAAAATTAAACAGACAGAAAATTTAAGTGTTTAGAAAAATCAAGTATCCGCGGTCAGATAATGGGACAGAGTACACAAATTTAAAATTCAAGAGGTTATGTGATAAACATGGTATTCAAAGATATTTTGTAAGACACCACAACAAATGGTATCACAGAGAGAATGATAGGTTTCTAACTTAACGGGCAAAATGTATCTCGTTAAATGTTGGACTATCAAAAGGTTTTTGGACAGAGGTAGTTAACATGGTGTGTTGTCTTATCAGTAGGTCATCACAAACTTTATTGAAGGAGAAGGCTGCAGAGGAGGTATGGACATGTAATCATATTGATCTTGACAATTTAATAATTTTTAAGTGTCCAGCTTATGTGCATATATTCAATGAAGATCCATCCAAACTTGATCCAAAGTCGAAGAAGGTGTCTTCGTCCGTTACACAAAAGGTGTTAAAGGGATCAAGCTATGGGATCCGATTAAAAGGAAGATGTTAATCAGCAAAGATGTTGTTTTTGATTAAGCCGATAGTTGCAACAAATGTATCAACATCTAAAGGAGAAACTTCTAACAAACACGTGATTCAGGAGATGTTGATCAGCTACCAATGAACAATTTATAGGTAGTGCCTGAATAACAGAAGGAACCATGCTTTGATGTTGAAATTGACTACACACCTAAAGATTCAAGTGAAGTACAAGATTATATTCTTATACGTGACAAAGAACGTCATTAAACCAAGCCACCAGAAAGATATAAGTATGAAGAATTGACTGCCTATGCACTTCTTACTAGTTATGGAGGTCTTTTTACTTTTTGCGAAGCTACAACTAGTTAGGAGAAAGATAAGTGGATGAGTGTAATGGTGGATAAGATAGAGTCCGAAAAAAGATAAGTGGATGTATGGATGACAACGGGTCGGGTCGGGTGCGGATTTCACACTACCCAAACCCGCACCCGAAATCACCACCCGAACCCGAACCCAAAGGCTATTCGGGTGGCAAAATAACACCCAGCCCACACCCGTTGGGTTCGGGTTTTTTCACCCAAACCCGAACCCATAGCAAAAACTATATATATATATATATATAGCGAGTGTGGTTTCGGGTTTCGGGCACGGGTTTTACACTACCCAAACCCGCACCCAAAATATCGGGTGACACCCGAACCCATTCAACTCGGGTTTTCACCCGTTGACTCGGGTTTGGGTGAGGGTGGGCCCCGTGGGTTTGGGTCTGCCTGCCATCCGTAAGTAGATGCGTGCAATGTAAGGGTGGCAAAATGGATGGATATGGATTGGATTGTTAATGGATGGATCAAAACAATCAATTAGAACTTATTCTAAAAAAGCCAATTCAATCCATCCATTAACATTTTTTTAGTGGATGTATATCCATCCATCCATAAAATTAATATATATTTAATAATTAATATAAATTATATATATATATATATATATATATATATATATATATATATATATATATATATATATATATATTATTTTAAAATTTTATAAAAACTATTTTCTAAAATTCTCTAAAACTATTGTTTTTATTCTCGCTCAAAATGCAGTCAATTTAATTTTTTCTTCTTTATAATTTATGAAACAAATAGTATATAAGAACAATAATTTCAAAATTATCAAGACCGCAAAACAACAAATCAATTCGTACGACCATGTAATTAAATTAGTTTGTAGAACCATACTAAAAACTCTATAACCATAATATCTTTTCATACATAACTTTATATTATTTAAACTAATTTATAAATCTATAAACTGATTTGTACCAGCATCTAATTAAACGAACACTTAAATATATTTTTTTGATACATAACCTTATATTATTTAATTATAATTTTATAACAATAGTACAAATTTTAACCTTTCAAAATTTCATAATTTAATGGTTAGTATAAATACTTTTATCCATATTAATTAAAAACTAATAACTAATTACGTAAGGTTAAAGTTCAACTAAATAACCATTTTTACCATTTTTTTCATACAATTATGTTCTATATAATAATCTGCAAGTTATAAAATAAAAATGTCTTGCATATTATGCTTGGCATAAATATATAGTATTTTATTTTTTATTCAATTTTTTATTTTAAAAATGTTAGTAAAAAAAGATTAAAGAATTTTTAAAAATAATTTAAAAGATTTCATCTTAATATAAATATTTTTATTATTTAATTATAAATATTATTAAAAATAATATTAAAATAATCCAATGGATTTTTAAAATGTATTGGATGAATTGATCCATCCATAATTTTAAATGGATGGATTGAATCCAATCCATAAACTTATAATTTTTATAATGGATGAATTTGATGAATTATTTAGTGGATGGATTGGATGAATTTTTTCTTAATGAATTTAATTGCCACCCTTAGGGCAATGGTGGCTGCGATGGAGTCTTTGAAAAAAAATCAAACATGAAAGCTTATTCAGCTTCCTATAAGAAAAAGGATCATCGATTGTAAGTGGGTGTTCAAAAGAACAATAGTACCAAAAAAAAATAAAAGAAAAATGAGTATTCACAATAAAGAGATTGATTATAATTAGATTTCATCCATCCTTCTATCAGGACAATGTTAACCTTGGAAGTATTGCTTTTTACAACTATCAATATCACATTGGATCTTGGGGAGCTTAGTCTTGAGCTTGAATTTTGTTAATGAAAAAAAAAAAGGTGACTTGAATGAGAAATTTACCAGACATATTTTTCCGCAAGAATCGGCAAAGACAATGGATATTTTACACCAAAAACATAATTACCAAAATTTATAGAGGACCATATATAAAAAGAATATAGTATACATCATTTTATAATTCAAAAAGTCAACACAGGTAATTTGTTTTCTTGAAACTCTTGTCACTATATGTCATAAGTTTCTCATCAAACTAATTTGTTTTTTTTGTGGTTAATGCATTTAAGTGTGTGTTTAAGTATGATTGCTTATATGTATAAAAAAATGATTAATAAAAGAATTACTATTCTATAATAGTTGTGTTTAAGGAGGGATGATACAATACAACATCCAAAAACTCACATACAAGTTTTCATAGAGCCATAAATCAAATTAAAACCTAGGTAAATATACTCATAATACAAATATCATCATATAACAATGATACAATAGTTATAAACAAAACCAAACTGCTAAAGCCAGAAGAAAAACCTTTCTTTTGTGACCAAAAACTTGTCATGAGAGAAGTGATAGGGTTTGGCTTCAAACTAGATCCTCGTTACCGGATCAACCAAATCTCAATCGTTAGATCCGCGTTGCAGCTCAATCCAACGGTTGAGATTCGAATAGATTGACCGTAGAGGATCTAGTTCGGTTGTTTTTTTTAACAAGTGATCATCACTCATTACATGTCGGAGTCCTGTCGACTTGCCAGGCATAACTCGTGCAACTCGTTGAGTACCCATTCCTCTCCGGTATGTCCACCCAACACCAAAACCCTAGTCCCTCCAACCACACAAGTGCTATGACCCCAAGCAAACTTAGGTGGTTGCCCCGGAACACTGAGGATCCTCCATGATGGTTTCTCTTCTGCAGGGTCCAATAGAAATAGCTGAGACGGCGAGTGAAGACCTGCGATGGAACCTCCAAATATAATGACCCTCCCACAAGGCATGCTTACAGCAACATGATCTAGTCTAGGAGGAGGTACAACAGCGTTTTGATTCGCTAAACCAGTGAATGCACTACATTCTAGTTGCCTCCATTGTGGCTGTTCAGCTTCTAAATCAATTGTATAAGCATCACCTGATCTTAACCTTAAGTGTCCACTTTTGGCAAGTCCACCAAACATGAGAATCTTTGTCCTCCCATAGACCGAAAGCGAGTGTCCTAACCTAGAAGGCGGAGTCCATGGAGTTGGAATTTCTCTCCATGTAGGATTGTCTATTGTTAAATCAAGTAAATATGTGTCACTAAGAAGCACTCCGGCATCCGTGCAACCGCCCGAAACCACCAATTTGGAACCTTCAATTGTGCAAGAACTGTGCCATGATCTCGGAAGAGGTGGTGCTCCGCCGAAGACCTCCTTCCATGTTGGTTGTTGAGCATCTAAGTCAAGCACAAACACATCATTAAGCAAACCTTGCCTACCGCATCCACCGAAAACCACCAGCCAAGAACTATTTAAGCAGGAGAGAGTGTGACCCCACCGGCCGGGCGGGGATGCTTTCACGATAACCCTTTCCCATGCTGGATTTTTAGCGTCAAGGTTCAGAACAAAAGTATCATCCATAGGCTGCATATCAACTCCTTCTCCTCCGAACAATACAAGCCTATTACCTGCAGCACAAGTGCTGAAATTGCAGCGGGAAGGCTCGACTCCGCCTCCAACTGTCACTTTTTTCCAGCAAACTGCCTCAAGAGTAGTAAGCTCTCGAGATAGACGACCCCATCCTAACTTCTTGGTCATCAGTTCCAATGTCCCGGTCACTTCTTTTCCCCATGCATTTTGACAAACCATCTTCCTAACATGCTCGTTCTTTGTTAATTGGCGTATCCTCCTGCAAACAGAACCAATCGACGCAACATCCCTCGGTGTCAACCGCGATAAAATATTCTGCGCCAATACTTCATCAGAAAGCTGAAGAATGCCACACATCTCTCGGCGCTGCTGCTGCTGCGGACTGTACAACAATCTTCCACTCTTGGGCGAATACTTACTATTTTTATCAAAATCTTGAATGCAAGTCTCTCTATAAACCGGATACGAAACATGGTTAAGATCAATGTTCGCCTCCGAATAGATTTGAATACCTATCACATGTGTCACAATTCCATCGTCATCATGAATCGGTGTAAGCCTGAGTCTATTCACCAAAGGAGTACCATCCTTCCTGAAATTCAAAAGTTCACCTTGGAACTCAATACCTTCCTCAAGACATCTTCTAATCTCCGACACCACAACCGGATCCACCAAAGGATGCCGCCGCTGAGCTCGAGGATCTCTATACTGTAAGAACCGGCTGTAAAAACAAAAATTTCAAAGCAATTAGAGGAATATTTTTCCAAAAGTGAACCAGTCAAAATATTCTAAAAGAAATATCTAGTCATAAAGGAATGAAAAGTATCAAATATCTTCAAAACAAGATCTTTTTCACAAGTAGTTAACTAATTCACAAGCACAAATCTCAAATTTAGAAATAATTGATTCCATGAAAATGTGGTTTGCAAAATGAAACCAAATTGCCACTAGTCTAGATCTGAAAGAATAGAATCATTTTCACCGTTTAAACAAAGTGGGTCAAAATTAAACCATGAAAATTAACAAACTTTACATAAATTCAAATCATAAATCCACAAAAAAAGTGAAACACCAAAATCTTACCAGTTACGACCAAGCGCTTCATGAGCACGATACCCAGTTGAAATTTCAAACACTTTGTTGACATAAATGATTGGAAAATCAGATTCAAGTGCATCTGAAACAACAAAGGAAGTTGGAGTTGTTGGGTAGACGAAAAACTCTGGTTTCAATGGAAGCTCACTTTCATCTTCTTCATCAACAACTTGGTTTTCTTGTTCATTCTTCATCATGTTCATGCATTTCAACCTCTTCCCACCCTTTTGATTTTGATTCTGCACCTCTTCTTCATCTTCTTTATCTCTTGCCATAGCCATCTCTTCAAAATATATCTCTCTCTCTTCAATCTCTCTCTCTCTCTACAATGTCTGAAAAAACAAACTCGTTCTGTTTTTTTTCTGACAAAAACTCAAAACTAGGAGTATGTAGTAATAAGGAAGAATGTTTGAAATTTTGTGACGGAAATACCCTTATTAAAATAATAATTTACGAAAGGGTATGTGAGTAAATTACACAGTACTTAGATGGATGTCATTTTTGTAATTAGTTGAAAATACAAGGGTGGATTGAAATAAGAAAGAGTCAACATTATAAGACATGGATAGTAGAGAGATATTTTGTTCGAAAATATCTATGAGTAAATTCTTTCTCACCACGTCATAAGAGTAAGATATTTTAATTTTAATTTTTTTTATAAAAAATAACAAGATATTTTAGTTTTGATTTTTTTATTATAAAAAAATGAAGATATTTTTTTGAGACTTCGCGGGAAATGCACATATTTTTAGTTAGGTATCGTGGTTTTATGAGTTCCATTTGATTTAAGCGCGTGTGACACA
Organism: Lathyrus tuberosus; assembly: GCA_022829125.1. Classification (NCBI taxonomy): domain Eukaryota; kingdom Viridiplantae; phylum Streptophyta; class Magnoliopsida; order Fabales; family Fabaceae; genus Lathyrus; species Lathyrus tuberosus. The sequence goes on from JALAZF010000632.1 coordinate 232,762, forward strand.
AACACATTTATTAGATGGAGGACACGTGTCTTGATAAATATCAAATATCTAATCATATATAGTAGCATATGATTGTAATAATGTATGTATAGTCATATCAAAGTTTTTGATAACTATCGAACCATTCCCCTTTTGTTATAAATTATTTTCCTTTTGGACTTTCACAAAAATCGGTGGATATTATTTTTGGGCATTTAGTAGAATTTGTTTTTGTACAATACATTTTCTTCTATATTTTTAAAATACACTTTATTCTTCTCAAAATTTTAAATTAAATCTATTTTAAACCATAAAAATTAGGTAGATTGAGCCGACATTTTCATTGTCCCTATAAAAAAATGAATGCACCTGTCAATAGGATGGTGAACCTTCCTTTTTTTTTTAATTGTTAAATATATTTATATTGTTTATTTAATTGTAATTATATTTATATTAGAAAAAAATAATGATGCATCGATAGTGTAATTTTTTTTTATACTATCAACCAATGACGATCATGCATTCCGTCAAATCATACTGAAAATTTTAAAATAATTATATGATATGACAAAATGATATATTTCTATTGGATGATAATATAAAATATATTTACGTTGTCAGTGCATAACAATTAAACCCTTTATATTATTAATAAATTAGTTGAATAAATATTAAATATTAAGTTAATATTTTAAAGAAAATTTAAAAAGGGTTATTTATTAAAATTTGTAATAGTTTGTGATGTATTTGTGAAGGTCCCTTCCAAGGGGGGGGGGGGGGGGGGGCATGCCCCATGAAGCGTCCTTCCGGTGTGATTTATTATGTGATACATGGCTCATACAGAGAGAAGATGTGGATAATACTGTTATCTATACCTTAATTGAATATGCGGATGCATGCCACAACTCTTGAGGAAATAGGCGGTCAATAGTTTCCTCCAGTCAGGGGGGAGCGATTACCACTTCTTGAGGGCTCCTTGAACCATGTGCTCAAGTATCTCTATAAACACCTCGTCCATAACGGGAGAGAGGACAAATCATAACTTAACTCACATAGTTAGAATAATAGTAATAAGTATAAATTTGTAGTAATTCTACTGATCAGCAACATACACACACACACATATATATATATATATATATATATATATATATATATATATATATATATATATATATATATATATATATATATACACACACACACATGAGAAGGGAGAGTACGATCCTACAATTAAGTTAGTATTGATGATTATACACTGAATATAGAAACATAATATTCTAGCCTATAATTAGAATATAAATGCTATTAACTATACATAAAACAATAGGGACAGATGCTGATATTAAGGAATCGTGTTTCTAATTCCCCCCTTCAAACTGGTGGTAAGTGGATAACACCAAGTTTGTCTCTGAGCTGGCTGAAACGTGTGTGGCTTAATGGCTTGGTGAGGCAGTCTGCAATTTGATCAGTTGTAGGAACATAGGTCACAACAACTTCATTTTGTAGTACTTGATCTCTGATATAGTGAATATCGATTTCAATGTGTTTGGAGCGAGCATGGAGGACAGGATTTGAGGCTAGTGCCTTGGCACTTAAGTTGTCACACCACAGTATGGGTTTCCTTGGAAGTGGGAGTTTAAGTTCAGTAAGTAATGAACGAATCCATGCTATTTCAGCAGCTAAATCAGCTAGGGCTCTGTATTCTGACTCAGTGCTTGACCTTGATACCATATTTTGCTTCCTTGATGACCAAGAAACAAGTGTTTCACCAAGGAACACACATTGACCAGCCATGGATTTTCTGTCATCAACACTAGTGGCCCAGTCTGCATCAGAGAATCCATAAATGTCCATATCAATGGATGCCTTGATGTGTAAGCAATGATTTATGGTGCCTTGGAGGTACTTAAAGATTCTTTTTGTGTCTTGCCATTGTTCAAGTGTTGGTAAGCTCATGTATTGACTGAGTTTGTTAACAGAGAATGCTAGATCGGGTCTTGTGTGAGTCAATTATTGTAAGGCACCTATGGCTTGTTTAAACAGAGTTGGGTCAGCTAGTTTCTCTCCCTCAACTGTGAACTGCCTACCTGTTATCATAGGTGTTGCACATGGTGAGGCTTTGTCCATCTTGAATTTACTCAGTAAATCACTGATGTACTTAGATTGTTTGAGATACATTCCACTGGTATCTCTTTTCACTTTTATGCCCAGAAAGTAGTGTAGCTGTGTAGCGCGATTTTTGTGGTTTCGAATCACTATCGCTTTGGTACTACAGTTCGATTCATTTTTTATCCTATTGAGCTGATTAAGAAAGGAAAAATAGATGTCTCTAATTAACCCTGCTTGCATACTGAGTTTAAACAGCTGACTGTTGGTTTACAGATGTTATCAAAAGGGTGGGTCTCTCCGAGGTTATTTTGCTTAAGAATACAGTGTCTTGACGGTTCATGAGGATTTTGGTAAGGTACTGGATCTGATGTTTTTTATTAGTATGCTCGCTAAGATTTCACAATCTTATGCCTACGTATTCCCATTTAAACGAAACAGGTAAATCAGAGCGATCGTAGTTCCTCCTATTCTATGGGAGGAAAGAGATGTTTTGGTGTCTTTTTGAAAGCCCAAGACATGAAGCTAAAGGTGATTTGTATCTTGTTTAAAGCCCAAGATGTGAAGTTGAAGGGTCCTGACTGAGAGGGAATTTGTCATCTCTAAAGAGGAATTGTTGATGTTTGTATGCTGTGAGCAAAGCACAAATTTGATGCTAAAAGGTTGATTGACTCAACCGGGGATTTCTTTATACAAAGCCTAAGAGGAGGCTAGAAGTTTGACTTTTCCGGGGAAAATGTTCTTTCTGTTTAGTAAAAAGCCCAAGATTGAGGCTAAAAGGGTTCACTCAACAAGAGAGTGTTTTTATGTGTCTTGTACAAAGCCCAAGACGGAAGCTAAAAGATTTGACTCAACAAGAGAGTACTTTTATATGTCTTGTACAAAGCCCAAGACGGAGGCTGAAAAAGATATGATTGACTCAACAAGAGAAGCTTTTATACTCAACAAGAGAATGTTTTGTTGTCTCGTACGAAGCCCGAGATGGAGGCTAAAAGGAGATTGACTCAACAAGAGAGCCTTGAAAAAATGACTCAACAAGAGAGTCTGAAAAGGTTAGCTCCGCTGGGGAGAATCTTTGTACAAAGCCCAAGAGGAGGCTATCTTACTGCTGAGGGTTCTTAAGATCCCTAGGCATGTCCAAGTAGAGAACTCTCAAGAGAGAGACTGGGTTTCTGCTGGAGATTGATCTAGAATAATCGGGGTTTCTTCCCATGTTAAGAATGTCTTTGAGACTCAAGAGGATTTAGACTATCCGAGTATAATAGTATAATCGAGTTTTATCTTTTATACGATGCCCAAGAGGAGGCACGGGCATTAAGGGATGAGAATCAACCCTAAAATGGTCGGAGTTTTGACACTGGAAAGACTGCTCTAGCAAAGGATGACTAAGTTCTGTCTTATACTTTTAAGAGGTCGTCAGGGTCCTTGTATTAAGCTCAAGAGGAGGCATGAGAACTTCTAAGAAGCCGAAGGGTCCTTGTACAATGCCCAAGAGGAGTCGGGGATGCTTTTAGGATGCCTGTGGGTCCCCAAACCAAGAGAAGTTCAAGAAATGTAATTCACAGAGAAGAGATCATTCCAGGAAAGTTCGAGAATTTGGAAGAAACTCAAGAGATGCCATTCACGGAGAAAATATCATCTCTAGGGAGTAGAGTTTCTTTGACAATTTCTAGGGGTGACAGTCTGAGAAAAGGTTCACCGAGAATACTGCCTTTCTCTTTGTTCCATATTGTTTAACCCCAAGAGGAGGGAAGACTGTATCTGGAATCCTACGGGGGATCTAGTTTTGTTTGTATTCAGGAGGGCTTTACCTAGTTCTAGACGTAGTTGTCGGGGAAAACTCTAAATAACTATACTAGTATTACACAGTGGATATGTGACAAGTATATAGGAGGGTATGAAAGAAGACTTACAGTGAAACAGCCCCACAATACAGTTATATACATATGAAAACGGTAAAGGAAAACGAATAAACACTTACCCGTTGTAAAGCTTCCATGTTATGTTGTTAGTTGTTCAACAAAGAAATTAAAGAAAGTTTTGATAACAACATGAATTCAAAATCAAAGGAGAAAGTGTTTTGAAAAGATTGTTGGGGCTTACAGCTCAAGGAGACGCCCAAATTTTAACAGTGATTGCACCGTTGTTTTGAATTTGTATAGGGACTTATACAAGTGACTGAGGCCCAAAGAGGTTTTCTGTACAAAGGGATGGGTCTTACACTCTCTCAAGAGGCCCAAAAGTGCTTTAAAGAAAAAAGATGGGTCTTATAGCTCAAGGAGAAGCCTAGTTGATTTTTTTAAAAAGGCGACGATTGCGCCGAACTTTTGAAAATATACAGAGAGACTTATACAATGTGTGAGGCCCAAAAATGATTTATTTACAAAAGGGATGAGACTTACACTCTATCAAGAGGCCCAAAAGTGTTTTAAAGAAAAGAGACGGGTCTTATAGCTCAAGGAGAAGCCCAGTTGATTTTGTTAAAAAGGCGACGATCGCGCCGAACTTTTGAAAATATACAAAGGGGCTTATCCAATGTGTGAGGCCCAAAAATGATTTATTTACAAAAGGGATGGGACTTACACTCTATCAAGAGGCCCAAAGTGTTTTAAAAGATTTGTTTAGGGTGATTAAGATCAAAACCCTAAATTTATTTCAAAATGTATTTTAATTAAATAAAAATTTAATTAAAATAATCAAAATTATCAAACATATGTGCAAAACAAATTGTGATCTTGGATTAATGTTTGAAAAATCATGTTTTTATTCACAAAATGATTGAGAACCATTTAAGTTTGGAAAATCAAGAAGGAAAAAATATTTTAAATGTTAAAAAAACACATAAAATTTAATTCTTTGCAAAAATATTAAGTATATGAAATAAATAATATTTTTGGGAATTTTTGGCAAAATAAAATATTTTAACATTTTTGTGAATTATTAAAAAAAGAATCAACTCAAAATCATTAAAAACCAGAGAGAAATTAATTTTTTAATCAATTAAATAAAATCACAAAATTTAAATATTCAAAAATTCAAAAAATGGCTCCAAGAACACCAAGTTCTTGCCCGCGCCCTCTGTTTTGCCCATATTTGTGTTTTCTATCCAATCTCACTGAATACTTGATGAAAGCACACAATCCACATATCAATCTGCTCGTTTTCACCTCACGATCATGTCTATGGTCTTTAATTTCATTTATTTTAAGCATGGAATAAGAAATTAAGACAAAACCTCAAGAACCCTAAAATTTGCATGAAGGCTGAGAATTTTGATACACGATTCAAACAAAGTAATTAATTGAGGGGAAATATTCTATGCATGATTATGAACATTTGGAAAAAGTATTGTGCGAGGAAATATGCATAGATTAAGAGATGACAAAGTTTAGGCTTACTTGAAGGTCGTGGCAGCAAGAGCAATGTGATTTTTGAGTTGGAGGTGTTACAGATAAGTTGTGATGATCTGAACAGCTTCCCTACACCATATGGAGTGTGTTTGAATGCTTGGACTTGATTGGAAATGACTGGATCACTTCATGGCATCTCAACTGCAACTTGTTTGAAAACTTGAGCAACTGGCTGGTGATTCTGAGAAATCAGTGTTCCAGATGTTGTTTAAGTGCTTGGATCACTTCTATATGATGTATATGAGGTGTGTGTGTGTGATTGGTTTGGTTGGAATTATTCCCAAGCTCAAAACCCGATAGTGACTTGCTTTGGAAGGCAAGTTTGAGAGTGAGTAGATGATTTTGAGAAAGGCAAGTGTTGTAGGACTTTGGTGTACTTAAACTGAGCACAAATGAGCTCTATTTATAGTAGAGCAAGTTTGTTTTGCAAGGAATAGTGAATGGCAATTGCTGCAAAGGTTTGGCAAATATTGATCAAAAGGAATCCAAGTCTCCTCTAGCCATTGACTAGAGGTTAGAGCACAGGCCTTTGGTTCCCTAGTTCTGAGATCATCCTTGACTCATTCAGTTGGAAAAGGCTCAGTTCATGCCACCTTGGTGCATCCATTGAATGCTCCAAAACAAAATTGGAGTATTGTCCCCTTTTTAGGATTTTTTAGGTTTGGCATGCTATTTTTAGTTCCAAATACTTGGGAGGCTTATGGATCAATGTTTGTTCCTCCTTGGTCCCCCCCTGAGGTGTTCAGATAGATAAACTTATTTATCATTTGCACAAATTGCCCAAATCGAGCAAAATGCACAAATCTGTCTTGTTATGATAGTCGCAGCAACGCATATTGCCACTGTCATAACTTCTTGCTCAGATTGAGTTTGGTGGAGTTCTTGGCCATTTTGGAAAGCTCTCATATGATACAATATATGTGTGATCATAGTTTGTTTTGATACTTTTTGGATCCAAGTGAAAAATTCCCCTACATTTTGGAAAAAGTGAAACAGATTCTGATTTAGTGAAAATTTCACTAAGTGTTGGAAAAAGTGACATTTCATGTTTTCAGCCATTTTGATCCAACCATAACTCAAAATCCATGATGAATTGGAATGAGGTGTAGCTGACACTTTTAAAGTATGCCATGAGAGCTACAAATCCATCTTTAGATCATCCAAAATGGTTACTTGGATCACAAGTTATGATCCTTGGAAGTTGGTACCCTAGCCACTTTGTTCCATAACTTAGAAAATTTCTAAGTTTTCTATGGTTACCCTTTTTACAAGTTACCCCACTTTTCTTGGTTTTTCTTGATGAATGATGACCCCAATCACATATTAACATCATTTTAGGGTTAGGGAACCATAATTGATCAAGGAATCAAAAAGTCAAACTTTGACTTTTGGGCACAGTTGACTTTTTATCAAATGAATTCCAAACTGTGCGATCCTCTATGAAATCAAGTCCTTGACCTAAATCAAACTTGATGGATTGATTTCATAGGTGTTATAGGGTGTATTGAATTATGTCCCAAGGTTTGGAAGCATGTCCTGGTCAAAGGTCAAAGGTGCAGTTGACTTTTTCTCAAAAACCCTAATTGTGGTTCTGATGAACTTGAAACTTGTAGACCAAGCTTCTTGGATCAATCCATTGTTGTAAATGGATCAATGTAGTGTATTAGGGACCCTCAAATCATGTCTTGAGGTTTTGGCTCATGCTTTGTCCCAAAATTCAATTTTGTGGTGAATTAGGTCAAGAAACCCTAATTTCTGATTTTTTATGAATGCATCCCCTGAGGCTAAATTGACTTGATGACTGGGTCCATGAGGTCCCTTGGAGTATCCTGGGTTATGCTTTGAAGCATTAGCTCATGCCCAGAGGAAAAATTCCATCCGGAGGCCTTGGTCGACCAAAATCCTAATTTGGTGACACTGATGATCTTGAGGCTTAATCCACTTGGAATGTTGCAACCTTGTGCTTGATTCTTGATGTGGGAGTCCTCTTATCCCATTGTGGGTGTTTGAGAGGTAAGACAAGTTGAAGATCATGTCATTCTTTGATTAATCCTTTGTCTAAGTGTTCTGAGAGGGCTCAAAACCCTAGCTTTTGCTAGTAGTGAATGTTCAACAATTCCTTGAGGAGATTGATGAGACATATATGTACCTCCATATTGTGATGATGATTTCCACAATGATGGGAAATCTTAGTGGTCAAAATTTAGGGTATGACAGATGCCCCTATTTAATCTTCTTGGACCCGAAGGTGTGAATGGCAAAGGTATTCGGGCATTCAAGGTGCAAGAGGATTAAATATCTGAATACCTAAAATTTTGATGGTGGTTACGAATGGCAGGGTGCTCATCCATCTTCTTTCACTAAGTAATGATGCTTAGAAAAAGGTAAACTTCCCCTCGATCCTGGTCTTCATCCAAGGAACTGGTCTCAGTTTTATTTTGAAATAAACTTCCCCTCGATCCTGGTTTTCTACCAGGGAACTGGTCTCAAATTCTGATATAAACTTCCCCTCGATCCTGGTTTCCCGCCAAGGAACTGGTCTCAGTTTCTGATATAAACTTTCCCTCGATCCTGGTTTCCTACCAAGGAACTGGTCTCAGTTTCTTATATAAACTTCCCCTCGATCCTGGTTTCCTACCAAGGAACTGGTCTCAGTTTCTGAAATAAACTTCCCCTGATCCTGGTTTCCTACCAGGGAACTGGTCTCAGTTCTGAAATAAACCTCCGCTCGATCCTGGTTTCCTACCAAGGAACTGATCTCAATTTCTTTTTTCAATAAACTTTCTTGACAAAAGACGCTATTCGTAGCGGTTTTCCTCAAACTTCTCTCCGAATTTTCCTGGAGAGATGCCATTTGACGGAAAAAGTTTTGATGTCAGACTTACTGGAGATTGAGGATTGTGTGAGGAAGATTAATGAAGATGACGAGAGGGTGGAAGAGAGTAATGGATTGTTGGGGCACAATTTCATTGATGATAGGAAGAAATTGTCTAGTCACTTTTGGATGAACATGAGAATCAAGGAGAACATGCTCATTCAAAAGTCCAAATTAAAATGGCTTAATGATGGAGATATTAATAGTCGTTATTTTCATTGTGTTATGAAGGAGAGAAGAAGACGTAATCATATAGGGTCCATTAATTTGGATAGTGGTGTTTTGGTGTCGGTTAAAGAGGTTAAGGAGGAGGTGAGGAATCATTTTGCCAACAAGTTTGTGGAGGTAAATAGGGAGAGACCTATTTTGGAAGGAATTCCTTTTAAAGAGCTTAGTCATGAGGAAAGGGAGGGGCGTGCAAGATCTTTTACGGAAGAGGAAATCAAAGAGGCGGTTTGGAGTTGCGACGATAACAAGAGTCCGGGTCCGGATGGTTACTACTTTATGTTCATTAATAAGTGTTGGTTATTTATTAAAGACGATTTCTTTAGATTTTTCAAAGCTTTTCATAAAGGTGGATTGTTGTCTAAGGCGATTGTGTCTTCTTTTTTGACTTTGATTCCGAAACGCGGGAACCCTTTGGGGTTGGATGATTTTAGACCTATTTGTTTGGTCAGTTGCTTATACAAAGCTTTATCCAAGCTTTTAGCCGCTAGACTAAAGAAGGTCTTACATTCTTTAATTTCTCCATCTCAAAGTGCTTTTGTTCCGAGAAGACAATTACTTGACGGCGTTTTGGTGGCTAATGAGGTGGTGGATTACGCTCACAAGGAGAATAAAGCTTGCACTCTTTTCAAGGTGGATTTTGAGAAAGCCTATGATAAAGTAAGTTGGAACTTCCTTAGGTTTATGTTGAGAAGTATGGGGTTTGGGGAGGTTTGGATGAAGTGGATGGAGGCTACCATTTTTTTTAGTAAGATGTCCGTTTTAGTGAATGGTAGTCCGACTAGTGAATTTGTTGTGGGGAGGGGTTTAAGACAAGGTGATCCCCTATCTCCTTTCCTCTTTGTCATGGTGGTGGAGGGTTTAACGGGATTGGTGAAGCGATCGGTGTATAATGGGGAGTTCTCCGGATTCGACGTCAATGGGAAATATTTTATTAATATCCTTCAATTTGCGGATGACACTCTCTTAGTGGGAGACGGTAGTTGGAAGCATCTTTGGGCTCTTAAAGCGGTTCTCCGCAGTTTTGAGTTGGTGTCGGGATTAGGGATTAATTTCCATAAGAGAAAATTGATTGGTATTAATGTCCCCCCAAACTTTCTTAAAGCCGGTACTTTATTTCTCTCTTGTAGATCGGAACCGAAAGAATTTACTTTTCTTGGCATTCCTATTGGTTCTAATCCGAGGAAGTTATCTTCTTGGGCGTTTTTGGTTGATAAGTTGGAAAAAAGATTATCTTGTTGGCATGGTAGATTCTTGAGTTTCGGTGGTAGAATTACTTTTCTTAAATAGATGCTCAATAGTTTATCAATTTTTCACCTCTCTTTCTACAAGGCTCCAGTGAAGATTAGGAGAGAGAGATCATCAAAATCCAAAGTGGTTTTCTTTGGGGCTGCATGAAAGAAAAGAGGAAAACACATTGGATCAATTGGGATTTCCTTTGTAGGCCCTTAGATAAAGGTGGTCTTAATTTGAAAAGGATTGGCGATTTCAACATGGCCCTTCTCAATAAGTGAAGATGGAAAATTCTGGTTAGATCGAAAGATTTGTGGTTCAAATTATTACAAGCTCGGTATGGGGACATAAAGATGTTGATGTCGGATCGGGGAGCTCTTATGCCTCGAGGTATGTGTTCATCTACTTGGTGGAAGGACATTTTATCTCTTTCGAAGCAATATCCGGAAGATGTTTTCATTGATAATTTCTCTTTTGTTGTTGGGGATGGTTACTCCACTTCTTTTTGGAGTGTTATGTGGACTGGAGTGGACAGTTTAAAGGCTATGTTCCCGCGGATTTACGAGGCCTCCAAGCTTAAGCATGTGGCTGTCGCGGCCTTAGGTGGGTGGGTGGAAGGGGAGTGGGTGTGGGGGGATTTGAGTATCAATACGGCGGCGGGTAGTGTGGTGGAGGATGATACGACGTCTAATTCTGGAAACAGGATTTCTGTTTTTTCTAACGTTTTGCATGCAGGTATGATTAACGAGGTGGAACCTCCCTTTCTCCATGGAAGTAATATTGATGATAGTGCGGATGCTGCTGTTCAGGTGACTGGGGATGTTGCTGTTTCTGGAGAAGTTTTCGACAGGAACAGTTCTTTGCATGGCTCCTTTGGTTACAAAGCAGCTGTTCTGAATTTTAATGGTATTCAGCAGGTTTTTTGTTCTGCTCTGCAGCAGGAAATTAACGTGGTGATGCAGCAGGATCCTTATGCTGCGGTTAAAGATTATATCAGCGGGGATTTCATGCATTCTCGACAGCATAGCTCTGGATCGTATCAGCGGGGATTTCTTGCTCAGGGGGAGTCCTCCTTGCTGCATTCTCGGCAGCATAGCTCTGAGCCGGATGGTGTTTTATATTCTGTTCCTGATTTGAATGATTCGGTTTCGCTGAGAATGGTGTTGGAGAGGTCCAAGTCGGTTCTAAATGCAAAAGACCATGTTGTGTGGTTACCGGGTGAAGGGGATTCGCTCTCTGTTAATTCCTTTTATCTGTTAACTAACGGGTTTCGCATTCCTTTTGGCCCGACTAATAGGGATGACAGGGCTTTGATTTTGGTGTGGAAAGCGGTGGCTCCTCTTAAAGTTAGGGTGTTCGACTGGAGGTATTTTCTCAATAAATTACCGACGAAAGATTTGTTGGATTATAGAGGTATTTTACCGTTATCTAGTGATAAATTGTGTGTTTTTTGCAATTCTTCCAATGAAACCTTGCTACACTCATTATTTATATGTCTGGTTGCTAATCTTGTTTGGAGGGAGGTGGCAATTTGGATTGGTATGTCGGATATGGTGTGCTCTACACCCATGAGTAGTTTTTTGTGTTGGTACGCTTTTTGTAAATCTAAGCATGTCAAGGTTGGTAGAGAAGGATGCATTTGGTTAGCGGTTTGTTGGAACTTGTGGAATCTCAGAAATGGTATCATCTTTAAGAACATAAGGTGGAATGTGGTTGATATAGTTTGGTCGGTTAAGTTTTCAGCCTGGCGTTGGTCTTTTATTGAAGATATTACCCATCCCAAATGTAATTTGTTTGAGTTCGACAAAGGCCATTTGCTTTACTTGTCTTAAGTTTCATTTGGTTGGTAATCTCTTCGTTTTCCCCGAGCGCGGTTTTCGCTCTGTTATAATCAGGTTTGAGTACCCTTTATACTCGCATCAATTTATATTTCTTGCCTTTTAAAAAAAATTCTATTTTTTTTTAATTATAGAGATAAAATAATTTTTTCTCTCAAAATCAAATCACTTCACATTGAAGTGAGAATACTTCTATAACATTTTTCTCTTCCAATCAATGATTTCTTTATATGATTTAAAGTCATTTTTTAAAATTAAATAATAATTTTTAAATTCGAAATTTTTATGATTAGGTTAATTTCAAAAAAAAAAAATATTACGATCTATTGGTTTTTTTAAGGACTTATAAAATATAAAAATATAAAAAGAGAACTACAAAACAGGTTAAAGAGTTTCACACAATAACACACAGACACTAAATAAAAGTACAAGATGTGTTCTCAAAGTCTAAAAAAAACAAATCATATGACAAAGAGATAAAAGATGCACAAAAAAAATAATCAACAAATCCCAACACCAATGAAGGATAATAAACTAGAGCTCAATACCGATAACTACCACCAACAAAACAACGCCCCCCATTGCAACACAAGAAATTACAAAGAATAGGGAATCATGCCATAAAATCTCTCAAGTAGCTATTGGCTTAAGCAGATAATAAGGTTCTCAAACAAGTTAGAATAAGTACATGAGTAAGTTGACGACCTACTTAGATACTATTATTCGACAAATGAAATACTCTTATCATCCATATTCTTGTCGTTTATTTGCGTGCATGTAAAAATAGAGTTATTCAGAAATTTTTGAATATACCATACCACGAGTTTCATATCATGATAAGACCACCTCTAATCCAAAACAAACCTTCTAAAGAAGTAAATATCTCATAAAGTGAAGAAAGATCCATAAAAAAAACACCTTCCCAATCCACCTAAAGACCATATATACCACAAAATTTTCCACCATATTACAGGTAACAAACATGTGAGAAATAAACTCTATAAATCCATGACAAAACCCAAAAGCAAGACCTTTACGGTTAGATAAGACAACATGATTAAAAAATTCTCTCACATATCAATTTTTATCTTAGAGGAGTTGCAAGAGAAGACTACCACTTTAAATGATGCCAACTACACCGAATTGATGCAAGATTATGATCTAACCTAATATTGGCACCAACACTTTGTTGAAATATTAAACTTGATTTGGACCTAAACATATTGTTTGTAGTTTTGGGCTTAATTATTTTGGGTTTAGGTCATTTTAATTAATGTTTTTAGAAAACTCTTGTAATGTTTGGAGTGTTTAGACATTTCTTAGGTTTGTAGTATTTTCTAAAATACTCTTGAAATTTCAAAAGTTGAGAACTCTCTAAAATTAGTGTGTCTAGAGTTCTCCTTAGAGTACTATAAATAGAGATGTAATTCTACAATTTTGTATCAATAAAAAAAATACAAAGTTCTCTCTTCCATAAAGATTTCTCCCACCTATAAAGTTTCTCTTTAAGCCTCTAATATTCTCACACATTTTCTCTAAACACAAAGGCTTTATTTCCAACAAAGTGGCATTAGAGCTTGAAGATCCTCAAAAGATGGCGAATGGAGGTTTCCCTTTTCAAATGTCGATGCTCACAAAGAACAACTATGACAATTGGAGTGTCAAGATGAAGGCGCTACTAGGAGCTCAAGATGTGTGGGATATCGTTGAGAAATGCTTTAAGGAGCAAGATGAAGGCTCGCTAAGTCAAGGTGGAAAGGAGATATTGAAGGAGTCAAGAAAGAGAGACAAGAAAGCTCTATTTCTCATTTATCAATCGGTGGATGAAGATACATTTGAAAAAATCTCCAATGCAACGATGGCCAAAGAAGCATGGGACAAGCTTCAAACTTGCAACAAAGGAGTGAAGCAGGTGAAAAAGATTCGTCTTCAAACTCTTAGAGGTGAGTTTGAACATTTATTTATGGAAGAGTCTGAGTCAATTTCAGATTATTTTTCTCGAGTATTGGCCGTAGTCAATCAACTTAAAAGAAATGGTGAAGATGTTGATGAGGTGAAAGTCATGGAGAAAATACTTCGCACTTTAAATCCAAGTTTTGACTTCATTGTTACCAACATTGAAGAAAACAAGGATTTAAATACCATGACTATTGAGCAACTCATGGGTTCCTTACAAGCATACGAAGAAAAACAAAAAAGAAAAATTAAACAAAAGGAGGCTATGGAGCAACTACTACAACTCAACGCAAAGGAAGCAAACTATGCGAATTATAACAGCCAAAGAGGCCGAGGTCATGGCAAAGATCGTGGACGTGGACGAGGACATGGAGGAGAAGGAAGAGGTAGTTACAACAACTACTCCAACAACTTCAACAATGGAGAAAGAAGTTGGAATACACAAGCAACAAGAGGTCGTGGAAGAGGAAATTCATGGTCATGGTGCAACAAGTCACAAATCAAGTGCTTGAACTGCAATAAGATTGGTCATTATGCATCTGAGTGTAGATCCTCGAAGAAGGTTCTAGAGAAAGCTAACTTTATAGAAGAAAAAGGTGAAGAAGAAGAAACTCTGTTGCTCGCGTGCCAAAGCCAAGTTGAAGAGAAAAGAAACAAGTGGTACCTCGATACTGGCGCAAGCAACCACATGTGCGGTGATCGAAGCATGTTCGTAGAGATCAATGAAGCGACAATTGGAAATGTCTCATTTGGAGATGACTCAAACATACCGGTCAAAGGCAAAGGTAAAATTCTCATACGCTTGAAAAATGGGAGTCATCAATTCATATCCAATGTCTACTATGTTCCTAACATAAAGAATAATATTTTGGGCTTGGGACAATTATTAGAGAAAGGTTATGACATCCACTTGAAAGAACAAAGTCTTTTCTTAAGAGATTGTGAACATAACTTGATTGCTAAGGTGCCTATGTCAAAGAATAGAATGTTCATCTTGAACATTGAACATTCAAAATGATGAGGCAAAGTGTCTCAAGGCCTGCTATACCGACTCTTCGTGGCTATGGCATCTACGATTTGGACACTTTAACTTCGGTAGTCAAGAATGTTTATCAAAGAAGCAGATGGTGAGAGGCTTACCTAGTATAAACCACCCAGACCAACTATGTGAAGGATGTCTAATTGGGAAGCAATTCCGAAAAAGCTTTCCAAAGGAATCAACGTCAAGAGCGACAAAACCGCTAGAGCTCATACACACCAATGTCTGTGGACCAATCAATCTAAACTCTTTTGGTAAGAATAAATACTTTTTCCTATTTATTGATGATTATTCTAGAAAAACGTGGGTTTATTTCTTGAAGGAGAAGTCAGAAGTGTTTGAAAATTTTAAGAAGTTCAAAGCCCTTGTGGAGAAAGAAAGTGGCATTTCCATTAAGGCCATGAGATCTGACCGAGGAGGAGAGTTTACTTCAAATGAGTTCAACAAATATTGTGAAGACCATGGAATCCGCCGCCCACTAACAGTGCCAAGATCGCCACAACAAAATGGAGTAGCGGAGAGAAAGAACCGAACCATACTTAATATGGTGCGAAGCATGCTTAAGAGTAAGAAGATGCCGAAAGAGTTTTGGGCCGAAGCAGTGGCATGTGCGGTATATCTGACAAACCGTTCCCCAACAAGAAGTGTGCATGAGAAGACACCACAAGAAGCATGGAGTGGAAGGAAGCCAGGTATCTCTCACCTCAAAGTGTTTGAAAGCATTGCCTATACACATGTTCCAGATGAAAGGAGAATAAAGCTCGATGATAAAAACGAGAAGTACGTGTTCTTGGGTTATGACTCAAGCTCCAAAGGGTATACGCTCTACAATCCAAATAGTGGAAAGATCGTCATAAGTCGTGACGTGGAGTTTGACGAAGAAGATTGTTGGGATTAGAGTATTCAAGAAGACAGGTACAATTTTCTTCCTTACTTTGAAGAAGAAGAAAATGAAATGCAACAACCAATGATAGAGGAACATATTACACCACCTGCCTCACCGACACCAAGGTTGGATGAAACAAGCTCAAGTGAGAGGACACCTCGACTAAGGAGCATTGAAGAGCTTTATGAGATAACCGAAAACCAAAATGACATTAACCTCTTTTGTCTTCTTGGCGATTGCGAGCCTCTAAGCTATCAAAAAGCGGTTGAAAACGTAAAGTGGAGAGACATCATGGGCGAAGAAATCAAGTCAATCACGAAGAATGATACGTGGGAACTTACTACACTTCCGCGAGGACGCAAAGAAATTGGAATAAGAAGGGTGTACAAGGTGAAATTGAAGTATGTGATGTCTCGAGATCAAGTTGCTGACATTTTCACTAAGCCACTCAAGTTGAAAACTTTCGTGAAGCTAAGGAGTATGCATGGAGTCACAAATCAAGTTTAAGGGGAATGTTGAAATATTAAACTTGATTTGAGCCTAAACATATTGTTTGTAGTTTTGGGCTTAATTATTTTGGGTTTAAGTAATTTTAGTTAATGTTTCTAGAAAACTCTTGTAATGTTTGGAGTGTCTAGACATTTCTTAGGTTTGTAGTATTTTCTAGAAAACTCTTGAAATTTCAAGAGTTGAGAACTCTCTAGAATTAGTGTGTCTAGAGTTCTCCTTAGAGTACTATAAATAGATATGTAATTCTACACTTTTGTATTAAGCAAAAAAATACAAAGTTCTCTCTTTCATAAAGATTTCTTCCACCTATAAAGTTTCTCTTTAAGCCTCTAATATTCCCACACATTTTCTCTAAACACAAAGGCTTTATTTCCAACACACTTGCCTTAATCAAGTCATTATAAGTCGAGGCAACATAATAGACATTATCCTTCTCTGAACACCAACACCAACACCAACAATAACTTTCTAGAGAGAAAATAGTTTTATGAATATACAAAATAAGATCATCAAAACAACTCCTGCTCAAAAACAAAAAGGAATCTCCTCCCCTGAAGGTCAAAAAACCAATGACCCACCCTCTTAAGAAACAACATCTTCCACCGTCATACCTTAATGGTTGGAATATGATAGAACATATCAAA
Source organism: Lathyrus tuberosus (assembly GCA_022829125.1). NCBI lineage: Eukaryota > Viridiplantae > Streptophyta > Magnoliopsida > Fabales > Fabaceae > Lathyrus > Lathyrus tuberosus. The sequence goes on from JALAZF010000632.1 coordinate 249,466, forward strand.
CCTAACTCTAAGAGGAACGATATCCACCCACGAGATATACCAAAAAGATGGGAGTATGCCTGACCCCACCTTTTGCCTCAGAATATTTAAAAAGCAGTTCGAGGGGAACATGCCCGAAGAGTAGAAATCCTACCTCCTCTGAATGAAAAAACAACCATTAATATCACAAGAGATATATCTCCACTATCACTTGTTAAATAAAGTTAGATTAACTAAACGAATATCATGAATACCACAACAACCTTTCTGCTTAGGTTTGCAGACATCAGACTGACCGACACAAATAATCTTATTTTCTTTAAAATAAAATTGATTCATTGCAAAGAAAATAAATTGTTTTGTATTAGACCCTAAAAACATGGTAACATAATCTTATATATTTTATTTCATAAATCTTGAATAGATTTTAAATGAAATTAACTATTGAGAATATGTGAAATAATTTTAAATTTATTCCAATCAGATATTATATTACGTCCAAAAAAATACAGATCTTATTATATTATTAAAACTATATCACATTATTTAAATATCTAACATTATTTTTTAAAATATTTACCTAAATATCTACATAATTATATATCTAATTGTACATCTATGTAAAATCAAATCTTAATTAACACTATGTTTAGTGAATTGCCGGATTTATCATAATATTAAAACAAACAATAAATGTTGTTATCAAATTGAAATAATGTAATGGAGTCCACCAGAGGTGTCATTATATACTGTTGTGATCACAAACAATATCTTTCAACTAATCAAGATTGGGAAAAAGAGTTCTTGGGTGAACAATGAAATGGTTAGAAACAAAGAGAAAGAAGAAAGGATAAAGAAGAAAGAAAAAGAAGGATTAGGGCAAAATTGCTATACTATTCACTTTCTCAATATTACAAAAAGATTACAAATGAATACCACAATCTGGTCACACTCACAAACTGAGTGTACTAGCCTATATATAGACTAACTAAATAACTTGCAGCTCAAGCTACCTAAACAATTGGATCCATAAGAAAAAGCCCAATTAGACAAACATTTCGACAATACATATTAGAAAAGACTTTGACTACAATATGTATCTTTCGACTACAACATGTGACCCAGCTTCGACTTTATGCTATTAAGAAAAAACCAAAGACCCGTCCTCTTAAGAAACAACATCTTCCACCTTCATACCCTAATGGTTGGAATATGATAGAACATATCAAACCTAACTCTAAGAGGGACGATATCCAACCGCGAGTCATACCAGAGAGATGGGAGTATGCCCGACCCTACCTTTTGCCTCATAAAATCTAAAAAGTTGTTCGAGGGGAACATCCTTGAAGACTAGAAATCCTACCTCCTTTGAACAAAGAAACAACTATTAGTATTTTAAGAAATATATCTCAATCGTCACTTATCAAATAAAGTTATATTAACCAATGAATATCACAAATAAAACAACCTTTCTAATTAGGTTTGCAGACATCAGGCTGACCAACACAAATAATCTTATTTTCTTTAAAATAAGATTGATTCATTGTAAAGAAATAAATCTTTTTGTATTACACTCGAGAAACATAGTAACATATCTTATATATTTTATTTCATAAATTTTGAATAGATTTTAGATGTAATTAACTTTGAGAATATGTGAAATCATTTTAAATTTATTCCAATCAAATATTATATTACGTCAAAAAAAAATCAGATCTTATTATATTAATAAAATAATGTCACATTATTTAAATATGAAACAATATTATTTTCTAAAATATTTACCTAAATATCTACCCAATTATATATCTAAATGGATATCTATGTAAAATCAAATCTTAATTAACACTGAACAGAATTGTTGGATTCATAATGATATTGAAACAAACAATAAATGTCTATTCAAATTGATATGATGTAATAAAACAATCCACGTGTTTAGAGAGAAGTCATAACTTCTCTCTCTAAACTTAGCGTGATCTCTCCTCTCCCTTAGGGTTAGGTTTTCCCCAATTTCTGGTTTTTCCCCATTTCGATTTGGGTCTTTACTCTTATTCTTCCACAAATTTCAGAATCGCATTGTCTTTGGTCTGTATCCATGAAGACCTTCACTGGGCCTGTCTGCTTGTGGTTGTATGCAAAGGAGTTCCAAGATTTGGCATGGAGAAGTGGAAGTCGATACCTCTTTCCAAAGAGGAAGAAGAAGGGGTTACGGTGGCGGAGGATGAAATTTATGAGGAGGAATCGTTTCAACGAACGTTAGCTGGTTAATTGTGGTCTGAAAGCAGCTTCAATGTAAGAGCCTTCAAAAGCACCATGATAAATGCATGGAAGTTGAAGAATACTGTTGAAATCCAAGATCTGAGCAAGAATATGTTCTTGTTCAAATTTACCTCAAAAAGGGATCTCGAGACTGTGATAAGGAATGGGCCATGGAGTTTTGATAGAGCACTGCTTGTGCTTAAACGCATCTAAGAGGATGAGCAACCATTAGAGATCAACATGTATTACGTTCCTTTTTTGGGTGAGGGTCTACGATTTACCGCTGGTTCTACGCTCTGAGGCTATGGCAAGAAAGCTTGGAAATATCATAGGCACTTTTAAAGAGATGGACGTCAGAGAGGCTTACAGGAACGGCTGTTTCCTGTGCATTAAAGTTACACTCGATCTAAAAGACCCACTGAAGAGGGGGACTCTTGTAAAATTCAAAGATAAAAATCTCCTGGTGCATTTCAAATATGAGAGGCTTGCGATTTTCTACTTTGTTTGCGGAAGGATGGGCCACCAGATGAGGATTGCGAAGCGGTGGAGGAGTTAAATGAAGAAGGATTGGAGGAGCTAGAAGAACAAGATCTGTCATTTGGACAGTGGTTAAGGGTGTCGCCACTACCAAAGATGGGTGATGACGTGAAGAAGAAGAAGTCGAGCTCAAGTCTTTGCAGTAGAGAACTCTTCAATGCCTCCTCAAGCCATAGTAGGTGTGGGAATAAAGGAAAGTAAATGTCAGAAAAAGTAGAAGTATTGCAGGACAAAGGCAACAATGCGAGTAGAGAAATCACCCCAGCAAAAGGCCAGGAAAACAAAGGTAAAGAAGCTGATAATGAGAAGGTGGCAGAATCCCTTGGCGCAGTCGCAATTTCTGTTAGAATCCAAACTCAAGATCCAACGCAGAATGTTCAACCAGCTCAGAAGAAGAAATGGGTTAGAAAGAAGGGAGTAAAGAAGAGTGCTAGTAACCATGTGAAAAGGAATGTGGCTAATAGTGCAAAGAGGCAATTGATTGACGTGATGATCACAGAAGGCTCCATAGATGAATGGGGAATGGGGGAGAAAAAAAGGAAGCAAGAGAATGAAGTTAAGGAAAACAAAACCATTTTACCATGAGTGATGTTGGCGGACTAACACCGCCTAGACCAACGAAAACAATAAGCTGGAACTGCAGGGGCCTGGGGAGCCCCCGTGCAGTTCGAGCCCTAGGCAGGCTCTTGCGTCGTGAAAGACCCCAACTAGTGTTCTTAATGGAGACTAGGCTGAATACAGAGGAAGTTTTAAATCTGAAAAGGAAATTTGGTTTTACGGGCGAATGCATAGTTGATTGTAGAGGATGTGTGAAAGAAAGGGCTGGTGGTTTAAGCTTGCTCTAGAACGAAACTGTAGAAATCCAAATCATGCCATACTCTCAGAACCATATCAGTGGCTGGTGTTCTCACGATGAGGATGACGAGCCATGGGATTTTGCAGGCATTTATGGATTCCCGAATGAGGCAAATAAGAGAAACACTTGGTTGTTAGTGAAGTCGTTGGCAGAGTTGGGAGGAGAAAGATTCCTGACGTTTGGGGATTTTAATGACATATCTCAAGACAGTGATAAGAAGGGTGGAAATTGCAGATCTGTTACTCAACAAGCTTAGAGTAGAGAGGCTCTGGATAGTAGTGGTTTATTGAAATGGATTATGAAGGGTATAAATTCACATGGAACAACGAAAGAAGCGAAGCGGATAATATCCAATGCAGACTTGACAGAGTTTTCTCCAAAGCTACTTTCAATTTGGTATTTCCCTGCAGTAAGGTGTCGCACCTTGAAAGGTTTGGTTCCGATCACTCTGCCATTCATATCCTCGTTCAGAAAAATGTGGCTTCCGATAGCATATTTAATTTGTTACGGTTTGAGGAGGCTTGGCTCAAAGACAACAGGTGCAAGGAGTTAATTAAACATATTTGAAATGATGATGATCCTGGGCTGAAGCAGAAGTTTAAGGCACTGCAATCCATTCATAAATATTTTAAGGAGTATAAAATAGGTGAAATAGCTAAGGAGTTGAAGCGCCTGGAAGAGATTATTGGAGACAATAATAGTTGGTCCGAAGATTCAAAAGACATTCAAGAATACAAAGCCTTAACAACTCAAAGACATAGGCTTCTCAAAATTAAAGAAACTCTATGGAGGCAACGGAGCAAAGCAGTGTGGCTGGAAAACAGAGACAAGAACACAAAATTTTTCCACAGCAAAGCGGATCAAAAAAGAAGGACGAATGCAATCAAAAGAATTAAGGACTCCCAAGGAAGGTGGTGCTATGGCCAGAGCAAGTGCGAAAAGATCCCGGTAGACTACTTCATGGACATATTTAAATCCTCTAATCCTGTGGATGTCAAAAAAGTGTGCGAAAGCTTGAAAGGGAGGCTGACAGTTCAGCAAAAACTTGATTGCGCCAGAGAGTTCTCAAGAGAAGAGGTGGAAGAAGCTATCCAACAGATGCACCCTACAAAAGCTCCAGATCCGGACGGGATACCTGCGATCTTTTTTCATATATTCTGGAAAGTTGTAGGTGATGATGTTTCTAAAGTAGTTCTCGACATTTTGAACAATGGTAAGCAGCCAGGTGATTTAAATGCTACTTTTATCTCCCTTATCCCCAAAATAAAGCCCCCAACGATCAATGCAAAATTTAGGCCAATAAGCCTGTGCAATGTCGTAACGAAAGCGGTTACAAAGACCATAGCCAACAGAGTCAAAAGCGTTCTACCGAAGGTGATCAGCACGGAACAAAGTGCTTTTGTGAGGGGTAGATTGATTATGGATAATGCATTAATAGCGATGGAATGTTTTCATTGGTTGAAGAATAAGAGAAAAGGGAAAAGAGGAATGATGGCTTTGAAGCTCGACATGTCAAAAATGTATGATAGAATTGAGTAGGAGTTTGTGGTAGAGGCTTTGCGTGTCATGGGATTCCCGGAGAACCTGGTCCAATTGATTTTCCAGTGTATTTCAACTGTGTCTTATCAATTTCTTGTGAATGTAAGACCTAGTGGCTGGTTTTTACCTAAAAGGGGGCTCCGTCAAGGAGACCCCTTATCTCCTTACCTTTTCATTGTTTGTGCAGATGTGCTATCAGGGATACTGAAGGGGGCAACTGAGGCGAAAAAAATCCATGGTGTTCAAGTAGCAAGGAAAGCTCCAGTAATCTCTCATCTGTTTTTTGTGGATGATAGTCTACTATTCGCTAAAGCTAATGAAGCAGAAGTGGACAACATCATGGAGTTTTGTCAAAGTATCAATTGGCTTCAGGAAAGCGTGTCAACTTGGATAAATATGAGGTTTCGTTTAGCAGCAATTTGGAAGAAGGAACCAAAGAGAGAGTTAGGGACAGGTTGGGCTTTTATGATGTTATGCACCACTCAAAATATCTTGGACTGCTAGTGATTTTTGGTAGATCAAAAAAGGAAGTTTTCAAGCTTGTCATTGACAGGGTGTGGAAGAAAGTTAAGGGATGGAAGGAAGGTTTCTTATCCAGGGTCGGCAAGGAAGTTCTTATAAAAGCGGTGGCACAGGCCATACCGACTTATATCATGAGTTTCTATAGAATCCATGAAAATTGCTGTAAAGAAATTGAATCGTTGTTAGCAAACTTTTGGCGGGGAGCAAAATACGGTGAAAAAAAGATCCACTGGATGAGCTGAAAAAAGCTATCTATTAGCAAGAGTGATGGAGGAATAGGGTTTAAAGGGATCCGTGACTTTAATACAAGTCTTTTAGGCAAACAATTTTGGAGGTTGTTAAACGGTGGGGAGTCATTGTTTGAGAGAGTTTTTAGGGGCAGATACTACCCGAGATGCTCCGTCCAAAAGGCATAGTTAGGCTTTAATCCCAGCTATGCTTGGCGTAGCATAATCAGTGTAAAAGAGATGGTCATGGCTGGGAGTATTTAAAGGATTGGTAATGGGGATAAATCTCATGTGTGGAAGGATAATTGGATTCCAACAATACCAGGGTTTAAGCCGTCTGATCAGTTGAGGCAATAGGCTCCAAACGCAAAGGTCATCGAGCTTATTGATCATGAGTTGAATACGTGGGACTTGCAAATTTTGGATGAGAACTTTAATCCAGACACAGTGGCGCATATCATTGGAATTCCTCTATCATCGAGATTGCCCAAGGATAAGATGTTGTGGCATTTTGAGAAAGATGAAGAGTTCTCGGTGAAAACAGCCTACCATTTTCTGGGTACAGACAGGAGGAAGAGTTTGGCAGGCCCATTCAACTTAAAAGGAGGAAAGCTGTGGAAAGACCTCTGGAAAATGCCTATTCAAGCTAAGATAAAATTTTTGTGTGGAGGGTGGTGAAAGATATTCTTCCCACAAGGATGAATCTTAGAAAGAAAGGTATTTGTTTGGATCCTCTTTGTCCCATGTGTCATGTGGAGATGGAAACATCTTCCCATCTATTTATGCACTATCCGTTTTCAAAATAGGTCTTTTTTGCAGGATCTCTCGGCGTTTGCATACCATCCTATAAGAATATTGTGGATTGGATTGCTAAAGTTGTTTCCACTAAAAATCAGGAAGCTGGGTGCTTTATCCTTACTGGGTTGTGGAAGGTCTGGAATGCAAGGAACGATGTTGTCTTCAAAACCAATTTGGCTAATCCGCGAATGGTGGCAATGGAGATCTGTGAGACTGTCATGGAATATGCAGCTATAGGAGGTAAAGGTGTGCAGGCCAGTTCCTGTAATAAGGAGAACTCTGAGGCGCATAACTCATGGGTGATTAAAACTGACGCAGGATGTTTTCCCAATGATGTTACATGTAACACCCTTTTTCTACCCAACAAACATCACGAATAAAAACACCATTTTATCAGAGTAAAAGTCCCACAAGGGCGTCACATTTCGACAAAAAAAACATCATAATTAGATCAAATACTTCGCAACGGAAAACTTCACAAAACTTCATTATAATTTATGACTCAAGGTTTTTAAATAAACTCAATACAACATAATATCATCAAATACAAGAACACTACAGTTCAACTCAACTTCCCGACCCGATGTTACATATCAGAGCAAGACCCTCTACTCGACCAAAAATAACCAAAAGCACTTCAAGTAAGCTCTTCACGCGCCAAAAGCTAGTCCTGATCATCTGCACGTTATCCACGTGGAGGCAACATTCGAACAGGCAGGGTGAGTAATCACGAAATCAACACATAAGATATAGGTAAAAGATAAGGCACACCACAACAACAACATCAAATCATTATTAACATCACAATACATCAATCACAACAATCTTATACAATGCCACATAGTATGGAATGCAACAACAGACTCATGCGTGTGGTACCAACATCGTCATAGTCGATGGACATTGGGCCATCACCCTCCAAAGATCCTCACCAATAGGATCGATTCTACACAAGAACCGGAGCACGTCATAAAACACTTCAATCCACACAATGGGATTGAAGCCACCAAAATGGAGCGAAGTCCTACAATGCTATGAATGCATGATGCAAATGTCATAATCATCATCGTCATAAAATCATCAATTGCATCATCATTCATAAACCATCATCATCATAAATCAAATCATCATCACAATTATAATCACGCATCATAATTCATCATAAATCGTCATGGTCACATGCATCACAAATCGTCACAAATCATCATGGTCACATACATCACAAGTCATCATAAATCACCATGTTATCAGATCATTCACGGATTACCATCAATTCATCATACAATAACATCACCTCGCATTCATCATAATTTATCATATTATAATCCTCATGCACCAGGGTACAACATAATTTCACACTCGTCATTATCCGTCGCTAAATCTCACATTTCATCATATAATACTCGTCACCTAAAATAATCGATTTTATTCTATTCATCGTCATTACTAGATTTCTAGTGTCATATCATCTCATATTAGTCATACGTCTCAAAGGTATCACATCACGGGCGAAATCGGGACAGAAATAACAAGAACGAGAATTTATGCACACACCACTGCCCATACGCGTATGGACCACCCTGAAACGCATATGGCCCAATTTCTACGCCACCCATACGCGTATGGCCCTCTTCAATACGCGTATCAACAGAAAGGTCCTCCCTTTCAATTCTCCTTCAGATCTCCTTACGCGTACTGGCTAGCCCATACACGTAAGGCTTTTTTTCACAATCCCATACGCATACTGCCCTCTTCAATCCGCGTATCCCCCTTTTCCTCAGTCTCCAATACGCGTATTTCCCAACTTCCATACGCGTATGACACACGTATCACCTTGGGAGTGTCCCCGTTACGCGTATTGCCTTCTCCATTACGCGTATTGCCTTCTCCATTACGCGTATCACCAGAGACTCCTCCAAAAACTCAGATTTCGCATCTGAACACAAAACCCTCTTACCAGCACCTTCGATCTACCAGAAACAACCTCAAATCATCTTCGATTCATCCTAGATCTAAGTTATTCATCCTACTTCATCATCTACATCAATTACCCTTAATTACTAAGCATGAATTTAATTATTATCAGGTTCGATTTACAGATCTGGTTACCCAAAGTTCGTCACAACATCAATTACACAGATTCAACATCATTGCAGCAAATCACACATATTTCATCACAAAAAATAATATACATACAGGCACAAAATTTCATCACAAACCGACATATAATCATCAGGCACGAAAACACATAATTATCTCTACCTTAAACCCATATCAAACATATTAACCCGGATTACCCCCCATACCTCGAAATTCCAGCAGCGATTATTCGTTTTCCGGGTTCCTACAGTTGATTCCTCAATCTAGCCTCCTTTCCTCAACTCTCTAATCTCCTTAGGGTTGCCAAAATTCTGATCTCAAAATCCCTACTTATGTCTTTTGTTAAACCTAAGGGTTTTTGGGCCTTAATCTCTGTTTACCATGTTGTTCTCCACTAATCCCCTCCACATTACCGTATTACCCTTAATGGTCTCTTAATTATTTAATTAACAATAATAATATTAATAATCTAAATAATATTTTAATTATTCAAATTATACTAATACTACTATTAATAAAATAATCTAATTAATCTATTAAATCTAAGGCCTCAAAGTTCCCTTAACCCAAGGATACCCCACAAATCACATAATTCATCAACGTCACAAAGTCATCACAAAGCACCAAAACACCGCATAATCATAATAATTTAATAAATAAATATTATAATTATTTTGGGGCGTTACAACTCTCCCTCACTTAAAGAATTTTCGCCCTCGAAAATTACCTGAAGGAAACATAGTCGGATACGACTCCTTCATCTGATCTTCACGCTCCCAAGTCCAATTTTCGCCAACTGGTTCACCCCACAACACCTTCACCAAAGCTATGTCTTTACCCCGCAACTGCTTCATTTCACGACCATCAATCCGCACAGGTAATGCTTCTACATTTAGATTATCCCTCACTTGTACATCATCCATCTGAATCACATGCGACGGATCTGGAATGTACTACCCCAAGTGAGACACATGGAACACGTCGTGTAAATTTGCAAGCGTGGGCGGTAAAGCAATCTGATAGGCCACCTCCCATATCCTCTGCAAGACTTGGTAAGGACCAATAAAACGTGGAGTGAGCTTCCTAGATTTCAAAGCTCGACCCACCCCAGTCACTGGCGTTACCCTCAAAAACACGTGATCTCCCTCTTGGAATTCAAGTGTTTTCCTCCTCTTATCATGGTAGCTCTTCTGACGACTCTGCGAAGCTTTCATCCTTTCTTAGATCATCTTAATCTTCTCTGTCGTCTCTTGCATAATCTCGGGTCTGAGTACAACACTCTCGCCTGACTCATACCAACACAATGGAGTCCTACACCTTTTCCCAAACAAAGCCTCATAGGGTGCCATTCCAATACTAGCATGAGAACTATTGTTGTACGTGAACTCAATCAGCGGTAAATGGCTATCCCAAGATCCTCCATAATCCAACACACAAGCCCTCAGAAAATCCTCTAAAGATTGGATAGTCCTTTCTGTCTGACCGTTCATCTGTCGATGATATGCTGAAATCACCCTCAACTTAGCACCCAAAGCCTCTTGCAAACACTTCCAGAACCTCGATATAAATCTCGGGTCTCTATCCGACACAATACTCAAAGGTATGCCATGCAACTTCCCAATTTCGTCAATATACATCTCAGCTAACTTCTGCATGGAATGATTAATCTTCATCGGCAGGAAATGATCCAATTTAGTTAATTTATCCATTATCACCCAAATAAAATTATTCCCTCTCTCAATCTTCGGCAATCCCGACACAAAATCCACGGAAATACTATCACATCCCCCTTCTGGAATATTCAACGGTTGCATCATACCTAAAGGCTTCTGATGCTCAATCTTCGACTTCTGACAAGTCAAGCACGCATAAACAAACTCCGCAATATCCTTCTTCATACCTGACCACCAAACCAGCTTCTTCAAATCCTGGTACATCTTCGTAGCACCGGGATGAATACTCAATCTACTTCGATGTCCTTCCTCAAGAATGCTCTTCTTAATTCCTGGAACATCTGGAACACACACTCTATCTAGAAACCTCATCACACCATCCTCTTCGATCCGGAATTCTCCTCCGTTACCTTGGTTGCTCAAAATCAACTGGTCAACTAACTTCAAGTCCGCTTGTTGTCCCATTCTGATCTCTTCCAGAATGCCACTAGTCAACTTCAACATTCCCAACTTCACACTGTCAGGAGTCTCTTCACACATCAAGTTCAAGTCTCGGAATTGCTCAATTAATTCTAATTCTTTCACCATAAGCATTGACATATGCAATGACTTCCTGCTCAATGCATCAGCAACTGTAATTGCTTTGCCCGGATGATAGCTCAAATCAAAATCGGAATCCTCCAACAGCTCTAACCACCTTCTCTGCCTCATATTCAATTCTTTCTGATCAAATAAGTACTTCAGACTCTTATGATTGCTGAACACTTCAAACTTAGAGTCAAACAGGTAATGTCTCCAAATCTTCAACACAAACACCACAGCAGCCAACTCCAAGTCATGGGTAGGATAATTCCTCTCATGAACTCGCAATTGTCTCGAAGCATAGGCAACAACTTATCCATTCTGCATCAATACTCCACCAAGACCCATTTTCGACGCATCACAATACACCACAAAAGATTCACTTGGATTAGGCAAAATCAACACTGGAGCAGTAGTTAACCTCTCCTTCAATTCCACAAAACTCTCTTCGCAATCTACATCCCACACAAAAGCTTGACCATTTCGAGTCAACTGAGTCAAAGGTAATGCCAACTTAGAAAAGCCTTCGATAAACATGCGGTAACAACCCGCCAATCCCAGAAAACTTCGTATCTCGGTAGCAGACTTCGGAGTCTCCCACTGTAACACGACATGAATCTTCAAAGGATCAACAGCAATTCCACCATTTGAAATCCCATGACCAAGAAAACTCACTTCTTTCAACCAGAACTCACACTTCGACAGCTTGGCATACAACTTCTTCTCTTTCAATACTTGCAACATAGTCCTCAAATGCTCAGCATGCTCCTTTTCTGATTTAGAATATATCAGAATATCATCAATAAAAACCACCACAAACTTATCCAAATACTCATGAAAAATCCGATTCATATACTTCATGAACACGAGGTGCATTATATACACCAAATGACATCACAGTATACTCATAGTCACCACACCTCGTCCTGAAAGCTGTCTTCGGAATATCATCAGGCTTAACACGAATCTGATGATAACCCGACCTCAAATCAATCTTGCTAAAACACAAGCGCCCACCAATTAATCCATCAAATCATCAATCCTCAGAAGTGGATACTTATTCTTGATCGTCACTTTATTTAACTATTTATAATCCACACACAATCTCATAGTACCATCTTTCTTCTTCACTGACAACACATGAGCACCCCACAGAGAAACACTTAGTCGACAACTTCATCCCAAGCAACTCTTCCAATTGTTTCTTTAATTCTCCCAACTTAGATACAAATATCCGGTAAGGAGCCATTGACACCGGACTCATACCTGGTATCAAATCCGCCACAACCTCTACCTCACGCTCTCGAGGCCAATCACTTACGTCATCGGGAAACACTTCTGAAATTTCACAAACACCAGGCAAAACACCCACTTCTCCACCTTCACTAATACTCCAAGTTACCCTCAACTTAAACATCAGCACCATCCTGCATCGACTCATCAAAACCATATGTAAGCACTTGACTTAACTCCAAACAATTCACTGCGCACACCCCTTAAGCTCGCAAGACACGTCTATCCCATCCAACATGATCCCGTCAATTATCAACAAGAGATTAAGGGTGATCAGTTCCTCAATTTCTCAATAACAGCCGACTATCATGAGGTGGTACAAACTATCTTACCAAACTATTGTAGCGTTAAACACCGCTCTTAGCCATCGCTCCACACTTGAAGCATCTTGGAGAAGCACCATCTTCTCCCCCACTTGTTTCACTCCCAACCTGCAAATGGAAAACAAAACAAGCATCGACAGTGTTTTAACACACATGTCGCACACTAGGGACTAGACAACATTAGACAACCTGGCCGGACGGACCGACCTGCTCTGACACCACTAATGTAACACCCTTTTTCTACCCAACAAACATCACGAATAAAAACACCATTTTATCAGAGTAAAAGTCCCACAAGGGCGTCACATTTTGACAAAAAAAAACACCATAATTAGATCAAATACTTCGCCGCGGAAAACTTCACAAAACTTCATTATAATTTATAACTCAAGGTTTTAAAATAAACTCAATACAACATAATATCATCAAATTCAAGAACACTACGGTTCGAATCAACTTCCCGACCCGATGTTACATATCAGAGCAATACCCTCTACTCGACCAAAAATAACCAAAAGCACTTCAAGTAAGCTCTTCACGCGCCAAAAGCTAGTCCTGATCATTTGCACGTTACCCACGTGGAGGCAACATTCGAACAGAAAGGGTGAGTAATCACGAAATCAATACAAAAGATATAGGTGAAAGATAAGGCACATCACAACAACAACATCAAATCATTAATAACATCATAATACATCAATCACAACAATCTCATACAATACCACATAGTATGAAATGCAACAACAGACTCATGCATGTGGTACCAACATCGTCATAGTCGATAGACACTAGGCCATCACCCTCCAAAAATCCCCACCAATAGGATTGATTCTACACAAGAACCGGAGCACGTCATAAAACACTTCAATCCACACAATGGCATTGAAGCCACAAAAATGGACCAAAGTCCTACAATGCTATGAATACATGATGCAAACGTCATAATCATCACCGTCACAATATCGGTAATTGCATCATCATTCATAAACCATCATCATCATAAATCAAATCATCATCACAATTACAATCACGCATCATAATTCATCATAAGTCATGGTCACATGCATCACGAATCGTCACAAATCATCATGGTCACATACATCACAAGTCATCATAAATCACCGTGTTATCATATCATTCACGGATTACCATCAATTCGTCATACAACAACGTCACCTCACATTCATCACAATTCATCATACTATAATCCTCATGCACCAGGGTACAACATAATTTTACACTCGTCATTATCCGTCGCTAAATCTCACATTTCGTCATATAATACTCGTCACCTAAAACCCCCGATTTTATTCTATTCATCGTCATTACTAGATTTATAGTGTCATATTATCTCATCTTAGTCATACGTCGCTAATTAATCTATTAAATCTAAGGCCTCAAAGTTCCCTTAACCCAAGGATACCCCACAAATCACATAATTCATCAACGTCACAAAGTCATCACAAAGCACCAAAACACCGCATAATCATAATAATTTAATAAATAAATATTATAATTATTTTGGGGCGTTACAACTCTCCCCCACTTAAAGAATTTTCGGCCTCGAAAGTTACCTGAAGGAAACAGAGTCGGATATGACTCCTTCATCTGATATTCACGCTCCCAAGTCCAATTTTCGCCAACTGGTTCACCCCACAACACCTTCACCAAAGCTATGTCTTTACCCCGCAACTGCTTCATTTCACGACCATCAATCCGCACAGGGAATGCTTCTACAGTCAGATTATCCCTCACTTGTACATCATCCATCTGAATCACAGGCGACGGATCTGAAATGTACTCCCCCAACTGAGACACATGGAACACGTTGTGTAAATTCGTAAGCGTCGGCGGTAAAGCAATCCGATAGGCCACCTCCCCTATCCTCTGCAAGACTTTGTAAGGACCAACAAAACGTGGAGTGAGCTTCCTAGACTTCAAAGCTCGACCCACCCCAGTCACTGGCGTCACCATCAAAAACACGTCATCTCCCTCTTAGAATTCAAGTGTTTTCCTCCTCTTATCATGGTAGCTCTTCTGACGACTCTGTGAAGCTTTCATCCTTTCTTGAATCATCTTAATCTTCTCTGTCGTCTCTTGTACAATCTCGGGTCTGAGTACAACACTCTCGCCTGACTCATACCAACACAATGGAGTCATACACCTTCTCCCATACAAAGCCTCATAGGGTGCCATTCTAATACTAGCATGAAAACTATTGTTGTACGCGAACTCAATCAGCGGTAAATGGCTATCCCAAGATCCTCCATGATCCAACACACAAGCCCTCAGCAAATCCTCTAAAGATTGGATAGTCCTTTCTGTCTGACTGTCCGTCTGTGGATGATATGCTGAACTCACCCTCAACTTAGTACCCAAAGCCTCTTGCAAACTCTTCCAGAACCTCGATATAAATCTCGAGTCTATATCCGACACAATACTCGAAGGTATACCACGCAACTTCACAATTTCATCAATATACATCTCAGCTAACTTCTGCATGGAATAATTAATCTTCATCGGCAGGAAATGAACCAATTTAGTTAATCTATCCACAATCACCCAAATAGAATTATTCCCTCTCTCAGTCTTCGGAAATCCCGACACAAAATCCACGGAAATACTATCCCATCCCCCTTCTGGAATATTCAACGGTTGCATCATACCTAAAGGCTTCTGATGCTCAATCTTCGACTTCTGACAAGTCAAGCACGCATAAACAAACTCCGCAATATCCTTCTTAATACCTGACCACCAAACCAGCTTCTTCAAATCCTGGTACATCTTCGTAGCACTGGGATGAATACTCAATCTACTTCGATGTCCTTCCTGGAACATCTGGAACACACACTCTATCTCGAAACCTCATCACACCATCCTCATCGATACAGAATTCTCCTCCGTTACCTTGGTTGCTCAAAATCAACTGGTCAACTAACTTCAAGATTGCTTGTTATCCCACTCTGATCTCTTCCAGAATGCCACTAGTCAACTTCAATATTCCCAACTTCACACTGTCAGGAGTCTCTTCACACACCAAGCTCAAGTCTCGGAATTGCTCAATTAATTCTGATTCTTTCACAATAAGCATTGACATATGCAATGACTTTCTGCTCAATGCATCAGCAACTGCAATTGATTTGCCCTGATGATAGCTCAAATCAAAATCGGAATCCTCTAATAGCTCTAACCACCTTCTCTGCCTCATATTCAATTCTTTCTGATCAAATAAGTACTCCAGACTCTTATGATCCCTGAACACTTCAAACTTAGAGTCAAACAGGTAATGTCTCCAAATCTTTAACACAAACACCACAGCGGCCAACTCCAAGTCATGGGTAGGATAATTCCTCTCATGAACTCGCAATTGTCTCGAAGCATAGGCAGCAACTTGTCCATTCTGCATCAATACTCCACCAAGACCCATCTTCGACGCATCACAATACACCACAAAAGATTCATTCGGATTAGGCAAAATCAACACTTGAGCGGTAGTTAACCTCTTCTTCAATTCCACAAAACTCTCTTCGTATGCTACATCCCACATAAAAGCTTGACCCTTTCGAGTCAACTGAGTCAAAGGTAATGCCAACTTAGAAAAGTCTTCGATAAACTTGCGGTAACAACCCGCCAATCCCAGAAAACTTCGTATCTCAGTAGCAGACTTCGGAGTCTCCCACTGTAACACGACATCAATCTTCGAAGGATCAACAACAATTCCACCATTTGAAATCCCATGGCCAAGAAAACTCACTTCTTTCAACCAGAACTCATAGTTCAACAGCTTTGCATACAACTTCTTCTCTTTCAATACTTGCAAAATAGTCCTCAAATGCTCAGCATGCTCCTCTTCTGATTTAGAATATATCAGAATATCATCAATAAAAACCACCACAAACTTATCCAAATACTCATGAAAAATCCGATTCATATACTTCATGAACACCAGATGCATTAGATACACCAAACAACATCACAGTATACTCATAGTCACCACACCTCGTCCTGAAAGCTGTCTTCGGAATATCATCAAGCTTAACACGAATCTGATGATAACCAGACCTCAAATCAATCTTTCAAAAACACAAGCGCCCACCATTTGATCCATCAAATCATCAATCCTCAGAAGTGGATACTTATTCTTGATCGTCACTTTATATAACTATTTATAATCCACACACAATCTCATAGTACCATCTTTCTTCTTCACCGACAACACAGGAGCACCCCACAGAGAAACACTTAGTCGAAAACTTCATCCCTAACAACTCTTCCAATTGTTTCTTTAATTCTCCCAACTTAGATGCAGACATCCGATAAGGAGCCATTGACACCGGACTCATACCTTGTATCAAATCCGCCACAACCTCTACCTCACGCTCTGGAGGCCAATCACTTACGTCATCAGGAAACACTTCTGAAATTTCACAAACACCAGGCAAAACACCCACTTCTCCACCTTCACTAATACTCCAAGTTATGCTCAACTTAAACATCAGCACCATCCTGCATCGACTCATCAAAACCATCTGTAAGCACTTGGCTTAACTCCAAACAATTCACTGTGCACACCCATTAAGCTCGCAAGACACGTCTATCCCATCTAACACGATCCCGTCAATTATCAACAAGATATTAAGGGTGATCAGTTACTTAATTTGTCAATAACAACAGACTATCATGAGGCAGTACAAACTATCTTACCAAACTATTGTAGCGTTCAACACCGCTCTTAGCCATCGCTCCACACTTGAAGCATCTTGGAGAAGCACCATCTTCTCCCCCACTTGTTTCATTCCCAACCTACAAATGGAAAACAAAACAAGCATCGACAGTGTTTTCACACACATGTCGCACACTACGGACTAGACAACATTAGACAACCTGGCGGGACGGACCGATCTGCTCCGATACCACTAATGTAACACCCTTTTTCTACCCAACAAACATCACGAATAAAAACACCATTTTATCAGAGTAAAAGTCCCACAAGGGTGTCACATTTCGACAAAAAAAAACATCATAACTAGATCAAATACTTCGCAGCAGAAAACTTCACAAAACTTCATTATAATTTATAACTCAAGGTTTTTAAATAAACTCAATACAACATAATATCATCAAATACAAGAACACTAAAGTTTGACTCAACTTCCCGACCCGATGTTACATATCAGACCAAGACCCTCTGCTCGACCAAAAATAACCAAAAGCACTTCAAGTAAGCTCTTCACGCGCCAAAAGCTAGTCCTGATCATCTGCCCGTTACACACGTAGAGGCAACATTCGAACAGGCAGGGTGAGTAATCACGAAATCAATACATAAGATATAGGTGAAAGATAAGGCACAACACAACAACAATATCAAATCATTAATAACATCATAATACATCAATCACAACAATCTCATACAATGCCACATAGTATGAAATGCAACAACAGACTCATGCATGTGGTACCAACATTGTCAAAGTTGATGGACACTGGGCCATCACCCTCCAAAGATCCCCACCAATAGGATCGATTCTACACAAGAACCAGAGCACGTCATAAAACACTTCAATCCACACAATGGAATTGAAGCCACCAAAATGGACCGAAGTCCTACAATGCTATGAATGCATGATGCAAACGTCATAATCATCATCGTCACAAAATCGTCAATTGCATCATCATTCATAAACCATCATTGTTGCGGTGAGAATCGGATAACAAGCTATTAATTAACTTGCATCGCAATACTTTGAAATTCACCACCGAGCTTTGATTTATCCAAAGGAAAGGGTAAAGAACGAAAACCCTAATAAGAGAATCTAGGTTCGGGGGTTGGTTATACAAAGGGAAGGTATTAGCACCCTAAGTATCCGTAGTACTCTACGGGAACCTCTTGTTTGTTTGTGTTATGTTAAAGTTTGCTTGCTAAGGGAAAGTGCTAAGGTAAAGATCTAAAAGTATATACACTAAGTATGCTCGCCAAGACATCGCATCTTGTGCCTACGTATCTGACTAAAGAATCAGAGCAACCGTAGTTCACCTCAATATGGGGTAAAAGGGTGTAAAAAGAAAATGTGGAATCCGAGAAGGCATCGGATGTAAAGGTAAAAAAGGGTGGGATCCGAGAAGGCATCGGATGTAAAGGTAAAAAGTGGAAAAAGAAAAAGGTAGCTCGCTAGGATCTCGCAATCCTATGCCTACGTATTCTCAAGGTGAACTTGAGAAATCAGAGCAATCGTAGTTCCCCTCAATGGGGGTGAAGAATTCTTGACTGTGGTCAAGGTTCCAAGGGAAAGTAGGGTCTGACAGTAAGACACCTACGTGGAGTACGGCAACTCCAAACTTAAGGCTATGCAAAACGGGAAAGGAAATGTCCACGGGAAAGTAGGGTCTGACAGAAGGACACCTACGTGGAGTGCGGCGACTCCAAACCTAAAGCTAGGTTAAAAGGGAAGGTAAGTTTCGATCGCATGGTGGCGTGAGATAAGGGAATGATGGATAAGGCTATCCTAAATGACATGACAGTCAACAGAGGGGATCCTTTCCTTTGGAATGGGGCATAAGAAACAAGAGGAAACCTCGAGTATCAAAAGTAAAATGAATAGCAATATATACAGTAAATGCAACAAGAATTAAATTAAAAATTGAACACCAGAAATTAACTAAAATGAAAATACGGAAATATCAAGATAAATTTAAGAATTAATTAAAATCTAATTTAAACCAAATTCTAGTTAAAAAACTAATAAAAAATCTAATTAAAAACTAAATAAATTAAACTCTAAAAAAGCTAAAAAGAATCAAAGAGATGTGGAAAGGATATTGTAATGGGCTTAAGTCAAACTGAATGCAAAAACAAGTAAGTCCATAGCAACCAAAATTATTTGAGTTTAGTAAAATAAATAACCAAATACTTAAACTAATAACAGTACCAAAAAATTAAAATATCAATGCAAATAACCAAACATTTCACACCAGAAAAAATATATCTCACTTTGTAACACAGTGAAAATAAAAGAAGGAAACTAGAGACTATTTTTATTAAAAAGAAGGAAACTTTAGAGACTATTTTTATTACAAAAGACTAGCAGTACCCGGATTTTTTTAAATAAAAGAAACTAGAAACAAATTAACTAGTGAAAACATTAATATAATCTTTGATAAAAAAATAAATTCATGTGACAAAGAGTATATTAAAGAAAATACAAAGTAAAAAAAAAATAATATATAGTATTTGCCCGAAAGTAACAGTAACAAAAAAACATTTACATATAGCAAACAAATCTGCAATATTTACTATGTCATTTACAGTGACCAAGATAATATAGAAAAATAACTCCAATGACTTTAAAATTCAAACTAGTGCCAACAATCAAATATATACCAAAATTTGCAGTGCAATGTCATTGAAGATACAAACCACTCAAAATCAATACAATATATTAAAAAAAATGCAGTATCACACCGGCTCAAATATAAATGAAAAGACAAACATCAATGTAATAAACTCAAACAAAAAATCAGAAATATGAAAATATATACAGAACAACCAGTACGGAAATTCAATGTACTCAAAATCTCATCCATAACATTACCGCAAAGTCGAATCAAAATCAGAATATCGAAATCAGACATAATAACGAGTAGCACATATCAAAGCAAACACAACACTAATAGTTACCGAAATGTTGATCTGTTGTTGCTGAATCTCAAAGCTGTAAAACCGAGCCGTTGTTGTGTCGTCGTGGAAATGCTTTGCGTTGTTGGTGAAGTCGGAGTGAATGGAAGCGTGGCTTGTTGTGATATGTCGCTATTCGATGAACTTTGTAAACTAACGGAGCTATCACTATGAACAGAACCGCTAAGAACTAGCTATACTTGGTGATGTTGTGTGTAAGTTGGATGTTTCCAACTTGTGGAATGTGGGGTTTGTTCACACTGTTGGGAAAGCTTGTAGTGGAGAATCAATGGTGTTTAAAGTGATTTTGGAAGGTGATAAGAGTTTGGTCGGGAGGTAGCAAGCGTGTTTGGAAGTGATAGCAAGTGGTCTAGTATTGTGTGGTTTTTACATGGAAGCTTGAAAATGTGAAGTGTGAGGAAACTATGAAGGTTTGTTGTTTTTTTTCTTTTTTTCTTCTGCTCTTAGCTTCTCCCTTTTAAAATCAACCCTTGATTCAGTTTTTCTCAATTTGCTGTGTCCCTCTCAATCTGAGTTTTGTTTCAGAATGGTTAATTTTGAAATTGGAGAGGTTCTCAGGATTTTGGCTTGTAGCAAGTGTGGTTGCTGTCTCTGATGCATCTGATGCAGAGCAGATTTGCTGTGGTTCTGATGAAGGGATTTTGTTGGCTTATGCTCAGGTTTTGTAGGGTAAAAAGTCTTGGGGCAAATGCTTAAGGATGTAGTGCAGAGATTACCTTGTGTTGTTGCTTTCACTGTGAAGCAGGCTTTGGAGCAGGAGTTGCATCGTTTTTGTTCTTGGAGTGCAGGGCCTTGGTTTATGATGTTGGGTAATGGTTGAATTTATGTTGGTGTAGCACAGGGTATGCAAGCTTGTTGCGTTTCAGGGCTACTCACAGCAGGGACTTGCTGCAAGTACAAGTCGTAAGGACCAGTTTTGATGAATATCTTGTGCAGGCCTTGTACATGTTTTGGTGTGGCAGCAGAACTCGGTCAATGGTCTTGTCTCTCTCCTTTTTTTTGAATTTTTTGTATTATACTATAAACTAAAGAAATTGGACTCTCTCTATATATATTTTGAATGATTTTAACTTAAAGAAACCAAATAAAGAAACTAATTGGGTTAAGCTAAATTAAGAATTAAAATTAAACTTTAAAATTAAAAACCGAATTTAAATTAATTAAAATTAAAATAATGAAAACTAATACTAGGATAAAAATAAAAGCCCACCTAAATTTAAAATTATATTAAGGTGGAAATTAAACTATATGGAAAATAAACTAAATTAAAGAAATAAGCTATATATAAAAAACAAACTAAGTTGACATGAATTAATTTAAAAAGAAATATTATATTGAAATTAAACTAAACTAAATTTAAATAATCTAAGGAAAATTAACTAAATAACACTAAAGTAAAAATGTCATGGAAGGATAAAAACGACTGAAGATGCATGATCGACAGATGTTTAACAGAAATGCAAAAATGACTGATATAAAATGATATGAAAAAGGTCAGAATATCCGAGGATAAAATTTGGGGTACAACAATCATCATCATAAATCAAATCATCATCACAATTACAATCACGCATCATAATTCATCATAAATCGTCATGGTCACATGCATCACGAATCGTCACAAATCATCATGGTCACATACATCACAAGTCATCATAAATCACCACGTTATCACATTATTCACGGATTACCATCAATTTGTCATACAACAACGTCACCTCACATTCATCACAATTCATCATACTATAATCCTCATGCACCAGGGTACAACATAATTTCACACTCGTCATTATCCGTCGCTAAATCTCACATTTTGTCATATAATACTCGTCACCTAAAACCCCCGATTTTATTCTATTCATCGTCATTACTAGATTTCTAGTGTCATATTATCTCATCTTAGTCATACGTCTCAAAGGAATCACATCACGAGCGAAATCGGGACAGAAATCGCAAGAACGGGAATTTATGCACACACCACTGCCCATACGCGTATGGACCACCCTGATACGCGTATGGCCCAATTTCCACGCCACCCCATACGCGTATGGCCCTCTTCAATACGCGTATCAGCAGAGAGGTCCTCCCTCTCAATTCTCCTTCAGATCTCCTTACGCGTACTGGCTAGCCCATACGCGTAAGGCTCTTTTTCACAATCCCATACGCGTACTGCCCTCTTCAAAACGCGTATCCCCCATTTTCCTCAGTCTCCAATACACGTATTGCCATCTGTTACGTGTATTTCTAAACTTCCATACGCGTATGATACACGTATCACCTTGGGAGTGTCCCCGTTATGCGTATTGCCTTCCCCAGTACGCATATTTCCTTCTCCATTACGCGTATTGCTTTCTCCATTACGTGTATCACCAGAGACTCCTCCTAAAACTCAGATTTCACATCTGAACACAAAATCCCTCTTCCCAGGATCTTCGATCTACCAGAAACAGCTTCAAATCATCTTCGATTCATCCTAGATCTAAGTTATTCATCCTACTTCATCGTCTACATCAATTACCCTTAATTACTAAGTCTGAATTTAGTTATTATCAAGTTCGATTTACAGATATATCTAGTTACCCAAAGTTCGTCACATCATCAATTACACAGATTCAACATCATTGCAACAAATCACACGGATTTCATCACAAAAAATCATATACATACAGGCACAAAATTTCATCACAAACCAGCATATCATCATTAGACACGAAAACACACAATTATCTCTACCTTAAACCCATATCAAACACATTAACCCGGATTACCCCCCATACCTCGAAATGCCAGCAGCGATTCTTCGTTTTCCGGGTTCCTAAGGTTAATTCCTCAATCCAGCCTCCTTTCCTCAGCTCTCTAATCTCCTTAGGGTTGCCAAAATTCTGATCTCAAAATCCCTAATTTTCTCTTTTGTTAAACCTAAGGGTCTTTGGGCCTTAATCTCTGTTTATCATGCTGTCTTCCACTAATCCCTTCCACATTACCGTATTACCCTTAATGGTCTCTTAATTATTTAATTAACAATAATAATAATAATAATAATAATCTAAATAATATTTTAGTTATTCAAATTATTTCAATACTATTATTAATAAAATAATCTAATTAATCTATTAAATCTAAGGCCTCAAAGTTCCCTTAACCCAATGATACCCCACAAATCACATAATTCATCAATGTCACAAAGTCATCACAAAGCACCAAAACACCACATAATCATAATAATTTAATAAATAAATATTATAATTATTTTGGGGCGTTACATTACATCTCTGGGCTGTGTCATCACGAATCCTGCTAAGAAGGTGGTTCTGTCGGCTTCGAAGAAGATCCCGGGCGTGATGGACCCGTGCACTGCGGAACTTAATGGCATTATGTGGGGGCTCCAGCTTGCTAAGCAACTAAAGGTGGATAGTTTTTTTAGTTGCACTCTGATGCTATGGTTTTGGTGGACTGAATAAATGGGATGGGAAGCATTGCTGCTTTGGACCATATAGTAGCAGATTGCAGGACCTTTCTTTCTAGTTTTACAAATGTTGTCTTAATGTATGTTAACCGTATCTGTCTTAAAGAAGCCCATCATATGGTTGGCATAGGCACATCCATTGGATCTAGAACTTGGCTGGATACTATCCCCATGTGGGACTCTGTTAACTGTACTGCCAGTTTGGCTCTTTGTTAATGGAATATGTCTTTAAATAAAAAAAATGATATGATGTAATGGACTCCACTAGAGTTGTCATTATATACAATTTAACTTAATATGAGCTCAAAGTAGTGCAGTAATGTCATCTAACAGATTCAATTTATTAGATTGATTGATTTGATAGGGCAAAATTATTTTATATTTTTAATGTATATTTTCTTTCTCATATTATATTTATTACATAACTAAAAGATCAATAAATATGTTTTTTTATTAGAAATTAATTAGTATGTATTTTTAATGTAAAAATTTTTACATGATTATGATGAAAATTATACCCCATACTCCTCCTACATTTAACTTCATACTAATTTAAAAAATTTGACAAAAATATCACTGTATAAATTCTCAATAATTCAAAATTTTCACTTTTTCCTTATTTTCTTCTAGCTAGAGCGTGAAAAATCAGTGCAGTTTTTTTGACTTCCGGAGAACCCAAGCACAAGTTATCCGGTTTATATTTTTCACTCTGGAGAACTCAACAGTAAGTTTTCCATTTTTTTTTAAGTTTACTCTCGGGATAACTTGTGGTGAAGTTATCCGATTTATATTTATTTCACACCGAATAACTTGTGGTGTAGTTATCCAGTTCTTTTATTTTCTTCACCAGATAACTTATCCTCATGTTATTCGGTTCCGTTGTTTTCTTAACCGGAAAACTTGCCTTGTAGTTTTTCGATTTGATGGATTCTAATTTTTTTAGTGGCTCACATTTGAGGACGGGATGAATTCATTTATCGACGATACGGTGAGGGACGGCTGACTCAATAGCCGTCGAATCGTGAGGAAGATCAGATTAGCAACACCTGTGCCTATTCCGCCGCATCCACCATTTCAAGGAGGACCATCTGATACATCTCTTTTAGTGAGGTATTAGAACTACGTTGATCAGCATTTGTGGGACGGACAAGTAAGTTTGTCTATGACAGTTTAGCTTGAATCAAATTTAATCTTAATTATTTATATATTATAACATATATTATGATTTATTTTTAGGAGAGAGTTCCGAAGAAAGAGTTGAAGGTTGTTGCACATGGCAGCAAGTTGATTGGATGGGTTCAACATATTCTTCCACCAGTGATTGAGCGATGGTTATCTGATTCTGGTATATCCTTTCTATAGAGAATCAATTTATCGAGGATAAATCATAACTTAGTATCTATATTTGTGGAGAGATGACATCTAGAAAAATCGTCATTTCATATGCCATTTGGCGAGATGACTATTACTTTGGATGATGTTTCTTGTCTACTTCATATATAGTGTATGAGGAGTTGTGTAACCCTACAGAAGGGTTCACTGATTCAGATGTCATTACTCAAGCTATTAATCTTCAGGGTGTTTCGTTGGAGGACACTCCTGAAGAGGTTCGTGGTTCCAAAGGTCCTTATTATATCATGGATTGGTTGAAGCAAATATTTATCAGTCAGCGAGCTACAAATAGATTTGACTGTGCAGCTAGAGCCTATATGTTGTTAGTTGGCTGCACCATTTTTGCTGATAAGACCTTTATACTTGTAGAGGCAAATTATTTACCACTATTTCAGGACTTGTCTAGATGTGGTAGATACTATTGGGGGGAACCTGCACTTGTCACACTTTATAGATATCTAGGAGATGCTTCCTTTTACAGTTGCAGGCAGCTCAGGGGATACGCCTTTTTGCTACAGGTACAAATGATTTATTTTAATTTCAATTAGAAGTATATTAGCTTATTTATAACAATTTTAATTGATAATATTCATTTTGTGTAAAAGTGTTGGATTCATGAGTATTTTCCTACTGTTGGCAATAGAGGATTTTCTAAGATTGCAGGTATCAGTAGTCCACTTCCTAGGGCAATGAAGTAGATGTACAAGCAAGGCGCGCGGAAGGTTGATGAGCTCATGCCTATATTAGATAGATTGACACCTCCTGATGTCATTTGGTGACCATTTGAGGATCACAGGTGAAATTCTGGCAAGCAGATCACAGATGTCCTAATAGATGTCGAGGCATTGATCGTTTGCTAAAACTGAACAATGACAGAACATAAACATTATGCTCTCTTAAAACCAAGAACATTATGATATCACAAAATCATAGCACTGTCATGACAGATGTTATGACATCTTAAGTATGACAGAACAATATTATTAATCTTTAATTATGCAAAAACTGTAAATTGCAGAATGATAAATAACACCAAAGTTGTTAACCCAATTCGGTGCAACTCACCTACATCTGGGGGCTACCAAGCCAGGAAGGAAATCCACTATTAGTAGTATCAATTCTGAGCTAAACTTGCCCGTTTACAACCCCTCAGTTAATCCCTACCCAGTGTAACTTCTACCTAGGCACTCCTAGATATGAGAAATCACCATCTCACTCCCAATCATCGCAGTGATAAACAAACACTCTCAGTCCCAGGGAATGCCACACGAAACCAAAAAGAAAGATGTACCCTCTTTCTTTTATGAACAATACTAGGTCAAGACTCTTGACCACGAACACTACTCGATTTTGCTTAAAAGCATCAACCAAGAACAATATACAATTCATTACCTACAGGTTTCTGAATATGTAAAGCTATGTCTAACACAGTGTATCAAACTGATACAAAGGGTGACTTACAATACAAGAAAGCACACGAATCTTAAAACCCTAAACCCTTATTCTTACACACACAATTTCTTCAATGATAACCTTCTCTGCCTTTTAATTAGGTTTGGTAAGTCTCTTTATATAGACTCTTGCAGTATGGGCTTGGAGTCTTCAATCAAATCCAATCTTTCTGTTGTAAACCATCTGCAAAATCTTCTCCACAAAAATAGGAACAAATCTTCAAAGTTTCCTAAAAAGTCTCCAAGATCCTTTTTATGAAACCAAAACAAATATGCACTTTGTTCCTAATAAATCTCTTTGACCTGCGCAAAATGATGAGGTATATCCAAAAGGATCTCATAAAATCAAATCAAATATGTCAGGAGATATAAAACATCAGCACCTGCTGTACCAAACCAAGATGTCACGACATCTATTTTTGACATCTGTCTGAAACACAATACAGTAGTATTATCATGACAGTTGATGAAGTTGTTATAACATCTTACTCAACATCAGTATAGAACCATGTTTTATCAAAATTTAGCCAATCATAAAACCATGGAACTAACAATCTCCCCCTTTGGTAATTTTTGGATAAAACAACCAAAGCATGGTAAACCTGAAGATATAAACTGCAACAAAAACATGACCTTTACTCCCTCTGTTTTATGCAATCATTTCTCCCCCTTAAGAGAAAAACCCAAATCACCAGAAAATCCAAAACATAAAACAAATATGAACTACCCATGTTCACACACCAGAAACACATGCAGCAGAAGATAAATAAGCCTCACATATGGATTTTCTTCATCATGCAAAATGTTAGATCAACTTTGTTTGACATCTTTTGCACACAACTTATCAGAGCAGTAACAACAACAGTTTCCTCCAGTACATCCAGACTCACAGACTATCATGGTCCCCCTTAATAGTTGCATTCAGCAAGCAACAACAAAACACTACTCTTCCCTTAGCAGTAGCAAAGTCCTATCACAATGTTGGTCATCATGTCAAGACATGTGACATAACACACTTTACTCCCCTTTTTTAACCAAAAATTGACAAAAATTGGAGTAAATGTACACACATCGAAACACAGATATAGCAGTGGAAGCATACAAAACTCATATGCACATAACACACGGGTGGAAACATAAATATTGCACACAATTTTCATGCCTTCCAATCCATAATGTACATATCTCCAAGCCTACTCCTTTCATCCAGAATTAGAGAAACCTGACCATGAGGCCAAGACATTATATGTAACATCATTCATTTATCAACAAAGGCTCTCATGAAACTTATCTCATTCTGCAGAGGAAAATAAATTCTCCCAGACAAACTCAATGTCTCTCAGGACACTCCTAAGAAGAATGTACAAAACTGATTCAATCCACTGACTTCCAAAGACAGAGCTATAAGCAAACTGCCAAGTCTAACACGATCAAAACTAGCAGCACAATGTCACGACATCTTGTCTGACATCACAACCTCCCAGGAGATAAACAAACTGATTGAACCCCCAAGCAATTAATATAAAGACTGCACCACTGCAGCAACAATCCATGAACAAGGACTTAACTCCCCCTGTCATAGATAAACAGTGCTTTTTCGATCATCAGATGAAATCACTTGAATAACTTCATATTTACACAGAGAAAAGCAACAACTTTAAACTCCTGGTTCAACATATCTGTTGAACTCAATCAAACACTGTAAAATCAATCCTGATTCTTACAGATCTAGATACCCTAGCTCCTTGAGAATACATCCAGACACCCTGAACTATTCACCCTACTAGAACATATCTGACAAATGACCTTACACATCCACACAAGTTATTATAACTCCTTGGATAGGCAAGATGTCATGCACACTCGGCTTGACATTACTAACATACTCTAGAACAAAATTCTCAGTTTGCTTGCTTCACAAGATCCAGACTGACACAATCTTTTCCAGAGTCACTTCCAGGAGAAGAAACCACCTCCCCACAAGCATTCTGATCACAACATAAATTAAAACACTAGGTGTTATATCTAACTTATTCATATGAACTAGCACACCGACTACTTCACACCATGATCCAGAGCAGTTTTGACCACTACCTCTACTTCATACTCCAACATGATTAGATAAAACACTTCTGAATCTAATTGTGAGTATCAAGCTTCACAATCCTGATTCCAAGCCATCATGTATGACATCATCTCCTTTATCACTCACTTTGGTTCTTGAGACACTAACCACATGACTTACTATTTCCATAGTAATCCATACATTTCATTAAGATACAAATGAAGATCTCAGTAGGACACAGTAGCAACAGCTTAACAGATCATCACAAACGCCAGAATACCATAGAGAGAAATAAACTCTCATGTAGCTTCCTCAGAGACATAATGTTCAAACATCCTGTCTGACATTACATAAACAATAATCATTCTTAAGCACCTTAAGAGATGATTCCTTCATCAACCAGTCAGACTACAAAGACCAAGTCATAGACATAAACCACTTCTTCTTTGACTTTCTGTCTACTACCCTTTTGCAAAGATCCATCAATAGCTGGGACAAAAAAATCTTCATCATGACCATTTTCAAACAATCATACACCATGCTTCATCATGATGACAAACAACCTCCACAGCATAAACTCCACACTAGTTTTTAAGGATAATATGACCGATGCTCCACAAGGATTCAATATTTCCACTCTCAAGAGAATGCTTTGCCATTGATAGATCTTGACTTCATATTCATCCTACTTCAA
Source organism: Lathyrus tuberosus (assembly GCA_022829125.1). NCBI lineage: Eukaryota > Viridiplantae > Streptophyta > Magnoliopsida > Fabales > Fabaceae > Lathyrus > Lathyrus tuberosus. The sequence continues at coordinate 278,918 of JALAZF010000632.1, forward strand.
AGAAAGAGCCTCAGATAATCAGAGGCATTAGCAGCTTCACTATAGAGAACTCCTCCTTCAAGCTCCAGAAATCTCCAGATGTCAGATGTTAAGACATGTCATCTGACATCACGCCAACATAAGTCAAATGCGTCACAAGAAACACACTCAGCAGACATGTCCATTCCAAGCAAAACCGTGCATTCTCCTTAACACCTGATTGGATTGTCTTTCAAAAAGGAATCCTCTATCAGAGATCAAAAGGCAGGCTCTTAGAGAGATGGAGGCAAAAATAAATTCCTCTTGTCTTCCTTGACGCTAAATCATCATCAGGATATTTGATTGATCATCCTCTTCATGGTACCATCTGGAGATGACTTAAAATTCTACAAAGACTTGCATCTTCAGATCAAATATCTTGATAGACACAAGATAATCTTCTAACCCAGCTTGACTTCTATCTTCAAGAAGCTACAAGAAAAATGCTTTCACAATCTTGCTTCTTCTATAGAACCTAGTCAATTTTCTGGACAGAGAAAACCCCACTGTATTCCAAGAACAAATCTTTCTGAGACCTCACCACCAGAAACACACAATGAACTCCCAGAGTTCTTCCATCAGAGACATATGCAGCAGAAGATAAATCAAGACAACTTCAACAGATTCCAAGTAAGATGTCAGGACATCTTATAGGGAACCAACCTCCTCTCAGAAAATGTAATAGTATCAACATCAGCAGCAGTTGTAGCAACCTCACAAAGCATCAGACAACCATCAGTAGTTGTCATGCTAGATCCAGAAAGCTATCATCCTAACTTTCTATCCTCTAGAACACATCAGTAATGAATGGTATAATCATATAATCTCTTTCCTTGTTCAAAACACCATAAAGTATCTTCCCTAGAACTCATCCAGAAACAAAACATGATACCTGCTCTGATACCAATTGAAATTCTGGCAAGCAGATCACTGAATTCCTAATAGATGTCGAGACATTGATCTCTATTAAAATTGAACAAGGACAGAACATAAACATTTTGTTCTCTTAAAACCAATAACATTCTGATATCACAAAATCATAACATTGTCATGACAGATGTTATGACATCTTAAGTCTGACAGAACAATATTGTCAATCTTTAATTATGCAGAAACTGTAAATCGCAGAATGGTAAATAACACCAAAGTTGTTAACCCAGTTCGGTGCAACTCACCTACATCTGGGGGCTACCAAGCCAGGAAGGAAATCCACTATTAGTAGTATCAATTCAGAGCTAAACTCCCCTGTTTACAACCCCTCACTTAATCCATACCCAGTGCAACTTCTACCTAGGAACTCCTAGATATGAGAAATCACCAGCTCACTCCCAATCACCGCAATGATAAACAAACAGTCCCAGTCCCAGGGAATGCCACACGAAACCAAAAAGAAAGATGTACTCTCTTTCTTTTATGAACAATACTAGGTCAAGACTCTTGACCACGAACACTACTCGATTTTTCTTAAAAGCTTCAACCAGGGACAATATACAATTCATTACCTACAGGTTTCTGAATATGTAAAGTTATGTCTAACACAGTGTATCAAATTGATACAAAGGGTGACTTACAATACAAGAAAGCACACGACTCTTAAAACCCTAAACCCTTATTCTTACACACACAATTTCTTCAATGATAACCTTCTCTGCCTTTTAATTAGGTTTGGTAAGTCTCTTTATATAGACTCTTGCAGTATGGGCTTGGAGTCTTCAATCAAATCCAATCTTTCTGTTGTAAACCATCTGCAAAATCTTCTCCACAAAAATAGGAACAAATCTTCAAAGTTTCCTAAAAAGTCTCCAAGATCCTTTTTATGAAACCAAAACAAATATGCACTTTGTTCCTAATAAATCTCCTTGACCTGCGAATAATGATGAGGTATATCCAAAAGGATCTCGTCAAATCAAATTAAATATTTCAGGAGATATAAAACAGCAGTGCCTGCTATACCAGACCAAGATGTCACGACATATGTTTTCGACATCTGTCTGAAACACAAGATAGTAGTACTGTTATGACAGTTGATGAAGATGTTATAACATCTTGCTCAACATCAGTATAGAACCATGTTTTACCAAAATTTAGTCAATCATATAACCATGGAACTAACAACAGACAACATGGTCATTTGATGATATATGCTTGTACAGGGGTGATCTGAAATGGTATGATACTATTGTTATATATTTATCTTACAAATGTTTGCGTCAGTTTGGATACAGGTAGTACATACCACCTCTACCTCCTGATGTTGATACACTTGATGCGGATACTGAGTGGGTTACATATCATGCGAGCGTGATAGAAGTGATCCGTATAATCGAGTTCGCAGATACTCCATATGATGTGGTGTCGGATTACTTGGATTGGTACTACAGGGTGTTACATCCTTGTTTGGTACCACCACGTCGGGGGGAGGTCAGACAGGTCCCAGTTGGTGAGGTCAGGCAGGCTCTGGTTCCTGTCTATGATGCAGGACCATCAGATGCTAGGTTGTTACACATTTCACATGAGCTTAGTCGCTATCTACAGTGTCACGAGGCATAAGAGAATGATGATGATTTTGTTGAGGTATTTCAAGCACTTCGTATAGCTCAGGGTGGACTGGTACCTCAGAGTGGACAGATACGTTATGTTACTGATGAAGATTGATGTATTATTTACTATTCAGACTTATGTAGTATTTCTCATACGCATGTCGTATTCTTCAGAGTTATATAATATTCTTTATGTAGTATAATCCCAAACACACCCCAAATTAAATATAAAACGAATTAAATATCAAAACAAACCAAAATATAAAAATCACATTCCAACTATAATCTAACATATTTTGACACCACAGGCGTAAGTTTCTGCCAATGTTGTAACTGTCCAACAAATCTTGTCATCCAAGAAGTTGCATCTGGTGGCAAGGAAAATTCTTCGTTCATGTTTACCTGTTAAGAAAAATTAGTAAGACATAAACGAAAGATAATTAATTAACATAACAAACATGAATGTTTACCTGGACCCAATTGTTTTAGTTTACAAAACTAATGTAGTAAATGGACACATTAGGTAAATGTGAAGTTGTCATATGAAAGAAAGTCAAACTAGGATAACCCAAAAAGACTAGAATGACATTATAACGATTTGATATCACATAACCCATATCTGGTAATGTCATCCATTTATCTAATGATATGAAGGATCACGATAGACATCATATCCCACAGGTTTCTTCCATTTTCTCTTCACCCCTCCTTTGGTCTTTATTTTTTCAGGCGGTGGTACCTTCTTTGTTGTAGTGGGGTAAGCAATTTCACACACCCTACTTTTTAGTGCTCTCTTTCCTGCCACATCTAATAACTCGATATTTTTCCAAAGTACATCAATTACATTGGTCATGTCCACCTCTGCTCCATCCTCTGTATCTACCTCTTGTTCACCTTTCGTACTGAGCTTCCTCCAATGTATATGAATAACATCAATTGGTATTGGTTCACCACTAATTGTGTATCCCCCTAAATCACAGGCACAAGGTAACCCGTATACTTTTCTAGGACTACACCCGCACATTTGGGTGTTTGTACCAACCATGTCAACCATGTGTCACTCTTCAGCATTGTGTCTCAAAGCAACTCTAGATACTGATCCACGCAAATTCCCATAAAATGGACTAGTGTGCACAGCTCAACTTCTTAAAAAATCTTCTAAAATGAAGCTCTAATATTTCCTAATTACACCTTGATGTTCTCATTCATAGCCTCCTAACATTTGCACATATCAACTAAATTGTTCTCCAACATCTGCTTCAGTTTCCAATGCGCAGACTCAACCCTAACAAAAAAAAGTTCATTATCATTAATATTAATATAAACAAACTATGGCTCAAATCAAACACCTTACCTATTAGTCGTGATGTTTCCCAAATGCAACACTTTATTGATCCAAGCTTCAACAAATATATGTCTGTGAGGCGTCAACCATGTGTCTATCACATAATCAAAAAATGGTCTAAAATCCACACATGCATGCTCAAGCTGTTGCAACTTTTGATGGTACTCCACCTCATAATTAGCCCTTACAAGTTCATGTCATATCTTCTCTATCGGCTCTCTCATATTATTCACAAAATACTTCCTGCACTTCGCTTTCACATTCTTGTTGATGTGATATCGACAAAGCATATTAATTGTCGTTGGAAATACTGTTTCAATTGCTTTCATCAAAGCAAGATCTCTACCCATTAAAATCACTTGTGGCCATAACCCTTTCCTAGTGAACAATTGTTTCAACTTATCCAGTACCCAACACAAATTCTCTATGTGCTTAGATTCCATATAGGCAAATGCAACAACAAATGTTAACTCAGTTGATGTCATACCAACTACTTCAAACAAAGGTTTCCTGTACTTATTTGTTTTGTAAGTACTATCCATAATCAACACATTATGAAGCATATTCAACAACTTCACTGATCCTGGATGGGCCCAGAAGATATCTCTCACAACTTCTGACTCATCTTTTTTCCTACTCCAATAAACATAATCAGATTCCTTTATCAACTTAAACTACTGTTTCATTTCCGTTCTAGGACCCCTAATGTCTTTCTGAATCTTAGTCTTATGTTTATATATTTGGGTGGTTCGAGTCACATTCTCTGGATCCCGTTCTTGTAATGACAACTATATGTGTCTTGTTCATCAGCATTAAGTCGACTTAGAAACGCATGACCTTCAAATCTATCTGGTAAATCATGGTTGTGACGTCCACATTTTACGTCAATACTCCAACCAGAATCATCTTTTGAAGGTGTTGACCTAATTTTGAATGGACAACCACATTTCTTGGTAGCACTTTGTGTTTAACTATCTCCTCCGTTGTATTTTCCACCTCTATCACAACCAAATATAATTTTGTCACTTCTTTCTCTCTTGTCAGTTTTGGTGTCCGAACAAGTTATTATAATAGTAACTATATTCCTAATTCCAACCTCCCTAATCCACTTAGTCGCTTTATCTAGCGTGGCAAATTTTTCTGTAGTCGAGAATATCTCAGTCTTGTCTACACATGTCTGGTTTTTATCGCATATCATCAAAGGAATGTCCATGCCTAACATAAATGTGACAAAAATTAATAAAAAATAAAAAATTAAAATTTTAAAAAAATTATAAAAAAATTATAAAAAAAAAAAAAAAAGCTTTCCGGAAGTCTTAGGGTAAAGTTATCCGGTTATGAAAAAACAAAACCTGAACACTTTAACACATGTTATGCAGAACGTGTAAAATCACAAACCGGAGAACGTATGTCAATGTTTTTCAATTGGTATTCTTTGAATCGGATAACGCACATACAAGTTATCCGGTTTGTTAAATTACACAACCAGATTTCTTCTAATTGTGTTTTCCAGTTTGAAAATAATACAATCTGAATTTCTTTACCTAATGTTATTCGGTTAGCGACATATGCTTCTAAAAAAATACTTTTTAACTCATTAGACCTCACAGTAAAATGTAAAAAAAAAATTAAAAAGGATAAATTTGAAATATTTAAAAAATTGTAGGAGTTTGAGTATACGTGTGATGGTATGGGATAAAATTTTCATCGGTGTATCACTAGCATTCATAAATTGTACTTTAAATGTGATTAAGAAAAAAATTAAACACATTAAAATTTAACGATTATGCAAAATATTTTTATAGTTGTATTTTAATTAAATTCTTTTTATAATTTTTTTATTGAAGACTGATATTTTTATTTTATATTTTTTTCATGCGATACACATGTCCATACTGGATGCATTTATACACATGTGATATCGTTTTTTAATTTGTTTCGTTCATTGTATTTCAAAATAAAACATAACTTGATTTTTTTTCCATCAAATTCTAGATATTTAACAAATTTTAAATTGATTTTTTTGACATCAGTCAATGTTCAACTCATATATTCGTTAAAGGTGAATAATTTATTATTGCTTTATCTTTTATTGTATATTTTATCTTTTTTTTTTGTAATATTTTATTTTCTTCTAAATATATTTAATTAATTTAGTCAAATATTTTTTTCCTAATATAATAATTAAATTTTTTAACATATGAAATATTAAATGAATAGGGCTCAATTCAGGTCAAATGTAATGAATGTGAAAAAGAAGGTTCGATACACTTTCTCAATTAGATTAAATCTAATTATATTTACTTATCAGTATTTCTAAAACTTTTTAAAATCCTTATTAACACCATATTTATTCTCTTATATTGTCGAAAAAAAAACTATCACTTTATTTTCTTTGTAGTTTCTTGAATTTCAACCCTTCACTTTACAAACCAGTAGATTTATTTTCATTTGCAATGACATCTTTGATTGAGCAATATGGACTTCCTCAAGAATTTCCTGCCAATCTTAGGATTCTTGTAATAGACCATGACATCAGTCTTCTTGATGTCATCGAAAAAACGTGTTTTCAATTCCAATATCAAGGTTTGCAAATTTATTTATCTATCTATCATATCATATATTTAAGTGTAAATTTAAATTTTTAAAGTTTTTATTTAGATTTGTCGCAGTGTAACGATGATAAATAAATTTTAGATCTGTGCATAGTTCGTCTTGCATACTCTCAAAAACAATTATACAGATAAGTGAAATTACACTTTTTAGTACGAATCTTACTTCTTTATCTTTATCTTTTATGTCTGTTTGTTTCAGTTAAGACATGCTCTAAAGTTTCAGATGCGTTGGATCTTTTGAGACAAACAAATAATTGTTTTGATATGATACTAATCGAAGCTCAAATGTTCGACATGGATCCGTACGAATTTGTGAAATACGTCACACATGAAATCAAAATTCCAGTTATTAGTAAGTAAATATAAATAACTAAATATATTGTTACGTAACATGATTTTTACGTAAACACTTATGAATGTGACATTGTAATTTATATTTGATATTTATGTGCAGTGATGTGTGTTGATGGATCTACAAGTGCAGTGATGAAGAGTATCGTAAATGGAGCTTGCGATTATTGGATCAAACCTTTGAATGAGAATCAAATCAAGAATATGTGGCAACATGTTGCAAGAAATTTTTTGAATAAACATAAAAAACAAGAAATTAATAAGGGTAAAATGAATGTTGAAGGTAACAACAAAATTGGGGAAGATTATATAATAATTGAAGACATTGAAACTGATAATGATAACCGAGAACTGCGAACAGAAAAGATGCGTCTAGCGTGGTCACCAGAGTTGCATAAAAAGTTTGTTGACGCTGTCACAGAACTTGGCGTTGATAGTACGATTCGTTTTTTTTCCTATTATTTTAAAATAATAATTTATTTTTATTTTTACTTATTGTGGGATTTTTTTTCTTGTTAATTTTTGTTTTAGGGGCTGTACCCAAAAAAATTCAAGAAATAATGAATGTTGATGGATTGACTAGAGGACACATTGCTAGTCATTTGCAGGTATTTTTTATTTGACTTTACCTTTTTAATTTTGTAATAAATATATTATTTGATATTTTCATATTTTTTTCCAAAAATATAGATTTTGCATTTTTTTAAAATTGTAATTTTTTTAATTGTTATGAATAACATTAATATATTATTATTATTACTGATTTGCAGAAATATAGACAATATTTGAAGAGGGAAAATCTAGAGAAACATATTAGAATTGCTCAAAATATTATGGAATCCAACAATTCATTTGGATATTCTCCAGCATTTAATTATCAACCTTATGGTGGTGCTTCTTCTTCTACTCATCATGGTGTTCCTCTTGATTTGCAAAACCAAAATGCATTATTCAAACCATCAGCTTCAGCATCAGCATCATTATGGCATGACAATAATTCTCATATAGAACAAATTCCTAACAATATGCTATGGCAGCAACCTCAAGAATATGGAACATGGCAACAAGTTCAAATGCCATCATTGACAACTGGTGCTTTAAGTTCTTCTCCTGTTTTTTCGCCATTTTCTGCTGATGTTAACAATGGAGGAATGTCCACCAGTGCTGCTGCTGTTGTTGAAGATGATGGTAACTCAATAAGGGTGGAGAATGAAGCGGAGCTGAATTCTATCTATGATTCACTAGAAAATCATCTATTATGTTGATCTTGCTCTTTTAATGCTAGATTTTGATATGAATGATTTATAAGATCTAAGTTTTAACTACATGCTTAATAAGAGATCCATTATCTCATGAGATTGTAAACTTAATATGTTCGGAAAGTCTAAAAAAAATACGACGAAGAGATAAAAGATGCACTAAACACATAACTAACAAAACTAGGAAAGTATAGCGTTATGTATATTAGACGGTATTCTCCTATTTTAGATGTGCATCTTGGTATTAGGAAGCATTTAAATGAGTTTGAAAAGGAGTCAACATCATATTTGCATTGAAAAACATGTTTTTGGACATTCAAGTTACTTCAGGCCGACCTATGCATGAACAAACCGACTTATACACGTCTCAACTTCAGTATAGGCCAGCACATAGATCCTTCAGGTCGGCTCCTATGGAGCAGTATTAAAGCATGTAGGCTCTGCCCAAAGGTCGCCTCACAAGCCGACCTGACAACCTTCACAGGCCGACCTAAACAACTTGCGTAGGCCGACCCATTGCATTCATAGGTCGACCTATACGTTTTTCCCATCCAAAATTTTTAGTTTTGCTCCAACTTTTTGCATTCCTTTTGCTCGTTTCTTCACATACTTATATATACTCATACATGCATATTCTTATAGGTAAGGTTTTCTAGAGAGTAAAAACCTAAACGAAACCAGATTACAAAGTTTTTCATCATCTTCATCTCTTCTTTTATGCATACATACAATTAAACTATACATAATCATTTTTCGATTGGGTGACCATCTAGATTAGGGTTGATAACGTCCAATTAGGTTTGGTGTAACCGAGAATATTGGCGTTGGGAACTTTGTGTGTTTCAAATAAGAAAACTAAGGTGGCGTTTTCCTTCAAGATCGATGTGATTTGAAGGTTTTGGACAAAATCACGTTAACACAGATTCGACCGAGTGAAGGCCTCAGGACAAGGTGGTTTCCTTGCAAGGGAGTAGCGCGAAACGGTGAATTATGCTTGGGAATCTTGGGGCTTCAAAGAGTTGCGCGCTCGCATTTGTTGGTCACTTGATCAAGCTTTTGATCAAGGGTTGGAGGCGGAAGAATCAACACTAAACAATAGGGTTTTGGGGGTTTGCATTCTTCATCTCTTGTATAAACGATTTTGCAAAGAAAAGGTTAATGGCAATCTCTCAATTTAATTTTGAATTGAGGGCAGACGTACCCATAGTGGGGCCGATTGGGGAACTGCCTAAACAAATCTTGGTCTCTCTCTTTATCTCTTTATCACTTTTATTGTTTATTTCGCAATTTATCGCGTTCATCGTTTTTTGATTAATTCGATTAGAAATTGTTTTCTATTATCTTTTAAAAGTGTTGTTGTTGATATAATCATAATCACTTTGATTGTGATTGGCTTTTAACATCAACAAAAAAAATTAAATTTCCAATTGTTTTCGATTGCACACCAAATGTTCGATAAATTGTTTGGGCGTATTTAATTGTGTTTTGGTTCATTAGATATACGAGTTAGGATTAGCATTGCAATAAATTGATTCGTATCTTGATCGTTGTTGAACATTTACGTTCATTATCATTCTGTTTGGTTTACGATACGTATATTGCTTTTCGATAGTAGGTTTGGTTATACGATTCGATCCGGGTCATTTTTCCGCTGTACCATATTTTTGAAAACTGATTTTTGCCAAACGTTTTGGTTGTAAAATTTATGATCTATTTACCCTCTCTAGATCGAAGTCTATCGTCTAACAACTACCACTTTAGATGAGGCCAACTACACCAAATTGAGGCAAGAATATGATCCAATATGGTATTGGCACTAATACTTGCCTTAACCAAATAATTATAAGTCGAGGCAACATAGTAGACATTATCCTTCTCCAGACACCAACACCAACAATCACTTTCTAGAGAGAAAATAGTTTTCTGAATAGAAAAAATCAGATCATCAACCAACTCCTGCTCATAAACAAAAAGGAATCTCCTTCCCTGAAGGTCAGAAATCAATGAATCATCCTCTTAAGAAACAACATTTCCCACCTTCATACCCTAATGGTTGGAATATGATAGAAAATATCAAACCTAACTCTAAGAGGAACGATATCCATCCACGAGTCATACCAAAGAGATGGGAGTATGCTCGACCCCACCTTTTGCCTCGGAATATCTAAAAAGCAGTTCGAGGGGAACATGCCCGAAGATTAGAAATCCTACCTCCTCTAAATGAAGAAACATCCATTAGTATCATAAGGGATATATCTCCGTTGTCACTTATCAAATAAAGTTATATTAACTAACGAATATTACGAATATCAAAACAACCTTTTTGCTTAGGTTTGCAGACATCAGGTAAACCGACACAAATAATTATTTTTTCTTTAAAATAAGATTGATTCACCGCAAAGAAAATAAATCTTTTTGTATTGCACTCGAGAAACATGGTAACATAATCTTATATATTTTATATCATAAATCTTGAATAGATTTTAGATGTAATTAATTTTGAGAATATGTGAAATAATTGTTGTGAGATATTGAATCGAACTCTAGTATGGTCGAAGGGTAGCTTCTGGTTCAACAGGAATTAAGCATGAGGTCGAAGTTTGTTCGCATGCTGTTGTTGGAGTAATGCGTGTTGCAGTCGAAGTTTGTTCTAACACACATTAGTTAATATTTCTAGGTTTGTTAGCATGTTGAATTGGGCCTTGTGTTGAGGATCCAATTGTTTAAGTTTGCTTGTACCCTAAGTTAGCTTGTAATGGGTAGTTTGTTAAAGGCCCATTAGTTTAGTGTGCTAGGTTTTATTATAAATAGCAAGCTAGTCTCTCATTCTAATGTGTGACAAAAACCTAATAAGGGTGAGAGAGGTTAGTTTGTTATTCTTGTATACTTGTAATCCTTGTTTTAAGGAGTAAGGAAAGAATAACAGTTTATAACCAATCCTTGTTGTTTTTCCCTTGTTTTTCCGTTAACCCTAACCCCTGTGAGTTTCTTGTGTATAAAGAAACTGTTTATACTTTGTTTCAAGGCATCCTATTCCCAACAAATTGGTGCAGTGAGCATGGAGAAGATGTCTTCAACAAAGTATGAGATCGAGAAGTTCACCGGAGTGACCGATTTCGGTTTGTGGCACTTGAAGATGAAAGCCCTACTGGTTCAGCAGGGTTGTTTAGAAGCGTTGAAGGGAATGGCAGCCATGGACGCTACGTTAATGGAAAAAGAAAAGACTACCATGATAGAGAAAGCACACAGCGCAATATTGTTGAGCCTTGGTGTTAAGGTTCTTCGACAGGTATCAAAGAAGGCATCAGGATTATGGGTAAAACTCGAAAGTTTGTATATGACTAAATCTCTGGTGAATCGACTCTACCTAAAGCAAGCTTTATATTCGTTCAAGATGAGTGAAGACAAAGCTTTGGCTGAGCAGTTGGATATGTTCAACAAGCTGATTCTTGATCTTGAAAATATTGATGTGAAGATCGATGACGAAGATCAAGCACTGTTGTTGTTGTGTGCTTTGCCTAGAACACATGCTCACTTCAAAGAAACTTTCTTGTATGGAAGGGAGTCCCTGACCTTTGAAGAAGTTCAATCAGCCTTGTATTCTAAGGACCTGAACGAACAAAAGGAGCATAAACCTTCAACGGTTGGTGAAGGTTTGGCCGTCAAGGGAAAATTCTTGCGAAAGGATGGTAAGTTTGACAAGAAGAAAGGTAAAAGTCATAAGAAGTCTTATAGTGGCGAAACATCTGGTTTTCGATGTTATCACTGTAAGAAGAAGGGTCACACAAGAAATGTGTGCCCTGAATGCCTGAAAGATCATGGAGGTAAGGATAATGGCAACGCAACCATTGTTCAATATGGTTTCGACTCATCTGATGTCCTTGTAGTTTCAAGCGGAGACTCAAGAAAAGAGTGGATTATGGATTCAGGTTGCACTTGGCACATGACTCCAAACAGAGAATTGTTCGAAGAGCTATGTGATCAAGATGGTGGATCGGTGCTGCTGGGAAACAACAAATCCTGCAAAATTGCAGGTATTGGATCTGTGAGATTCAAGTTCCATGATGAGTCAATAAGGTTATTGACTGAAGTGAGGTATGTACCTGACTTGAAGAAAAATTTAATTTCTCTTGGTGAATTCGACAGGAAGGGATACGTTTTCCAAGGAGAGAAAAGTATCCTAAGAGTCATAAAGGGGTCGAAGGAAGTCTTGAGAGGCGTGAAGAAACAAGGCTTGTATACCCTTGAGGCTGAGGTTGTAAGTTGTAACACCCCAAATTTGTAAGAATATTTATATTCGTGAATTTTGGTGAATTTTGGTGGTTTGTGTTGATGTCGGTATTTTGTGGAGTTTTGGTTATTTATTTAAATAATAGTATATAATATGGAATATATTAGTATTATTATTAATTTAAATAATATTAGAAGAATTAAGGGTAAGAAGGACTTTTGAGGAGGATTAGTGAGGGTAGATTGGGAAAAACCCAATTTAGAGGCCCAAGGGTTAGGGTTAACAAAAAGGAGGAATTGAGAGGAATAGGATTCATTTTGTTAGATTGTGAAAAGAAGGAAAAGGGCCAGAGCTCTGAGGAAAGAGGGAAAAGTTTAGGATTCGAGAAGGTTTCCAAGAACTAAAGAGAGAAAGGGTTGGAATCGACAATCTAAGGTATGGGAAGTATTACCTTTCATTGTTTTCAATATAGGGATTCGATGTATTTAAAGTTGATTTCGAGGTTTATGTGATTTTGTGGGTTTATGAGTAAACTGAGGAAATTATGATGTATTCGTGAGGTTTATATGCCATTTTTGTGTTTATGAGTAAACTGAGGAAACTATGCTATTTTTGTGGGTTGATGACGGACGTGAAGGGGTTGTGAGGACTTTGATGATATTGGGGTTTTGTGAAGGTTTATGTGACTTTGAGGTTTAGGAAGATGTAATAAATCGAACTAATAGTCGTAGGTTTAGTGCCTTTGTTGCCATGATGCCTTAGGGATGTTTTTGGGATGTTTTTGGGGTAATTGAGGCTGAACCCGTAAGGTTTTTGGGATTTGTTGTGCTATTGATGGGTAGCAGCGATTGCAGAAAATCACGACTTCGCAAAGCGAACATTCGCCCCTGACTCGCTGGGCGAATAGCGCAGCAAATGCGCGATGAGTGTTTCTGAGCTGCTGATGTGTGATTCTGAGAATGATCTTAAGTTCGCAAAGCGAACTTCCCAGCGAATAACTTCGCTAGGCGAATAGAGGGCAGCAAGGAGAGACATAATTGGTTTTGTATGGTATTTTGGGGTTCGCTGGCAGCTCGTTAGGCGAACACCCCAGTGAACATGTTCGCAAAGCGACTTTTGTAGCGAATGGCTGTTGTTTGCGAAATTGTTTTGTGATTCTTGCGTTGTCTTGATGTTTTGAGCTGTGATTATCCTGATGAATTACTAGGAGTTTATTTATGATTATGAACTATTTATACATGATGTTTGATGATTAATTGATGATATGAATTACTGTGATGCATATTGATGATTATGAGCTGTTTATACCTGATGTTTGATGATTAAGTGATGATATGAATTACCACGAGTATGTTGATGATTACGAGATGTTTGTACAGGATGTTTGATGATTAAATAATTATGTGAATGACCATGAGTTATATTGATGATTGTGAGACGATGATGCATGACTATTTTGATGTGAATTACCATGAGTTATATTGATGATTATAAGATGATGATTCATGATGTTTTGATGAATAAATGACGATATGATTAACATGAGATTTTTGATGAATGATGTTGCACGTAATGACTTTTATTGACGATGATGATAATGACGTTGTGTATCATCCATTCATAGCATTTAGACTTTGGTCTATTGACGATGTTAGGACTTCGGTCCAGTGGTGGCTTCAATCCCATTGTGTGGATGGTAGTGTTTATGACGTGCTCAGGTTCTTGTGTAGAATCGATCCTATTTGACGGGGATCTTTGGAGGGTGATGGCCTAGTGTACATCGATTGTGACGATTGGTACCACATGCATGAGTCTTGTTGTGCATTGCATTTATTTGGCATTGATATGATTTATGATGTCGTGATCTTTGATGTTTGCCTTGTGATGACCCTGATGATGTTGTATATGATGATGATGTCAATTTATGCATATTCTATTTTTATATTGATTATAATGAATTGTGATTACTCACCCTGCCTGTTTGAATGTTGCCTCCACGTGGGTAACGTGCAGGTGATCAGGCTTAGCTGTGAATGCCTTCGAGGACTTTTGGAGTTTATTTTCTTTTGGTCGATGTAGAAGGTCTTGCTCTGATATTGTAACATCGGGTTGGGTCGTTGAGTCGAACCATGTTGATTTGTTATTTTTGTTGTTATTTGATTATTATGGCTTTTAATGAAAACCCTTTTGGTTTTGGATTATTGTGGTTATGGTGTTTCCGCTGCTATTTGATGGCTTTCTGATTATTTTGAGGAAAAACCCGTTGTTTATGGAGCAAATGTTTTATTTTGAGTTTATTGAGAAATGTACACCCTTCTGAGGTGATTTTTACTCTGATAATTTGTGTATTTTGCCATGTATATTCGTGGGGTAGAAAAGGGTGTTACATTAGTGGTATCATAGCAGGTCGGTCCATCCGGCTAGGTTGTCTAATATTGTCTATTCCCTAGTGTACGACATGTGTGTGAAAACACTGTCGATGCTTGTTTTGTTTTCCATTTGCATGTTGGGAATGAAACAAGTAAGGGAGAAGATGGTGCTTCTCCAAGATGCTTCAAGTGTGGAGCGATGGCTAAGTGTGGTGTTGGACGCTACGATAGTTTGGTAAAGATAGTTTGTACCACCTCATGATAGTTGGCTATTATTGATAAATTGAGGAACTGATCACCCTTAATCTCTTGTTAATAATAGATGGGATCATGTTGGATGGAATAGACGTGTCTTGCGAGCTTAAGTGGTGTGCGCAGTGAATTATTTAGAGTTAAGCTAAGTGCTTACAGATTGTTTTGATGAGATGTTTATGTTGAGGGCAACTTTGAGTATTAGTGAAGGTGGAGAAGTTGGTGTTTTGTCTTTTGTTTGTGAAATTTCGGAAGTGTTTCCTGATGACGTAAGTGATTTGCCTCCAGAGCGTGAGGTAGAGGTTGTGGCGGATTTGATACCAGGTATGAGTTCGGTGTCTATGGCTCCTTATCGGATGTCAACTTCTGAGTTAAGTGAATTGAAGAAACAACTGGAAGAATTGCTTGAGAAGAAGTTTGTTCGACCGAGTGTTTCTCCGTGGGGTGCCCCTGTTTGTTGGTAAAGAAGAAAGATGGTAGCATGAGGTTGTGTGTTGATTATCGGCAGTTGAATAAGGTGACTATTAAGAATAAGTATCCACTTTCGAGGATTGATGATTTGATGGATCAACTGGTGGGCGCTTGTGTTTTAACAAGATTGAATTGAGGTCTGGTTATCATCAGATTCGTGTTAAGCCTGATGATATTCCGGAGACAGCTTTCAGGACGAGGTATGGTGACTATGAGTATAGTGTGGTGTCATTTGGTGTATCTAATGCATCTGGTGTGTTCATGGAGTACATGAATCATATTTTTCATGAGTATTTGGATAAGTTTGTGGTGGTATTTATCGATGATATCTTGATATATTCTAGATCTGAAGAAGAACATGCTGAGCATTTGAGAACTGTGTTGCAAGTATTGAAGGAGGAGAAGTTGCATGCAAAGTTGTCCAAGTGTGAGTTTTGGTTGAAGGAAGTGAGTTTTCTTGGCCATGTGATTTCAGGTGGCGGGATTGCTGTTGATCCCTCTAAAATTGATGTTGTGTTACAGTGGGAAACTCCAAAGTCTGCTACTGAGATACGAAGTTTTCTGGGATTGGAAGGTTATTACCGCAAGTTTATCGAAGGCTTTTCTAAGTTGGCATTACCTTTGACTCAGTTGACTCGAAAGGGTCAAGCTTTTGTGGGGGATGTAGCTTGCGAAGAGAGTTTTGTGGAATTGAAGAAGAGGTTGACGACCGCTCCAGTGTTGATTTTGCCTAATCTGAGCAAATCTTTTGTGGTGTATTGTGATGCGTCGAAGATGGGTCTTGGTGAAGTATTGATGCAGAATGGACAAGTTGTTGCCTATGCTTCGAGACAATTGCGAGTTCATGAGAGGAATTATCCTACACATGACTTAGAATTGGCCGCTGTGGTGTTTGTGTTGAAGATTTGGAGACATTATCTATTTGGCTCTAAGTTTGAAGGGTTCATTGATCATAAAAGTCTAAAGTACTTATTTGATCAGAAAGAATTGAATATGAGGCAGAGGAGGTGGTTAGAGCTGTTGAAGGATTTTGATTTTGATTTGAGTTATCATTCGGGCAAAGCAAATGTAGTGGCTGATGCATTGAGCAAAAAGTCATTGCATATGTCGATGCTTATGGTGAAAGAATTAGAATTAATTGAGCAATTCCAAGATTTGAGTTTGGTATGTGAAGCGACCTCTGATAGTGTGAAGATGGGAATGTTGAAGTTGACTAGTGGTATTCTGGAAGAAATCAGAGTGGGACAACAATCAGATTTAAAGTTGGTTGACCGATTGACTTTGATTAACCAAGATAACGGAGGAGAATTCCGGATTGATGAGAATGGTGTGATGAGGTTTCGGGATAGGGTATGTCTACCAAATATTCCATAAATCAAGAAGAGTATTCTAGAAGAAAGACACCAAAGTAGGTTGAGTATTCATCCCGGTGCTACGAAGATGTACCAGGATTTGAAAAAGTTGTTTTGGTGGCCAGGGATGAAAAAGCATATTGCGGAGTTTTTTATGCGTGTTTGACGTGTCATAAGTCGAAGATTGAGCATCAGAAGCCTTTAGTCAGATACGTAGGCACAAGATGCGACGTCTTGACGAGCAAAACTTAGCGTACATACCTTAGGTCATTACCTTAGTACAGATTACCTTAGCAAGCAAACATAACATAACATAAACTAAACAAGAGGTTCCCGTAGAGTACTACGGATACTTAGGGTGCTCATACCTTCCCTTTGTATAACCAACCCCCGAACCTTAGATCTCCCCCCTTTAGGTTTTTCTAACGATCTTGAACCTTTCCTTTAGATAAATCAAAGTCGGTTGTAAAAGAATATGATGCAAGTTAATTAATTGCTTGTTATCCGATTTTCACCGCAACAGGTTCTAATTTAGAGGAAGTTGGAAAAAACTTGCAGAAAAGTGTATACAAATTGATAAATAAACAAGAAAATAAGTAAATGGCAAGATATCTTAAACTTTGGTAATGTAAATTGCTTTAAAAAGAAATGTAGACGCTATCATACATCTTCCTGGAATGAACTTTTTTCTCTTAACGCTTGGTACTTTGAGTGTATCCCTTTTACAATGTTACAAATGTGACCCCTTAAAATGGAAATGGACGTTGCCTTAAATAGGAAAAGAAAATAATTGTTTTCCTCTCAATGTTGGCCCTGGTTGCAACACGTGTCGCCCCACCATCTTTGTAACTTCCCCATGTTCTCAGCATTTCAAAATTCTTCCCGCTCAAAGATTCCCCAACTTTGTGTCGGTTTCATTGGCCATCAGTCGAAACCCTTCGACAACATAGCCTTTGGGTCAACCTCCGACGCACCTTCTATGAGTGTCGACCTGTAGCTGGCCTTTCCACCAACTCTTCTTAGTCGACATCTTCCAGCTAACAATTACACACTGAGGCCCAGCTGACCCATGCCATGCTCGTCTTGTCATTCGAACGAGACCATAAGAATCTTCTTTGAATACCCACCAATTCTTTAACTATTTTAGTTGGGACTTTGAAGAAAGAGAGGTGGTGGACCGATATATTAGTTAGCAATGCATTAATAAGGGTTACCCTTCTCCCTATTGAAAGCAACCTCCCATTCCAAGTTGATAACCTAGACCTGAAGCATTCCAACACCGGGTTCTAGAATCCCATTCTTCTATGGTTCCCTCCCATAGCTAATCCTAAGAATTTGAAAGGAAGCAAACCTGATTTACATGCCAAAAATTGAGCAATTGCAGTCAAATATGATTCCTCAACCCCTACCCCATACAAGCTTCTCTTCCAGAAATTAATTTTCAACCCCGGTATCATTTCGTATCCTCTTAATATTGACTTGATGCCCCAGAGATCAACCCACGACCAATCACTTACTAAAATCGTGTCATCTGCAAACTGTACAAGGCTAACAGAGTCTTCCTCATTCAGTTTAAATCCCTTCAAAATATCCTTGATATTCTCCCTCCTCACCAATAGAGCCAAACCTTCAGCTACCAATAAAACTAAGAATGGGGACAAGGGGTCTCCTTGTCTAAGGCCCCTTGTGCCTTGAAATCCTTCGCTGTGCCTCCATTCACAATAACTGATAAATAACTATTCAGTGCTCCTCCTCTTATCCATTGTAACCATTTGTCACTAAAATTCATCGCAGTCGTCACCTTTTCTAGGAACACCTAGTCCACACAGTCGTAGGCTTGAGTGAAATCAACTTTGAAAACAGGACATCTTCTATTCCTCCTTTTGGCTAGATCTAAAAGTTCATTTGTCAGTAACACACCGTCCAACATTTGCCTCCCCGGGATGAAAGTCGTTTGAGTGCTTGAAACCAAATTGCTAATCACCTTACTTAACCTGGCTGCCAAAAGCCTAGATATCACCTTGTATATGCATCCTACCAAACTTATTGGTCTAAACTCTTCCAAGCTTCGAGGATTATCTTTTTTGGGTATAAGGGCAATAAAATAAGATGACAATGCCTTAGGTAAGGAAGCAGACTGATGGAATTGTTGAATAACTTTAATCACATCATCACTAACTATCCCCCAGCAGCGTTTCAAAAATTTCATATTGAAACCATCTAGACATGGGCTTTTGTTCCCATCGCTTCCAATTATGGCCTCATAGATTTCGTCATCAGAGAAGGGTTCAATCAGTTTCTCATTTTTAAGCCGATAACTTTGGGAAATTAGACATATTCAAACGTGGTCTAAAGCCATCAATTCTCTTAAATTTTGATTCAAAAAATTCCTTAATGGTTCTCTTAACCAAGTCAACTTCTTCCACCAAAACAGAGCCAAATTTTACATAAGATATTGTATTTCTCCTTGAAGTAGTGCATTGATGTCATCTAATAGAAATTCGATTTAGCAGGATACACGTAGTTAATTGATTGACAGTATAAAATTATTTTACAAATCAATAAATATGTTTTTTTGTAAGAAAGTGAAAAAAAATTTACATTATCGATGTATCACTGTCATTCATACATTGTACTTTAAATGTGATTAAGAAAAAACTTAATATGTGCTTAAAGTAGTGCATTGATGTCATCTAATAGAAATTCGATTTAGTGGGATACACGCAGTTAATTGATTGGGAGTGTAAAATTATCTTACAAATCAGTAAATATGTTTGTGTTAGAAAGTGCAAAATTTTTTACATCATCTATGTATCACTATCATTCATAGATTGTACTTTAAATCTGATTAAGATAAAACTTAAACACATTAAAATTTAAAGATTATGATTACTTGATAGTGAAAAATACTTTTACAATGCCATTGCATTTTAATTAATTTTTTTTATAATTTTTTTATTGAAGGCTGACATATTTATTTTATATTTTTTTTCCTGTGATACGCTTGTCCTTATTGGATACAATTATACACATTATTATAAAAATTATCATTTTTTTTTCAATTTGTTTCATTCATTGTATTTCAAATTATACTTAACTTGAATTTTTTCCATTAAATTCTAAATATTAATTTTTTAACATATTTTATATTGATTATTTTGACAATCAGTCAATGTTCAACGCAAATATTCGTAAAAACAGAATAATTTATTGATTTATCTTCTATAATATCTTTTATGTTTTTACTTTATTATTTTTTCTTCTAAATATCTTTAAATAATTAAGTCAAATATTTCTTTCCTGATATAATAATTTTTTTTTTAACATATGGAATATTAAATGAATAGGGCTGAATTTATGGTCAAATGTAATGAATGTTAAAAAGAAGGTTCGATACACTTTCTCAATTAGATTAAATCTAATTATATTTTCTTATCAGTATTTCTAAAAAAAATTTAAATCCTTATTAACATCATATTTATACTCTTATATTGTCGGGAAAAAAAACTATCACTTTATTTTCATTGTAGTTTCTTGATTTTCAACCCTTCACTTTACACACTACTATCGATTTCTTTTCATTTGCAATGACATCTTTGATTGAGCAATATGGACTTCCTCAAGAATTTCCTGCCAATCTTAGGGTTCTTGTAATAGACCATGACATCAGTCTTCTTGATGTCATCGAAAAAACGTGTTTTCAATTCCAATATCAAGGTTTGCAAATTTATTTATCTATCTATCATGTCGTATATTTAAGTGTATATTTAAATTTTTAAAGTTTTTATTTAGATTTGTCGCAGTGTAACCATGATAAATAAATTTTAGATTTGTGCATAGTTCGTCTTGTATATTCTCAAAAACAATTATACAAATAAGTGAAATTACACTTTTTATTACGATTCTTGCTTCTTTATCTTTATCTTTTATGTCTGTTTGTTTCAGTTAAGACATGCTCTAAAGTTTCAGATGCGTTGGATCTTTTGCGAGAAACAAATAATTGTTTTGATATGATGCTAATCGAAGCTCAAATGTTAGACATGGATCCGTACGAATTTGTGAAATATGTCACTCAAGAAATCAAAATTCCAGTTATTAGTAAGTAAATATAAATAATTAAATATATTGTTACGTAACATGATTCATTTACGTAATCACTTATGAATGTGACATTGTAATTTATATGTGATATTTATGTGCAGTGATGTGTGTTGATGGATCTATAAGTGCAGTGATGAAGAGTATCGTAAATGGAGCTTGCGATTATTGGATCAAACCTTTGAATGAGAATCAAATCAAGAACATGTGGCAACATGTTGCACGAAACTTTTTGAATAAAAATAAAAATAAAAAACAAGAAATTAATAAGGGTAAAATGAATGTAGAAGGTAACAATAAAACTGGGGAAGATTATGTTATAATAGAAGATATCGAAACTGATAAAGATAATCATGAACTGCGAACAGAGAAGACGCGTCTAGCTTGGTCACCAGAGTTGCATAAGAAGTTTGTTGACGCGGTGACAGAACTCGGAGTTGATAGTATGATTCTTTATCAATTATTATTGTTTTTTCTCTATTATTTTTTTAAAATAATAATTTATTTTTATTTTTACTTATTGTATGAATTTTTTTTCTTATTAATTTTTGTTTTAGGGGCTGTACCAAAGAAAATTCAAGAAATAATGAATGTTGATGGATTGACTAGAGGACACATTGCTAGTCATTTGCAGGTATTTTTTATTTGACTTTACCTTTTTAATTTTGTAATAAATATATTATTTGATATTTTCATATTTTTTTTCCAAAAATATAGATTTTGCATTTTTTTAAAATTGTAATTTTTTTAATTGTTATGAATAACATTAATATATTATTATTATTACTGATTTGCAGAAATATAGGCAATATTTGAAGAGAGAAAATCTAGAGAAACATATCAGAATTGCTCAAAACATTATGGAATCCAACAATTCATTTGGATATTCTTCTGGATTTAATTATCAACCTTATGGTGGTGCTTCTTCTTCTACTCCTCATGGTGTTCCTCTTGAAATGCAAAACCAAAATGCATTATTTAAATCACCATCATCATCATCATTATGGCCTAACAATAATTCTCATATAGAACAAGTTCCCAACAATATGCTATGGCAGCAACCTCAAGAATATGGAACATGGCAACAAGTTCCAATGGCATCATTGACAACTGGTGCTTTAAGTTCTTCTCCTGTTTTTTCGCCATTTTCGGCTGATGTTAACAATGGAGGAATCTCCTCCAGTGCTGCTGCTGTTGCTGAAGATGATGGTAACTCAATAAGGGTGGAGAATGAGGCGGAGCTGAATTCTATCTATGATTCACTAGAAAATCATTTATTATCTTGATCTTACTGTCTTAAATTCTAGGTTTTGATATGAATGATTTATAAGATCTAAGTTTTAACTACATGTTTAATAAGAGATTCATTATCTCATGAGATTGTAAAATTAATATGTAGTTTTATTTAAATTTTGTGTTATGCCCTAGAATGTTGTGTACAATGGCGTTTTAATTTGGCCAGTTATTAAATCAATCAATCTCAAATGCCATTATAAATTTTTTTTAGAGCATAGATATTTTTTAGTAGTATTATCATAATTGCCATCATAAATTTTTTTAGAGCATACATATTTTTTATTGTTGCTGCTACAAACTGCTGTTATTGTTGTTATTATTGTTTTTATTTTATTTTTATAATAAATTGTATTAATATTAATTATTAAGGATACTCAATTCAAATACAATAAAAAAGAGAAGGACCAAAACCAACCAGAAATGCTAAGGTAAACAACGAATAGGATCTTGATACCAATCCTCCAAATTAAAAACAATAGACCCCTAGCCATCACTATAATATCACCAAGTGAGTCTGTAGCAAGCGGATTAGGAGATACATTTAAGAGAATAGATTGAATGCCTTGTGAATCTATCCATGCTTCTGCTGAGAGAAGTGATACGTGGATCCCAACATTCTAGCACCAATTGCTTAAATTCCATTCACCTGCATTACAACCATCAACCTATGATCACAGAAAAAATCAAACAAAGCTGGAAACAAATCTTTGAGGGGTTGGGGACCGAGCCATTTGAACCTCCAAAAGTTAATTTCTAAACCTAGACCAAGTTTACATGATATGATATTTTGAAACTAACAATCTGCAATCCCCCTAGAGATCACAATGTCTCGCGCCACTATAGGGATGCATTTCTTGAGATGGAGGGTCTTGCGGAATCGAGCAAAAGGCCCTTTATATCTCCATATTTGAAATATGGAAGATGGAAGCAAGGAGAATCCTTCTTATGAATCATTTTCATGTCTCACTTACATAGTTAAGCCTTGTTGAAGTTCTCACAATGCTTAATCCCCAAGCCTCACTCGCCTTTAGAGTTACACACAGACGGCCAAGAAACCAAGTTGATCTTTCTCTTGCTTTCTTCCCATTTATAAAGAAATGCTCTCTGAATATTGATTATTTCTTGAATCACAACCTTGAGAGCTTTGTAGAAGAAAAAATATATAGAGGAATGGAGTTGAGGACTGCATTTAAGAGCACGAACCGACCACCAAAGGAGGTGACTTTACTTTTCTAACTTGAGAGTCGACCACAAAGTTTGCCAAACATCGAAATCTAGGAGTTGCGCCTTCTAGGTTCGATGCCTATGGGGATTCCTAGGAAATTGAAAGGTAGATGAGCAATGGAACAAGATAGGAAATCACTTGTTGATTTAAAGAAATTTGGATCAATGTTGAAGCCCAAAATACGGCTTTTGTGAATATTAATTCTAAGCCCATAAGTCATTCCAAAACCACGGAGAATAACTTTTAAATTCCAAATGTTTTCCTAGTATGATTGACATAAGATGACAGTGTCATCTGCGAATTATTGAATATCGAAGTTGAGGTTATCATAAATAGAGAAAGGTTGATATGCCAAGTGGGAAACCGCAATTTTCATTAGGCATGCAAGACCATCAACAACAGTGATAAAAAGAAATATGGAAAAGGGGTTCCCTTGACAGAGATCTCTATTCATTTGGAAATATGAAATTGGGCTTCCATTGTTGAGGACTGAGTGTTGGAACACAATTGGTTAATATCATATCCCTTAGGCTTTGATGATGACAAAGTATTTAAAGAACAATTGGGCTTTCTAACATCTGCTCAAGTTTGCAAGAATATAATCATTAAGAATAGATGAAGATATGCTTGAGAAATCTACATCTGAAGACCAGACTATGGCTCTGAAGACCACTTCTGAAGACTCTAGCTCTGATGGAAGATCCAAACTGTGAAGAAGTCAACTCTGAAGAAAGTCAGCCTCTGGTGACCCGGACTCTAAAGCTTCAGAAGCCAAGAAGTAGACTCTGAAGTGATCAGCCTTTGAAGAGTGAAGTCTGAAGAAAGTCAACCTCTGAAGCAGAAGCTCTTCAACCGAGGAAACTCTGACAAACTCAAAACTTTTGATCACGTGAAGACTTAAGGAAAAATCTCTCTCTCTCTCTTGGGTCTCTGAGCTTCAACGTATGATTCCTCTTATAGAAAAGTGTTTTGTTGATGTGTCTAATCAAGTACAAAGCTATTCGAACCTATTTGGTGAAAGATTTCAACGTCTTTTTCTCTCCTCTCTATATAAGGAGTTGCAGACCTAAAGAAAGACTACCAAGCTCTAATACAACACTCTACTACAGACTATGAACATTGACATTCAAAGAGAAGTTACACTGTTATATTTGTTAGACTTAGAACATCTTAACACATGTATATTTTAGATGTTCTTAAGTCTTAGTGGCTTTATAAGTTGTATTTTGTCTACACCTCTTATTGCATATCAAGTGTAGTTGTTACCCAAATCTATTAACATTTGTTATAGAGTCATAAGTCTCTTGCTTGTGTGCTTGAACCCTAAACTCTAAACCCTAAACCTATGTGCTTGAGCATTTGAACATCTTTAGCTTATGTGATAGAGCAAGGAAGTCTTGAGCTTGTGTGCTTGAGCAAGGGAGTCTCAGACTTGCGTGTTTGAGAAAGGAAGTCTTATGCTTATGTTTATAAGAAAATGAAGTATTTTTCTTGTGTAATTGAGCAGTTGTAATCAGTTTGGTTATAGTGGAAATCCCTTGGAAGTACAAGGGGACTGGACTACTCTGAGGTGCTGAGAGGAACCAGGATAACTACTTGTTTCTCTCGTGCTTTTACTTTACTTGCTTATGTACTTAACTATTCTGATGCTATCAACTTTGATTCTCCAAGTCAAATTCTGGTTCAGAATCTAATAAGGATCTTTAGAAGCTATTCAAGCTTTCTGAGTCAGACTTTGAACTAAGTGTTCAGAATCTGCTTGAAAAGTCTTCGGAAGTAGAAGCAGAAAAAGCTTAAAAATTAAAAGCCAACACAATTCAACCCCCCGTCTTTAAAATAGAAGGTTCTCTGGCAGAAGATTTGTGATCAGAACGGTTGTTTCAAATATCAGAAGCCTGGTCATTTCATAGCTGATTGTCCAGAACTTCAGAAGGACAAAGCCAAAAAGGGAAGTTTCCAGACGAACAACTTCAGAAGCAACTTCAAGAAAAGCCTCATGGAAACTTAGGATGATATTGATGATGAAGAAAAAGCTAATAAAAATGAAGATGAAGGAAATCTAGCCTTGGTGGCCTCAATATTCTCAAACTCAGAATTATAAGTTGACTCTGACTTAGATTCAGAGGATACAGATGAGGTATTCTCTAGATTCTCTAAATCTGATTTAATTAATTTATCTCAAGAACTTATGGATAGATGTCAGGATAAAGCCAAACATATGAAAATTATAAAGAAACAATATGGTCTTATGAGAGACGAACTAAATTTCTCTAAAAATACGATTGAAAAACTTGAAAGAGATCAGATTGCTTTAATAAAGGATATGTCTGAGAAACCTATTAATGGATATGAATTGGCTCTTCAAGATTTTGTCATAATTGGTATAATAAAGACAAACTTACATCCATTATCTATGGTTTAAGTATGAGCAAAGGATAAGGTCTTGGTTATCATCAAAAACCTTTTAATCCAAGGATTGAAATTTTGATGAAACCATTATATCCCTCTTCTTCAAGTTGTGCTCAAAAAGGGTTGTACTCTCATTTTGTGCCTTCTAATAATGTTAAGGTTTCAAACCAATCAGAACCTATAATTGCAGAGTTAGAGGTTCTGAAGAAATCAAAACCTAAGATCTCAAGATCAAAAGTCCTGAAGAAATCAGAACCAATGATTCTTAAGTCAAAGGCTCTAAAGGAATTAGAACCTGAGACTTCTAAGTCAAACGTTCTGAAGAAAATAGAACCTAAGACATCAAGTTACAAGGTTCTTAAAGGTTCAAAACCTAAGGATAAGATCCATTCAAGACAACAAACGTGTAAATCTAAAGTCTTGAATAATCCAAAGCCTTATTATAAAGCAAAGGCTCAAAATAAGAGAAAACCTATCAGAACTAACCTCAAATAACCCATAAGAATATGGGTACCAAAGAATGAGATTATCTTTGTTGCAGATATGCTAAAAGGAAATAACAAAGCAACAGTCTTAGCTCCAGAACAACGGTTGATTACAACATACTACAAAAGAAAAGCCTATGTTCCAAATCCTAACTTAGAAGGAGGAAAAGATATGGAATCTGGAAGAAACCATTAGGGAGAGAGCATTGGTACTGGGAGGAATGAAGCTGATTAATCATAAGCTGGTGCTTCAGATGCTTGACCTATCTCTGAAGTTCATATAGCTAAAATGGTCTCTGTTGTTTTTCTAACTCTGGATTCCCCAGCAGAAGTTTCTGCCTTATTCTCATCCTTCTGATTCTTCACAACCTTATTCACTTCTCCAGTATAACCTTTCTGGAATTTTATCCTAAACTGCTAATTCTGATTAAGAATTAGGTTAACAAAAGAAGGAAGAATGAATTTTCTGTGTGGTCTAAAGTTGGTGGATCAGAAGTTGTAACCCCTTCAGAAGTTGAATGTTAAGAAGTTAGGAGTTCAAAAGCTAGTTGTTCAAAAGCTGGTGATACACAACAAAACCCATATACTGAAACACAACCATATGAAGCAAGCTCTAAAGAAGCTCCTTGTGACTCTTAAGAAGGTGCACATTCCAAAAAGACTTTCAAGTACAAGTATTCTCATCCAGAAGAGTTAGTCATTGGAAACAAAGATAGTCCTTTGAAAAATAAGATATGCATTCAGAGAGGAGCGCACAATGTTGGGACATATCTCCATGATTGAACCAACTTTTGTTGATGAAGCCTTATCAGATGATATATATATTGTAGCAATGCAAGAAGAACTGAAATAATTTCAAAGGAATGATGTGTGAGATATGGTTCCCAGTCCTCATCACAAGAACATTATTGGAACAAAATGGGTGTTCAGAAACAAGCTTAATGAATAAGGAGAGGTGGTAAGAAACATAACTAGACTGGTAGCTCAAGGCTATAGTCAGCAAGAAGGTATAGATTTCTTTAAAACCTTTGCACCAGTTGCAAGGTTAGAGGCAATCAGACTTCTTCTCTCTTATGTTATTAATCATGATATTATTTTATATCAAATGGATGTCAAAAGTGCCTTCTTAAATGGAGTTATTTCTAAAGAAATGTATGTTAAACAACCTTCCGGGTTTGAGGACTCAATCTACCTAACCTTTGTTTTTAAACTTAAGAAATCACTTTATGGACTCATACAAGCTCCAGGATATTGGTATGAGAGACTAAGTAATTTCATGTTTAAAAATGGCTTTCAAAAGGGTCAAGTTGACACTACAATGTTCAAAAAGACTCTGAATAAAGAAATCTTGATTATCCAAGTTTATGTTGACGACATAATTTCTGGTTCTACTAATGCATCTCTTTGCAAAGAATTTTCTGAAACTATACAGGCTGAATTTGAGATAAGCATGATGGGGGAATTGAAGTTCTTCCTTGGAATTTAGATAAACCAAAGCAAAGATGGAATCAATCTTCATCAGTCTAAAAATACTAAAGAGCTTCTGAAGAAGTTCAAGCTTGAAGACTACAAAGTCATGAACACTCCTATGTGTTAGACGATAGGCTTTGATCTAGAGGGGGTGAATAGATCACAAATTTTACAACCAAAAACTTTGGCAAAAATCTGTTTTCAAAAATATGGTGCAGCAGAAAAACGACCCGGATCGAATCTTCTAACCGAACCTACTATCAAAAATATATATGCGCAACGTAAACCTTTTAGAATGATAATGAATACAAATTATTCAATAATTATCAAGTCACAGATCAATCAAATGCAAAGCTATTCGTAATGCTTATTTCTAATGAACACGGAGCGATAAATATACACACAAACAATTTATCAAACACTTTGTGTGCAATTGATCACGTTTGGAAATTCAATTTATTTTGTTGATGTAAAAAGCCAATCACAATCAAAGTGATTGTGATTATATCAACAACAACAACTTAAAAGAATGTTGAAAATAATTTCCAATCAAATTAATAGAAACAACAACGAAATCAATAATTTGCAAGAACAACAATTTAAAGAAAATTAAAGCAATAAAGAGACACAAAGATTTGTTTAGGCATTTCCCCAATCAGCATCGCTATGGGTATGTCTTCCCTCAATCCGAAATCGAATTGAGATACTTGCAATTAACTTTAACTTTGCAAAATCGTTTATACAATAGATGAAGAACTCAAACCCAAAAATCCCTATGATTTGTGTTGATTCTTACACCTCTAAACCCTTGATCAAGTGATCAACAATGCGGCTACAATACTCCGATTATCCCGAGCAAGTAACTTGTTAAAACTCAAGATTCCCGAACACAATTCACCGTTTCGCACTACTCCCTTGCAAGGAAAACACCTTGTCCCAAGGCCTTCACTCGGTCGAATCTGTGTTGACGTGATCTTGTCTAAAACCTTCAAATTAAACCAATCTTGAAGGAAAATCCACCTTGGTTTTCTTATTTGAAACACACAAAGTTTCCAACCCAATATTCTCTATTACACCAAACCTAATTGGACGTTATCAACCCTAATCTAGATGGCCACCCAATCGAAAAATGATTATGTGTAGTTCAATTGTGTGTATGCATAGAAGAAGGGATGAAGATGATGGGCAACTTTGTAATCTGGTTTCGTTTAGGTTTTTACTCTCTAGAAAACCTTTGGAACTAGAAAAAGGTGCATATATATATATATATATCTGTGTGTGTGTGTGTGTGTGCGCGCGCGTGTGTGTGTGTGTGGAAATAGGCAAAGAGAATACAAGAAAAATAAGATGCAAAAATATTTTTTTTAATTTTGAATTTGTATAGGTCGGCCTATGAAGGTGTTCAGGTCGGCCTGTAAGGCGACCTGAGAGCCGACTTGTGGGAAGAGCCTACAGGATTTATTCTTGGAGCGTGTGAGCTAACCTATAACTTGGATGTGCTGACCTGTACTGAAGCCAAGGCTTCCATAGGTCGACCTGAACTCGTATAGGTCATCCTGTGCTGTTATGTTGACACACAAAACTTGGTTTTTGATGTGTATGACATGCCTAAGACCTATCAAACTTGTTCAAAAACTATTTTTATGTATCGTAAGGCTAAAATGACAAATCCACATCTAAATTTAGGTTGACATTGTCCAATATACAAAAAATGCTACGATATACTACCTTGTTTAACATCATTCAAAACACGGTTGAATTTGTAGATAGCACTCACACTATGCATCAAACATGCAATCTGAAAAAGGAAGAAGAAAGCTCCAAAGTCTGTCAAAAGCAATATAAAGATATGATTGGTTCCTTACTCTACTTAATAATTTCTAGGCTAGATATTTTGTTTAGTGTGTGTATGTGTGCACGATTCTGGTTAGATTCTAGGGAGACTCACTTGACTGTTGTTAAGAGAATCTTTAGGTATTTGAAAGGAACAAATAATTTAGGGCTACTTTATAAAAAATCCCTAGATTACAAGCTAGTTGGAATCTATGATGACGACTATGCTAGGGATAGAATTGAAAGGAAATCCACTAGTATAAATTATCAATTCATAGGTGAAAACCTAAAATCCTGGGCTAGAAAAAGACATGCAACTATTGCCTTGTCCACAACAAAAGCAGAATACATCCCAGTTGCAAATTGTTGCACACATCTCCTCTGGATGAAATATCAGTTGGAAGATTAACAAATTTGTGAAAGCAGTATTCTCATCTTATGTGTTAATATTGTTGTCATCTGCTAACTAAAAATCCAATTCCACATTTCATAACCAAACACATTGAAACATCATTTTATTAGAAACTGTGTTCAGAAAGGTGTAATAGATATACAGTTCATTGATACATATCATCAATGGGATGATATATTTACCAAGCATCTTCTATAGAAATATTTGATTTCTAAACATGCATTTTGTGACAGTTTAGTGCTTTCTTCTTAATGAAGCATCCAGTTTTGTTATGATCAGAAGCCACTATGATCTGAAGCTCTGAACAAACTTCTAATGTTTATAAGCCTCTGAAGCATCTCAGCCTCTGATGATCAAAACTTGGTTGGTTGTTTCTGATGGCATATAAGTGGTTTTATTTTCTTATGAAATTTTTTTATGACCACTTGTGTGTCACAAATCTGAAAAATATTTTGACTTGGTACTTTATCCATTTATTTTTTCAGTTTGTGTTTATTTTGCTCATATTTGCGCTATATTAACTGGGAATTTTTAGTCTATTTATTGTAAGACTAAATCATGTCTTGATTCTCCCTAGTCAATTTTGTTTTTCATTTATGACTGAAATGCTTGAAAACTGCTCTGAAATCTCATATTAGTGGTTAACTCAAAGGTTGTTAATGTCTATCAACTTTATAATATGGAGCTACGAGAAAAAAGATATGATTTATTGATCAAAGTAAATGAGTACAAGGTTCATAATCAGTTTCTGAAGACAACGGTTACTTGATGAAAGGTTACATTTTTTCAGACTTGGTCAGCACCCTCATCATAAGTTTTGAGGAAGTCAATATAGTCCCGCTCATCATCTGAGTTGCTTTCAAAGTCTTCAGCAGGTTCCTTCTTCCTTGTGGGATTCTTCCTTGTTGTCTCCATAGTTCTCCCTATCTTAGAGGCCCCAACAGATGTGCTTAAACCTTTAACTTCATTGGCCTTATGAACCTTTGCATCCTCAACAGATCTGAGTTTCTCTTCCCTCTTTTGCTTTTTCATGAACTTGTTAATCTCCTTAGCAAAGTATCTCCTTAAATTCTTATCCTGCTTTGGCTTTCCCATACTGTTTAATAAGAGGAATTTGGAAAAAGATGACTGTGATCTTGTTGTTAAAGCAAAAGTGCTCTTTATAGACTGCCTGGGATAATGCATATTCAGTCTTAATCTCTGTATCCCAATGGACGCAGGAAAGAGAAGCTGGTCTTGGTCTTCAGGCACATCTTCCCAGTTTTATTCTCTGCTTTTCTGTGCTCAGTTGTCTGAATCGAGATGTGACCATCGTGAAAATTGAAGTTTCTTTTATCAACCATAATAGCCCAATCTTTTCCAAAAATAAATATTTGACTAGAGGAAAGTAAAGAATGATTTTAACTCATTTTATTTAGAACTATTTTCTGATACATTATTTTCTTTCAGTATCTTATCTTTTCTTATCTTTTTGTTGATGACAAAAGGGGGAGAGATAAAGAGTATTTAAGCACCTAAATCTAAAGATTATTTTTACTGTGCCTTAATCTCTGAAGATAAATATTTTTGTGTTATTAAAGGAATTTAATTAATTGAGGTAGGACTTAGGGGGAGCTTACAAACCTCACCCTCTAGACTATCAGACTCAGGGAGATCTTTCGAACCTCATACCCTGAAGTCAACATGTTAATTAAATTGACAATCATTGTTCTTAAATACTTATGTTTGTCATCATAAAAAAGGGGGCGGTTGTTGGAACAAAATTCGTTAATAACATTTCCCTTGGGTTTTGATGATGACAAAGTATTTAAAGAACAATTGGGATTTCTAACATTAGTTCAAGTTTGCAGGAATATAATCATTAAGAACAAACAAAGAGATGCTTGAGGAATCTGCATATGAAGATCAGACTCTGGCTCTAAAGACCACTTTTGAAGACTCTGGCTCTGATGGAGGATCCAGACTCTGAAGAAGTAAACTCTAAATAAATTCATCCTCTGGTGACCCAAACTCTGAAGCTTTAGAAGCCAAGAAGATGACTCTGAAGTGATCATCCTCTGAAGAGTGAAGTCTGAAGAAAGTCAACCTCTGAAGCAGAAACTCTTCAACCGAGGTAACTTTGAAAGACTCAGAAGTTTTAATCACGTGAAGACTTAAGGAAAAATCTCTCTTTGGGGTCTCTAAGCTTCAACGGATAATTCCTCTAGCAGAAAGGTGTTTTGTTGATGTGTATAATCAATTAAAAAGATATCCCAACCTATTTGGTGAAAGTCTTCAATGTCTCTTTCTCTCTTATCTATATAAGGAGTTGCAAACCTGGAGAAGAAGACTACCAAGCTTTAATACAACACTCTGCTACATACTCTAAACATTGACATTCAAAAATAAGTTACTCTATCATATTTTTTAGACTTAGAACATCTTAACACTTGTATATTTAAGAGGTTTTTAAGTCTAACAGTGTTTCTAAGTCGTATTCTGTCTATACCTCTGATTGCATATCAAGTGTAGTTATTACCCAAATCTCTTACCAATTTGTAATAGAGTCAGAATTCTCTTGCATGTATGCTTGAGCATTTGAAGTCTCCTGCATGTGTTATTGATCATTTGAAAGTCTTTAGCTTGTATGATAGAGCAAGAAAGTCTTGAACTTGTGTTCTTGAGCAAGGAAATCTTAAACTTGTATGTTTGTGAAAGAAAGTCTTATACTTGTGTGTATAAGCAAAGGAAGTCTCTTGCTTGTGTGCTTGAGCAGTTATAATTAGTTTGGTTATATTTGAAATCTATTGGAAGTACAAGGGGATTGGACTACTCTTAGGTTGTGAGAGGAACTAGGATAACTTCTTGTGTCTCTTGTGCTTTTACTTTACTTGATTTTGTTCATAACTATCCCGCTGCTGTCAACTCTGATTCTAAATATGATAAGGATCTTCAGAAGCTATTCAAGATTTCTGAGTCAGACTCTGAACTAAGTGTTTATAATATGCTTGAAAAGTCTTCAAAACAGAAGTAGAAAAATCTTAAAGTAGAAAAAGCCAACACAATTCAACCCCCCATTCTTGTGTTATTCTCACCTTCAATGAGAAGGACCTAGAACACATGCAAGCTTTAATCCAATTGATCCATGTATTATTGAAATTCATTTGGTTGAGGAAGAAAAGTAAGTAGTCCCAAGACAAAAGTCTTCTCAAAGTCGACTTTAAAATGGAACAATTGCTTCTTGTTTCAACGAGCATCGTCTACCAGCTCATTTATCAGAAGGACCCCTTCCAACATATTACTGTTAGAGATGAAGGTTGTTTAATTATTAGATATGGGAGTTACAATTATATTCTTTAATCTACCTGCTACAAATTTGGAAACAATATGATACACACTTCCAACAAGATAAATTGGCCTGAAATTATTGAGGTCCTAAGGATGAGGGTTCTTCGGAATAAGTGCGAGAAAAGACGTTGAGATAGTCTTTCGAAGATAACCCGTAGAAATAAATTTGTTAACACATTCAAATAAATTGATTTAGATGACATCCCAATATGCTTTGTATAACCCCATTATAAAACCATCTGAACTGGTGTTTTTGTCCTTGGCAGAATTCCAAATGACTTCATTAATATTTAAAAAGAAAGGAGCTTCCATCTTTGTTCTATATTCCATAAAAAGTATTTTAAAACCAACTCCTTCTAGCCTAGGCCTACTTTTATTTGAATCTTGGAACCTATTTTGAATTGGTTGAACATATTAGCTTTGATGCCCTCAACATCTTCAATAAGTTATTAAAGTCTTTAAATTAAATTATATATATATATATATATATATATATATATATATATATATATATATATATAAATAAATAAAAGTGGAGTTCAACTTATTTCAAATTACAGTCTCTAAATTAAATATAATTTAATGGTTAATATTTTTATTTAATTGTAATTAGCTTTCTACTCAATTAACAATTAGATTAAAACTAAATTAAAGGTTATGATTTTGAGTAAGCAAAAAAACTTACTCTTGAAGTAAGTTTAACATATATATATATATATATATATGACGACTCAAGTGAAAACACTTGATTATTATGAAAAATGAGAACAATTAATCATAGCCAATAATTTTTTACTTATTGAAATCAATGAACTACATTAGTTTCTCTTTTCATAATTTTCTTTCATTGAAACTCGTGTAGTATATGCCAAAATTTAATTCACGAATTGATGCGTGGTTTTCGCAAGTATATGAAATGCGTCAGAGTAATACAAAAGATTATCGATCCACAGAGACCAAACGTCAATCTATCGATTCCTATAGTTACGGTGTTTATCTAAGGCAAGTAAATTCAGGAATTTATAAGTGCACAGTAAAAGTAGAGTGAAGCAAAGTACGAAGATATAAAACTCAAATGAAAACAACAGGCTTGAATGTAATTCACACAGTCAAATAGCATTCCAATGCATGTAACTGAACTACTTATGGGCAATGTTTTCTACTTTATGAAAAGAACTAATTTAATGGGAAATGTCGCTTTCGCGTATTCAGAACCGAGTTTAACCTTTAAACAAACCCTCGTATTGTCACTTATAAAAAGGCGCGCATTGCGTTAAAGTGAAAAACCTATTTTTAAGAAATATAGTTCTTGACTTAGTTGAAAAGTATTTTGATCTGAAACTTTTAGACAAAAGAGGTTCATACGAACCGGATTTTAAACCTACAAACGCGTCCGAAAATAGTTCTAAAATCGTTTTTCTAAAGTATTAAAAATCCCTACTTAACTGTGCAAAGCGTTGTCGCTTCCTTTGTACAGTTAAGACTAACCAAGTTTATCTAAAGGTTGGACGGCTTTCGATCTTACCCAACAGAAATTAAGTGCGGAAAACTCGTGTTAAAGACCAAAATAGCCCCTAACTGTTTCTATCGATGCATTATGTGGAATGATACTTAAACCGTGATCTTTACATTCTAACCTTTAAGATTTAGCCAGACATGGAAATGTAAACAGACATATTTAATTTTATCATGTCAAAGTAAAGTCTTTTGAAATAAAAGGTTTTGAAAGTAAATAATGCGAATAAAGTAAAGCGGATGCGAGAAAATAAAGTAAAGCGGATGCGAGAAAATAAACAAAGTAAAGCGGATGCGAGAAAATAAATAAAGTAAAGCGGATGCGAGAAATAAATAAAGTATAAAAGCTTAATTCATAAATAGAAACCTGCTCCAATCGGAGGTTTTAATTCTGAAAACAACTGGAAAATAACTGGAAAGGAAATGGTGGCAGGATTAACTTCCACCAAGTGCTCCAAACTCGATTACAGACTCGATCACACAAATGTGATAACTTCCCGATGTGAGAAGATTATCACTTACGAAAACTCGATTATTTATGCCTAAGGTGCTTGCAACTAAGTTTGGATGATTTGAAATGAACAAGAAGCCTCTATTTATAGACTTAAGAAAAGTTATGAAAAGACAAAAATGCCCTCCAACTTCTTTTGGGAGGGGAAAAGTCCGTCAAAGGTGACGCCCGCCACCCCCCTCATGGCGCCCGCCACATGAACTGGGGAAGAAAGTGGTGGGAGACGTCGCAGTTGTCAGCAGTTCAGTCCCCTCCAACTTGTAGCCTACCCCATGGCGCCCCCCATGTTGGGTGTCATATGTGCAATTCCTTCCAAAGTTGGCTTTTTGCTCGATTTCCTTCATTTCTTCGTGGATGGCTCTGGAAACACCTAGAATCTGAAAACAAGACAAAATACAAGCATAATACAAGAAAACGATAATAAAAATTCTAAGAAGCATGTGCAATTCGAGTAAAAAACGCGGTGTAATTCGGTGTTATCACGAATAAATATATTTGTTGCATTTTAAGACTTATTATAACTGGTTATATTGTTTTTATAGATTTTTAATATAATATATTTTTTATTTTTTAAGTAATATACAAATATTTATTATAATTTTATAAAAAATAAACTAATCTCATACAGAGATTAATTGGAATACATTGTCAGTGTAAAACTACTTTATACTGACATCCAATTAGAATGAATCATTTTGACACATAATTATGAAATTAAAAATAAAAATAAATAAATTATAATTAAACTTTTTTAATAACTACTTCTTTTATGTTTTTCTCTTCTCATGTGTCAAAATAATTCATTCTAATTGGATGATAGTGTAAAGTGGTTTTACATTAGGGGTGAGATTAGGCCAGGCCAACTAACAGGGTCTATGGCATAGCCTACATAGGCTCAGGTCAGGCCTAGGCTTTTTCTTAAATAGAAATGGCCTAGGCTTTTTTATAAGCCTATTTAGCTAAAGAGGCTAGACCACATTGCCGTAAGAAAAGCCTTTTAAGCCTATCAGGCCGGCCTAGTTAAAAAAAACTCAATAAATTTATTATTATTATATTGTATTTTGTAGTTTGAATTAAAATACAAAAATAAAGCGTAATTATCTTGAAGACCTTATGAAAATATGTTGAAAAAACATTATAAACAATGTTATATGTTGTTGTCATAAGTTTTTTTCATAACTTCTCTCCAATAAATAATATCACCAAACTTATGCGAATATGTAGACTTGAATGAGACAATAAAAACAAACATTTAATCTCATTGATATATTAATTTGTTAGTCTATTTAACATTAGTTGAATTTCTTATTTACAAATGTTCAAATGAAGTAGGCTTTTAAATAGGCTAGTAGGTCAATCAGGCATTCGAAAAGGTCAGACTCAGGCCTAAAAATAAGTCTATCATAGGCTATATGCCAGACTTAGGCTTTGAATTTTTTAGTAGGTCAGGCTCAGGCTTGACAAAGCCTAGCTCGGCCCAGCCTATTTCCACCCTTATTTTACACTAATAGTGTATTCCAGTTAATCTCATACATTAATTAAAACCATCAATTTAGTCATAAAACAATATGAAAATATTTGCTACTAACATAGATTATCGTTGTATTCAAAAAGAAATATTAATAAATTAATTTAACTACATATTAATCAAAATTAATAATATAAATATATAATATTAATTTTTATTTATATTAAGGATTTTAATCTGAATTTTTACTTATATTCTTATATAATTATATTAATTTTTTTATTATTATATAATTATATAAAAGGTTTAATGGTAGTGCACTGTCAGTGTAAAAAGTATTACACATACATCAATCAAAATATTTTAAAGTTCCAAATCATTTAAATAATTTAAAATTTACAGGATGACTTGGTGGGATACATGATTGTCATTGGTTGACAGCGTAAAAATAATTTACACTGTCAGTGCACCATCCCTTTTCTCTTATATAAATGGTTTTGATTTATTTATAGTTATATTAATTTTTAATTTTTTGAATACAACAATAAATTGTAGTAGAAAATATTTTTCAAAATTAACATAGAGTTATACTAATGGCTTTAATTAAGGTTTTAACTGTTTTTTCAACAATATTAAATAATTATATTTTAAGTATAAAATAAAAAATTGATAAAATTATTTTATATTAAAATATCTAAACAAAAAAATTAATAGAAAATAATATTTGTTGCATCTTAAGAATATGATAACTATTTAAATATTTTTACTTATTCTTTAACATAAAGTAATTTTTTTTGAAAATAATATGCTTTATTAATTCAAAAGACTCAATAAGTACAAGCGATCACATTCGGATTCAGCAACTAATCAGTCGGCAACAGGACTAAAAGGGAAAAAAAACTGTAAGGACAAAAAAAAATTAGCACCCTTCTATCATTAAGATAGCTATATATTTTCTAATTTTCTTTGTATTCCATCCACTATACACCAAAGTATCTATAATCTTTTTTCTTACTATAGTGGTATCCACCGTTTCGCCATAACTCTTCTTATTTCGAATCTTCCAAATCTCATAAACTGTCTCAGAGGCCGCCATTTTGATGACAGCAGCCCGAGCTCCTTTTCCTTTAGTTTGTTGTATAAGCCATTGAGTTTCCTCGTGCCACTCTCCAGGATCTTGGTTAGTTTCGCCCATTTCAGCACCTCCATCTAGATTCTTTTCATAGCTTCACATTCAAAGAATAGATGCTTCACCAACTCTTCCTTCGGACAGAAACAACACTTTGTATTATTGATCATTCCATATTTAAATAACCTGTCTTTTGTAGCCAATCTTTCGTGACAAGCAAGCCAAAGGATAAAATTGGTGCGTGGTCTTGTATTGTTCCCGTATAACTGGTTTTTCCATTCTACCTTCTGACCATAATCTTGGATGCTTTTGTAGATCTTATCAATATTGAATGTGGTACCCTCCATGATTTCTTCCAACTTTCCTATCTTTTTCAACTCATCTATTTGGTTTAGCACTTCTTTCATAATCCAAGAATCAGTGTTTTTGCTTTGCGTATCCATCAGGTCGCTGGTTTTTACATAGTAAGCTTGAATCCATCTTACCCACAAAGAGTCCTCCTTTCCACAAAAGTTCCAGAGCAGTTTCATCAAGGTGGTTTTATTCCATACTTCAATGTCTATGCCATTCAGCCCGCCGTGACTTCTGGGCCGGCAGATTTGCTTCCACGCTACCGCGCCTTCTGGCTACCTTCAAAGCCACCTGTCCAAATGAATATACGGCAAATGGTTTCAATTTTTCGGAGGACACCTTTAGGGAGGGGAAAGCAGGTCATCCAATAATTGGTTACTGCAAACATAACACAATTAATCAGTTGCAATCGCCCCGCATAACTTAATAGTCGAGTTGTCCAATGCTTAATCTTACACACTATTTTGTCTATCAATGGCGAGTATTTGTGGATAGATAGCTTCTTACTTGTTACGGGGACGCCCAGGTATTTGAATGGTAATTGCCCATCTTGGAATCCCGTGGCTGTAATGATGTCACGCTTTGTCCCTCCAACGACTCCAGCACAATACAACCGACATTTTTGTGGATTCACCACCAGACTTGTTGCATTCGAAAAGTTTTCGTATGCTTTCATCATCATTTTGACTGATATCTTATCTCCTCGAGAGAACATTAGAAGGTCATCTGCAAAACAAAGGTTTGTGATTTTCAGTTTATCGCACTTTGGATGATAATTGAAATCCCTATCCTTTTGCATCTTGTAGAGGTATATGTTGACGCATTCCATTACAATGACAAAGAGCATAGGAGAAATCGGGTCGCCTTGCCTAAGACCCCTCCTTGCTTCCATGATATTCGTATGGTGTCCATTGACATTGAATCTGTATAATACGGTAGACACCGCAGTCATGATCCAGTTAGTAAACTGACGAGGACAACCCACCTCATTCAATATTTTCTCTAAAGCATTCCAATCCACCGTGTCGTACGCTTTTTGTAGGTCCATTTGCAACATACATCTTGGAGATATCCTCTTCCTTTTATAGCCTTTTATCAATTCATAGGTGAGGAGAATATGGTTGTGTATTTTCTGTCCCTTCACAAAATTAGCTTGATTGTCACCTACGATCGTTCCTAATACCTTGCTCAGACGACTAGCTAGAACTTTGGAGATTATTTTGTAGAGTGTACTACAACAAGCAATCGGTCTGTAATCTTTTATCTCTTTAACACCACTATGTTTTGGAATAAGAGTGACAATTGAGCAATTCACTGCGTTATAAATCCTGTTGTTGGTGAAGAAATCATGAATTGCTTCTATCACACCTTTCTTTATTATTTTCCAGGATTTCTTGAAGAAATATGCCCCAAAACCATCCATTCCTGGAGCTTTATCATTTCCAATGTCCTTTAAGGCTGCGGTGATTTCCTCTTCTGTAACAGGGCTGATCAACATCTCTCCCTGGGTTGTATTCAGTTGATTACCTTCCCGCATTGCACTAACATCAATTCCTTCAAGACCAGTCGCAGTACTTTCCATCAGTTTTTTATAGAAAGCTATCACTTCGGTTTCCATATCCTTTTGGTCTGTGACATATGTTTCATCCCCCCTCAGGATTTTCTTCATACATTTGAATTGTTATCTCATCTTGATGGAGGCGTGAAAATATTTGTTGTTTCCGTCACTAAGCCGCAACCAATCGATTTTTGCTCTTTGTCTCAACATACTTTCCTCCATTTCCTGCCAGTTGATGAGAGTTTTAGAGCATTTCTTTACCTTATTTATCTTTTCTCCATTCATTATGTCTGCTATTAGCTCATTCTGTGCCTCAGACAAGGCTTCTCTAGCTTTCTCAATGTTCCAGGGTATATCAGAAATTGGTTTACTCAGCTTCCTAATATGGGGCTGCAGCCTTTGTAGTTTCTTCCAAACAACAAACATAGGTCTTCCCTCCATGGGCATGTTCCAACTCATGCTAACAGTATCCTGGAATTCATTCAAATCAGCACTGCAGTTAATGAATTTAAAATACTTGGGCGGCTGCTGTGTCTGAACATGATCATTCAGGACAAGCATGGCATGATCAGATATGATGGGATTCATATTTGTCAAGGTGGTGGTTTCATTCCGCTGCATCCATTCCATATTTCTTAGCACACGATCAATCCTTGAATAGATAGCATTTTCTCCCTGTTTGTTTGACCAAGTAAAATAGTCACCCTCACTTACAATTTCATAAAGTTCACTTTTGCTCATCATTCCTACCAGGTCAATGTACTCGTTTTCAGTCACCTCATTACCTCCAATCCTATCTTCAATTTTCATGACGTTGTTAAAATCTCCAATTAGGATCCAGGGGCCATTTTGTTGTGCATGGATCTTTTCAATTTGCTGCCAAAGCACCTTCCTCCGTGTCAGTTGTGTTAGATGATGGATAGGATCTAGAAGAGGGGTTGAATAGATCCTCCGAGTTTTACACACAAATGGCTTTCCAAAAAATTGGTTTTAAAAGTTTGACGGAAGCGGCCAATGAATTACGTTTACAATGAACCTCTACTAGAGGGATCGGATATGCACGACAATATTGGGAATGAATTATGGATGAGAAAAATTCAGATTGATTAACACAATTTAAACGCAATCAACAATGTTTTATTTGCTTGATAGTTAATCCAACCCAACAAGGTAAATCGACAAACAATTAATTGCGAATACGTTCGATTTTGCGTTGAAACAAAATTATCGAACACTTGGTGTGCGTTAACACACTAAGTGTAGATTTTACAGTAATGTGATATTGAGCTGTTCCTAAATACAATCCAAGGGATTGTACCAAATTTACAAAACAATTTAGTAGCCCAATATAACACTAGCTCAGAAATTTCGATCAATTTAAACTTTGTAAATTCGAATGATATCAAACGTAGAGAGTTAAGGGAAAGAGAAAACAAACACAATTTGATTAGGAAACTCCCCAATCGTCCTCGCTTTGGGTACCTCTGCCCCCAATTCCACAATTGGAATTGAGATATATATATATATATATATATATATATATATATATATGTTGCTGTTTGCAAATTGTTTATACAAGAGAAGAACTATGAACATCCAAACTCTCGAACGTCTTTGATTGTTGATGTAG
This sequence comes from Lathyrus tuberosus, assembly GCA_022829125.1. Taxonomy (NCBI): domain Eukaryota; kingdom Viridiplantae; phylum Streptophyta; class Magnoliopsida; order Fabales; family Fabaceae; genus Lathyrus; species Lathyrus tuberosus. The sequence goes on from JALAZF010000632.1 coordinate 320,438, forward strand.
AGTCTTCTCTCCCCTTGATTCAAGATGAATCAAGTGCCTCGAATTCGGTTGAACAAATCACCGTCCCACGCTACTAGACTACAAGAAACCACTGTTCTTCAGTCACCTTCACTCGGTCGACTTCGATTCTCCACAATTCGATCCCCAAACCTTTCTTCTACGATCCTCCGACTATAGCTACTAAACCGAACGAATACTCTGTTCTTCGGTTACCTTCGCACGGCTGAATCCCTGTAGAACAAAGGTTTTATTTAAGAAATAGCTACCAATTCTCAACCCAGAAATGAAGATCACACACTTCCAAATTCTGAACGTTATCACTTCAAAACAATGAACGACACAAACAAAAATGATTATGTGTAATTGTTTGTTTACTCAAGGTTGAAGATGAAGATGAAGAGAAAGATTGGTATGAATTTTCAAGTTTCTTGTTGTTCCTGTAAAAAAAAGAGCTAAAACAATACATATACTATCTTAGAAAACATAACAGGAATAACAGAAAATTTAAGTGAACAACACATCAGAAAATTGGTGCAAAACAGCGAACGGTCGACCTATACAGGTGAAGAGGTCGACCTTAGCAAGGCAGTCAGCACATCTGCATAGAAAAACAGCCTATGCGTCGACCTAAGCAGGGTATGCGTCGACGCATTGTTCCCAGTTTTAGACAATGATAAACTCAGGATGTATGAGTCGACCGGAGGGTCGACGCGAGTATTCCCGCAGTTGACTCTAACAAATGCTACCTGTCTGGGTCGACCAGAACAGGGTTGTGAGTCGACTCACACCCTTGAAACATACAAAAATCATCTTTTTGACTTTTCTAAAGGTTTTTAATCATATCTAATGCACCTAGAACATTGCCAACATGATCAAACATCCTTAGAACACCTAATGTGTATTGCATATGATATTCTTCATGTGAATTCTATATATGCTAAGCATGATAGTTTTGACATCATTAAAATTAAGTGTAAAGAGATCTTCCCTTCACATACTCCCCCTTTTTTATGATGGCAAAACAGTGGCGCAAGGTGAAATTGAGGTATCATCCTCCCCCTGACTTTATGCATCCATTGTTGTTTAATCATTCTCAATACCTGTTATTTCCAGTTTCTTCTCTCCCTTTGACAACATCAAAAAGAGAGAAAGATAAACATATCAAGGATAGCTAAAAAAACGAAAGCGACAGTTTTTACATAATTGCAATGCATAATCATTAACGCACATCCACATAAAATGCAAGTTAATGAACGGAATGAGAGATAAATAGAAAATTAATACTAATAAACCAAACCAAAAAGCTTAAGGAACACAAAGTTGATGGCAGTACATTGTTACGACATAGAGCAGCCGGAAAGGAGAAGTACAAGATCATGAAAAGAAAGCAAACATAGCGAAAAGCAACATAGTAGAGTCATAAACAAAACAAACAATGCGGGAAACAAAGCACTAATAGATATGATGAGAGATGCAACTAAGGTCCTCAAGGCCTCCTCCCCCTAAATGAGTGGCCTCTTCCGCGAAACTGGTAAGTATGAGGAGGTGGTGGAGGTTGCATGTCCAATTGCTCAGTCATCTCCAATACAGTTTGATTCAAAATGTTGAAACTGTTTGTAAGAGCACGATGTTGATTAGCAGATGTCTCAGCCATAGTGTTGAATATTCCCATCACATTAGTTGCAAAAGAATCAAAGTTGTTGGTGTGCGATTGAATCTCTTCATGCAAAGACTGAAATCGTTCCTCTTGAGCTGTGGCAAAATGTTGTTGGTCGAGTTGCATAGTCCTCATGAGTTCAAGAATATCCTCATTGTTTTGTTGAGGACGCGGAGGTGATGGCATATAGTAGGACTCTTGATAATCCAATCCTTGAGTTGATGGCATATAGTTAGGACCAAGAGTGGCCCAACCAGTATATTACCATTGATTCCATCCTTGGTCTTCCTCAGACTCCATAGCAGATGAGTGAGGCATCCAAGCACTATTATCTTCAACAACAATATCCATTTGATTTCCTTGGTCATGCTTGTAACACCCTTCTACCCCACATACCATTTCTAGTAACACTTTTCATATTATCAGAGTAAAAACAACATAAAGGGTGCCACATAATTTCAAAAACATCATGCAACAATCATTGTCCTGTCCCGTAACACGGGTTATGCATTTCATCATAATAAAATCATTAACTACGCAGCGGAATCAACTTCTCAAATTCAATTCAATAAAATATTTCATAAAGAAACATGTCCAATCAAAATAACATCAACAATGAGGAACTTCAAACATAAACCAAAAGAACTCGAGGTTCGCAACAATTTTCCCAACCCGATGTTACATGACACAGAGCAGGACACCTCTAACTAGACAGTAATAACGGAACACTCCAAATGATACTCCCTTCGTCACGTCGTAGCTATTCTTGGTTATCTGCAAGTTACCCACATAAGAGACAACATTTCCAAGCAGGCAGGGTGAGAAAACATAATTCATTATAGTAATACAAAAACATGGAAAATAAATAATTAAGCAGCAACAACATCGGAATCATCATCAACAATTATTCTCAACACAATTTCAACTACTTCATAAAATGCAATGTCAACATAATGGTATGCAAGGATGCATGTGGTACCGATTTTTCTCCATGTGATGGACACTGGCCATCAACCCTCCACAAAGGAGCACATCATAACAACATATCACTCCAATCCGCACTATGGGATTGAAGCTACCAATAGGCTGAAGCCCCAACATAAAAATTCCATGAAATGCAATGATGCTTAACTCCTCATTTCATCCAAATATCCACATGTGCATTATTCATTTCATCTCAACAATATTCATCATAAACTCATGTTTCATCAATTATATATCATCGACACCTCGTCTCCAAGGAAACAACACGAGAAACATTGAGAAAACCTCAAGAAAACAGCAAAAATATAAGACAACCAGCAGTCTGACACGGCCGCCCGTGTCCTGTGACACGGCCCGTGTCAGGAAACTTGAGACACAATTCCAAACATCAAAAAAAAGTAGCAAGTCAGCAGCCTGACATGGCCACCCGTGTCCTGTGACACGGCCCGTGTCAGAAAGTCTGGGACCAATTTCCAAAAATCAAATTTTTCATACAAGACCAGAAAGCTGACACGGCCGCCCGTGTCCTGTGACACGGCCCGTGTCAGAGTGCGACAAAACCCACTTTTCCCAAAACGTGATTTTTCTGCATTTTTTATTCCCATTACCCCAAAATCAGTATTCTACACGAAATTTGATCCAACAACACTCACCAAATACACATATAGTAATACATATCAATTAAATCTATCAAACTTTCATCACATTGCTCATTCTACATCAACAATCATCAAAATCAACATAATTCATACAATTCTTAATCTATTCATCTCCAATTCCTATAAAACTATAAGAAATTATGAACTCTCCCCATACCTTAGAGTAATCCGAAGCTTTTTCCTTCTTTCTTCAAGATTCCTATAGTAATCCTCCAGCCCTAGCTCTCCTCCTTCCCTCTTCTTCAGTGTTCTTCACAAAAGATACGATAAAGTGAGAAATTGGTCGTTCTCCTTCCTTTGGCTAACAAGTCCCAACTTATGAACTTCCCATCCTATCCTTTCTTATTTTCCCATAAGACCACCTTGCCCTTTCTCATTTTATTTTAAATAATAATAATAATATAAATACCACATGCTCATTTATTTTATCAAAATTATTCAAAATTGTCCTTTTTCTCCAAAATTCTTCAAAATCATCAAAAACCTCTTAATTCCTTCTAGATTAATTAAATAAATAAATAAATAATTGATTTAGAATTTTGGGTCGTTACAACTCTCCCCTACTTTAAGAATTTTCGTCCTCGAAAATTACCTGGAGTAAACAGAGTCGGATACGACTCCTTCATCTGATCTTCACGCTCCCAAGTCCAACTATCACCAGCTGGTCCGCCCCACAACACTTTCACTACAGCAATCTCTTTACCTCGAAGTTGCTTCAATTCTCGACCATCAATCCTCACAGGCAAAGCTTCTATTGTCAGGTTATCCCTTACTTGAACGTCATCCATCTGAATTACATGTGACGGATCCGGAATATACTTCCTCAACTGCGACACATGAAACACATTATGCAAATTTGCAAGTGACGGTGGTAAAGCCACCCGATAGGCAACCTCTCCTATTCTCTGCATAATCTGATACGGACCAACAAAGGGCGGAGTGAGCTTTCTAGACTTCAAAGCTCGTCCCACACCAGTCATCGGAGTAACTCTTAAGAAGACGTGGTCTCCCTCTTGGAATTCCAGTGCTTTTCTTCTCTTATCATGGTAACTCTTCTGACGACTCTGCGCCGTCTTCATTTTATCCCGAATCATTTTAATCTTCTCCGTTGTCTCTTGAACAATCTCAGGTCCAAGTACAGAGCTTTCTCCCGACTCATACCAACACAATGGAGTTCGACAGCGTCTACCATACAACGCCTCATATGGGGCCATCCCAATACTAGCATGAAAACTGTTGTTGTATGTGAACTCGATCAACGGCAAGTGACTATCCCAAGATCCTCCTTGCTCCAACACACAAGCTCTCAACAAATCTTCTAAAGATTGGATTGTTCTTTCCGTCTGACCATCTATCTGCGGGTGATAAGCAGAGCTCATCCTCAACTTAGTACCCAAAGCATCTTGTAGACTCTTCCAAAACCTTGACGTAAACCGCGGATCTCTATCCGATACAATACTCGAAGGTGTTCCATTCAACTTCACAATCTCGTCAATATAAATCTCGGCTAACTTCTGCATAGAATAATTAATCCTCATAGGCAAGAAATGCGCCGACTTGGTTAACCTATCCACAATCACCCATATCGAGTCATTACCTCTTGCAGTCTTCAGTAACCCAGTCACAAAATCCATGGAAATGTTATCCCATTTCCATTCAGGAACATTCAACGGCTGCATCATACCTGAAGGCTTCTGATGTTCAATCTTGGACTTCTGGAAAGTCAAACATGCATACACAAATTCAGCAATATCTCTTTTCATACTTGGCCACCAAAACAATCTACGCAGGTCTTGATACATCTTCATAGCACCAGGATGAATACTCAATCGACTTCTATGCCCTTCTTCCAAAATACTCTTTTTGATTCCAGGAATATCCGGAATACATACTCTATCTCGAAATCTCAAAACTCCATCTTCATCAATTCGGAACTCACCTCCATTACCTTGATTAATCTTCATTAACTGGTCAACTAATTTCAAATCAGATTTCTGACCTTCCCGAATTTCCACTAAAATTCCACTAGTTAGTTTTAGCATGCCCAATTTCACATTATCGGCGGTCGTCTCACACAACAAACTCATGTCTCTGAATTGCTCAATCATTTCAAGTTCTCTCACCATAATCATCGAAATATGCAATGACTTCCTACTCAAAGCATCAGCCACCACGTTTGCTTTACCGGGATGATAATTCAAATCGAACTCAAAATCCTTTAACAATTCTAGCCACCTTCTCTGCCTCATGTTTAACTCTTTCTAATCGAACAAGTATTTCAAACTCTTATGATCACTGAATACCTCAAATTTTGAACCAAAAATATAATGTCTCCAAATCTTCCGCACAAATACTACAGCAGCCAACTCTAAGTCGTGTGTAGGGTAATTCCTCTCATGGACTCTTAACTGCCTAAAAGCATAAGCGACCACTTTACCATTTTGCATCAAAACTCCACCAAGGCCCATCTTTGAAGCATCACAATAAACCACAAAGGACTCATTCGGGTCTGGCAAAACCAACACCGGAGCAGTTGTCAACTTTTTCTTTAGTTCCACAAAACTTTATTCACAAGCGACATCCCATATGTACGCTTGTCCCTTGCGAGTCAGTTGCGTCAACGGCAAAGCCAACTTAGAAAAACCTTCAATGAATTTACGATAATAACCAGCCAATCCAAGAAAACTATGAATCTCCGTAGCAGACTTCGGAGTCTCCCACTGCTAAACCGCATCAATCTTTGAGGGATCCACAGAAATTCCACCACTTGAAATCACATGGCCTAGGAAACTCACTTCCTTCAACCAGAACTCACACTTTGACAACTTAGCATACAATTTCTTTTCCCTCAATACTTGTAACACAATCTTCAAATGTTCCGCATGTTCTTCTTCTGATTTAGAATATACCAAGATGTCATCTATGAAAACCACCACGAACTTATCAAGATAGTCATGAAAGATCCTGTTCATATACTCCATGAACACACCAGACGCGTTAGAAACTCCAAACGGCATCACCGTATATTCATAATGACCATACCTCATTCTGAAAGCTATTTTCGGAATGTCATCAGCCTTAACTCTAATCTGATGATAACCAGACCTCAGATCAATCTTACTGAACACACAAGCACCCACGAGTTAATCCATTAAATCGTCGATTCTCAGAAGCGGATACTTATTCTTGATGGTCATCTTATTCAACTGCCGATAATCGACACACAATCTCATACTACCATCTTTCTTCTTAACAAACAACACCGGCGCACCCCACGGAGAAACACTAGGACGAATAAACTTCTTCTCTAACAATTCTTCTAGTTGTTTCTTCAACTCACTTAATTTCGAAGCAGACATCCGATAAGGAGCCATCGATACTGGACTCGTACCTGGTATTAAGTCCACAGTAAACTCAACTTCATGTTCCGGAGGTAAGTCACTTATATCCTCAGGAAACACATCTTGAAACTCACAAACCACAGGTAACTCAGCACTGTCGGCTCCACCATCAACTTGCAACGATGCAAACACTGCGAACATCAACGCTTCATCTAATAAAAGTTCATCCACTTGCTTAGCAGATAAGAACATCAGTTCACCATCCTCACCTAACTCTGGAAACCTCACAGTCTTACTATAACAATTAATATGAACGTAGTTGAACTCCAACCAGTTCATACCAAGGATTACATCGATTTGGTGCAAAGGTAAGCACACCAAGTCCATCACAAAATCCTTCTCAAAGATTGTCAAAGGACACTTCAAACAAACAAGCATGGTAGTCACCGAACCATTAGCCGGAGTCCCTACTATCATACTACCATTCATGTTAGACAAATTCAAACCCAATCTAGTAGCACACTCAAGAGAGATAAATGAATGCGTAGCTCTCGTATCAATAATAGCAATCAATTCAACATTGTTAATAAAACAAGTACCTCGAATCAAGTTGTCCTTCTTGGGAACTTCCGAGCCAGCCAAAGCAAACACTCTTCCAGTAGTCTGGGCAGCAGTAGCAGTCTTCTTTGGTTTCTGGCATTGAGTACTGATATGCCCCTGTTCACCACAATTGAAACAGGTCGGACCCTCATTCGGACAATCACCAATTCTATGCCCAGTCTTGCCACAACGGTAACATCTCAGAACTTTGTTAGTACACACATCAGCTTTGTGACCTGGCTCTCCACACTTATAGCACTTAGTAGGTGCATTAGCAGCTCCCCTACTTGACTTCTTCTCATCTGATACCTTCTGCTTCCCTTTATCACCTGGGGTCGCGTAAGGTTTTCCTCTAAACTGACTCTTATCTTTCTTTTCACTTAGCTGTTTGTAGTGAGCAGATCGAGCTTGACTATCTTCATCATAGATTCTACTCTTATCCACCAGTTCCGTATACCTATGAATCTGTTGGCATCCGATCCCTTGCTTAATCTCTGGTCTCAACCCATTCTCAAACTTGAGACACTTAGAAAGTTCAGCATCTGCACGGTTGTAATGAGGACAAAACTTCACAAGCCTCTCAAATTTGGCAGCATACTCTGCCACAGTCATATTCCCTTGCTTCAATTCAATGAATTCCACTTCCATCTTACCACGAGCATCTTCAGGAAAATACTTACCCAGAAATTCTTGTTTGAACACATTCCAAGTCATTGTAGTGCCAACATCTTCCAACCTCTGACGGGTGTTATCCCACCAGTCCTCGGCCACCTCTTCCAGCATATGCGTTCCGAACTGCACTTGCTGTGCATCAGAGCACCCCATCACTCTAAAAATCTTCTCAATCGTCTTGAGCCACTTTTGTGCGCTCGCCGGGTCATGAGTTCCTTCAAACTTCGGTGGGTCGTTCCTCTGAAACTTCTCCAACGCACGAAACTCATCAGGAGCATGGTTCCGAGCAAGAGTTGCAATAGCATTAGCAAGAGCGCGCGTGTTGTTCCCAACCATTCCGTACAACACTCACCACGTTAGAAAAACAAATGATCGTTAACAAGTAACGACTGACAACAGACTGACTACACAAAACTTGGCCGGACAGACTGACCTGCTTTGATACCACTAATGTAACACCCTTCTACCCCACATACCATTTCTAGTAACACTTTTCATATTATCATAGTAAAAACAACATAAAGGGTGCCACATAATTTCAAAAACATCATGCAACAAATATTGTCCTGTCCCGTAACACGGGTTATGCATTTCATCATAATAAAATCATTAACTACGCAGCGGAATCAACTTCTCAAATTCAATTCAATAAAATATTTCATAAAGAAACATGTCCAATCAAAATAACATCAACAATGAGGAACTTCAAACATAAACCAAAAGAACTCGAGGTTCGCAACAATTTTCCCAACCCGATGTTACATGACATAGAGCAGGACACCTCTAACTAGACAGTAATAAGGGAACACTCCAAATGCTACTCCCTTCATCACGTCGTAGCTATTCTTGGTTATCTACAAGTTACCTATATAAGAGGCAACATTTCCAAGCAGGCAGGGTGAGAAAACATAATTCATTATAGTAATACAAAGACATAGAAAATAAATAATTAAGTAGCAACAACATCGGAATCATCATCAACATTTATTCTCAACACAATTCCAACTACTTCATAAAATGCAATGTCATCATAATGGTATGCAAGGATGCATGTGGTACCGATTTTTCTCCATGTGATGGACATTGGCCATCAACCCTCCACAAGGGAGCACATCATAACAACATATCACTCCAATCCGCACTATGGGATTGAAGCTACCAATAGGCTGAAGCCCCAACATAAAAATGTCATGAAATGCAATGATGCTAAACTCCTCATTTCATCCAAATATCCACATGTGCATCATTCATTTCATCTCAACAATATTCACCATAAACTCGTGTTTCATCAATTATATATCATCGACACCTCGTCTCCAAGGAAACAACACGAAAAACATTGAGAAAACTTCAAGAAAACAGCAAAAATATAAGACAACCAGCAGTCTGACACGGCCGCCCGTGTCCTGTGACACGGCCTGTGTCAGGAAACCTGAGACACGATTCCAAACATCAAAAAAAAGTAGCAAGTCAGCAGCCTGACACGGCCACCCGTGTCCTGTGACACGGCCCGTGTCAGAAAGTCTGGGACCAATTTCCAAAAATCAAATTTTTCATACAAGACCAGAAAGCTAACACGGCCGTCCGTGTCCTGTGACACGGCCCGTGTCAGAGTGCGACAAAACCCACTTTTCCCAAAACGTGATTTTTCTGCATTTTTGATTCCCATTACCCCAAAATCAGTCTTCTACACGAAATTTGATCCAACAACACTCACCAAATACACATATAGTAATACATATCAATTAAATCTATCAAACTTTCATCACATTGCTCATTCTACATCAACAATCATCAAAATCAACATAATTCATACAATTCTTAATCTATTCATCTCCAATTCCTATAAAACTATAAGAAATTATGAACTCTCCCCATACCTTAGAGTAATCCGAAGCTTTTTCCTTCTTTCTTCAAGATTCCTATAGTAATCCTCCAGCCCTATCTCTCTTCCTTCCCTCTTCTTCAGTGTTCTTCACAAAAGTTACGATAAAGTGAGAAATTGGTCGTTCTCCTTCTTTTGGCTAACAAGTCCCAACTTATGAACTTCCCATCCTATCCTTTCTTATTTTCCCATAAGACCACCTTTCCCTTTCTCATTTTATTTTAAATAATAATAATAATATAAATACCACATGCTCATTTATTTTATCAAAATTATTCAAAATTGTCCTTTTTCTCCAAAATTCTTCAAAATCATCAAAAACCTCTTAATTCCTTCTAAATTAATTAAATAAATAATTAAATAATTGATTTAGATTTTTGGGTCGTTACAATGCTCACTTTGTTCTTCTTCGTCATCGCTTTGTTCTTCCTATTCTTCTTCTTCCTCTTCTTCTTCTTCTTCCTCGTCTTCTTCATTAGATTCCTCCAAAACAGCAGTGTTTGATTTCACAACATACTTATACTTTTTATCTTTGACATCCCAAATGTGTCCCATCATAGTCAACGTCTTCTGACTGAATTCTTGATCCGAGGTGAGAGATTTGTATGTGAGACCAGGAACAATGATTTCAGCACGGTTGATCACACTTTGAATGAAAGAGGCGTAAAACAACACAGTTCCTCTACCAGAGTCACGTAGAGTGTACAACCTGCTTGCAACATAATACGGCCAACTAATCCGGATTTTAGTTTTTAGAATGTACATCAAGTGGACTTCAGGCTGATCAATCCTGGAATATCCGCCCTTCTTGGGTCGAAGAATGTGTGACACAATCCAATATAGGATCCTGTTAAAAGGTTTTAATTTCCCAGTTGTCACGGATTTAGGAAACAAGTCACTCGCCACAACCTGATCAAAATATGGTTTCTTCAGCATAGAATTCAGTGCTTTCTTAAAATTATAGCCCTCAACAGTGCTTGTATCTGTTGCATGTTCTGTAGGTGCAACATTGAGCACAGGCATATTGAACAAATCCTTCCAAGTAGAGTCATTGATAGCAACAGCCTTATTTCCTAGCTTGCAGTTAAACATGTAACCCTCAAATTTGCCCATTAAACAAGAATAGAAAATTCGAACCAAATCCTCATTATATTTGATATCACATTCCAAAAAATTTCTGAAGTTCTGAAAATCCAATAACTTTATAACCTCTTCTATATGCATACGCTCAGCCGCACGATGACAATAAACAAACTACTTTATAACAGACCGCGTACTCAACTTCTTTTCATATAGATCAGTAAATTCATTAGATACAAGAGAGGAAAGTGTTACCGGTGGATTGAGAAGAGGTTGGGAAGTACCAGCTTGAGATGAAGGTCTCTTGTGACTCTTTTCCGAGTGATTCTTCGAGAAGCCATTGATTGTGATGCTAGAGAATGATGAACAGTAACCAATTTCTTCAATGTTGTGTGAAACCCAAATGTTGTTGGTAAGAGTTGTGGAGTTAGGGTTTGTTTATAGAGGATTTAGGGAAGAGGATGAGATGAGAGAAACTATGTAATGACTTGATACAATGCACATGCTATGTTAATGACACATAAAAGAATCATAAAAAGCATAAAAATCAATTAAATGTTTCAAAACGCACGAAGCCCAAGAGATTTTTCAAAATCTGTCAGCGAGCGGTCGACCTCTAGGTCTGTGTGCGTCGACGCACACTATAACATTTTCTACAATTTTGAAAAATAAAGCTATGAGTCGACTAAAGAGGCGACCTGAGCATTCCCGGGTCCAATCGTGAACAAAGCAATAAGAGAGAGTCGACCAGAGGCATGATTGAGTCGACTCAAATAGTAGAATTTTACAAAAATCATATATTTGTGTCATTTAAGCAATGATGTTGAATAAATAAGAAGCCAACACAAACATCAAACATTTAAATGGATAAAGTAGGCTTAATATGTGTAATAAACATCAATTTTATCACTCAACATGGTACATTTACTTAAAGAAAATTTTGAAGCGGAACGATATTACCTTGATCATGATAAGTGATGAGAACCCTCACATATAGCTTAATAACTCTTTGCATTGTTAGTCAAAACCATAACCAAGCATATGTATATGTGAAGAGCAACTATCTTAGAGGAATATCAAACACGATCCGAGATGTCGAGAATGCCAAGTTCCCTACGGATGTGAAAGAAAGGCTCTATGGCTAGTGCTTTTGTAAAAATGTCAGCAAGTTGATTTTTAGTGTCAACATGCTCAAAGACCACATCACCCTTCTCTACATGATCCCTAAGGAGATGATGACGTAGTTCGATATGCTTGGTGCGTGAATGTAATACGGGGTTCATAGTTAGGTTAATAGCTCTAGTGTTATCGCACAAAATAGGAATACGTTCAAGTTTTAAATTAAAATCAAGCAATTGTTGTTTAAGCCATAAGACTTGAGAACAACAAATACCGGCGGCAATGTATTCCGCCTCAGCTATTGACAAAGCAACCAAAACCTGTTTCTTGCTATGCCAACTCACCAAGGAATTTGCGAAAAGGTGACACGTGCCACTAGTACTTTTCCTATCCAACTTGCACCCGGCAAAGTCAGAATCGGAATAGCCAACTAAGGAACAAACACTACCTTTGGAATACCACAACCCATACTTTGGAGTACCAGAGAGGTCTCGAAGTATGCGCTTAACTACTTTTAAGTGGGATTCCTTGGGACGTTCTTGATACCTCGCACACATGCATACACTGAACATAATGTCGGGTCGTGATGCGGTAAGATAAAGAAGAGATCCAATCATACCTCGATACTTCTTTACCTCAACATCCTTACCATTTTTGTCACGATCAAGATTGGCACAAGTAGGCATAGGAGTATCTATTGCCTTGCAGTTTAGCATGTCGAAATGTTTGAGAAGCTCAAGACAATATTTTGTTTGACTCACAAACGTGCCCTCTTCGAGTTGTTTGATTTACAATCCAAGGAAATAGTTGAGCTCCCCCATCATGCTCATTTCAAACTCCCCCTGCATCAAACTTGAAAACTCCTTGACCAAGGTCATGTTAGTAGACCCAAAGATAATATCGTCAACATAAATTTGTACCAAGATTAAATGTTTTCCTTGACATTTAATAAAGAGGGTTGTGTCAACCTTCCCTCTTGAATACCCTTGATCAAGTAAAAATTTGCTTAGACGTTCATACCAAGCCCTAGGGTTTTGTTTAAGTCCATACAAAGCACGTTTAAGTTTGTAGACAAGATCAGGATATTCATGGGATTCAAAACCCGGAGGTTGGGCAACATAAACCTCTTCATTTATATATCCATTAAGGAAAGCACTTTTAACGTCCATTTGGAATAATTTGAAGTTCTTAGTGCAAGCATAAGCAAGTAAAAGGTGTATAGCCTCGAGTCGGGCAACCGGCGCATAAGTTTCCTCATAGTCGATTCCTTCCTCTTGGTTATAGCCTTGCGTTACAAGCTGCGCTTTGTTCCGTGTTATAACTCTGTTTTCATCAAGTTTATTCCTAAACACCCATCGGATGCCGATTACTTGATGATCTCGCGGAGGGGGGACAAGGTCCCAAATCTCATTTCTCCTGAATTTATTTAGTTCATCTTGCATTGATAAAAACCAATGCTCATCGAGTAACGCCTCCTTTGCGTTTTTAGGTTCAACTTGTGAGTTGTGACACAAAAGCGGAGTAATAACAAAAGTTACTAAGTTTAGAGAGAGTGGTTACTCCCTTAGAGATGTCACCGATGATATTGTCGATTGGATGGTCTTTGGAAGACTTCCATGCTGGAGGAAGGTCATCTTCATTTGTTGGATGATCCTCCTCACTCTTCATAGGTTGGTGATCCTTTTCCTCCTCAATACGCACTACTTCGGGCTGATCAGTTTCTTTATCAGTGTCCTTGAGTATGTCTTCTGAAGATACACCTGCACCATAAAAAGAACTACCTTCTCCAACATTTTTTGGATAAGACTCATCAAAAGTAATGTGTACTGACTCTTCAATAATTCGTAACCTTTTATTATAAATTCTATAAGCTTTACTTGACTGAGAGTATCCAAGAAAGATACCCTCGTCGGCCTTGGCATCAAACTTACCAAGTGTCTCTTTACCATTGTTCAACACGAAACACTTGCAACCAAAAATGTGAAGGTGAGAGATATTTGGCTTACGCCCTTTTAAAAGCTCATACGGTGTCTTGTTTAGAATAGGCCGGATGAGCACCCTATTCAAAACATAACAAGCCGTACTTATGGCGTCGGCCCAAAAGTATTTTGGAAGTCCACTCTCATTTATCATAGTCCTTCCTAATTCTTCCAAAATTCTATTTTTACGTTCCACAACCCCGTTTTGTTGAGGGGTACGTGGTGCGGAAAAATTATGATCAATTCCATAGGATTCACAAAATGATTCAAATAAATGGTTTTCAAACTCACCCCCATGATCACTTCTAATTGACACAATGTTCGTGTTTAACTTGTTTTGAGATAACTTAGTAAATCTCTCAAAGGCCGAAAAGGTATCACTCTTGTTTGCTAAGAAAATGGTCCAACAAAACCTAGAAAAGTCATCGACTATTACAAAACCATAATAGTTACCACCTAGGCTTTTAACCCTAGATGGTCCAAAGAGGTCCATATGGAGGAGCTCAAGGGGTCTCATAGTTGAAACGATGTTTTTAGATTTGAATGAGATCCTTGTTTGCTTCCCCATTTGGCAAGCATCACAAAGGTGATCCTTAGTGAATTTGATTTTGGGCAAACCGATGACTAGGTCTTCAGAGACTATTTTGTTAAGCAAATCAAAGTTGATATGAGCCAACCGTTTATGCCACAACCATGAATCATCATTCATGGTGACTAGACACTTGTCTCCATTCAACGATACCTCATTTAAGTCTAGCATATATACATTGTTCACCCTTAAGCCCTTAAACACATCCTTTTTGTCACTATCTTCAACTATGCAGCAATCTTTTGAAAACGATACTTTATAATTCTTGTCACATAGTTGACTAATACTTAAAAGGTTATGTCTAAGGCCTTCCACAAGCAGCACATCGGAGATAGTAGTAGATGAGGGGTTACCTACATTGTAACACCCCACTTTCCCTTTTTATAAAAATATATATACAAGTACAAAAATAATCAGAGTTTAAAACCAACAATGGAATGTCACCTGATAAAAACCAACAATGAAGCATCAACTTTTTCGTTGCCTCTTCTCTCATAGATAAGTCAAAACAGCAGAATAAATTTTTTTATCCAAAATCACGGCAATTCGCCACATAATCAAAATCCACATAAACCTCGTGGTTCACAATGTTTTTTTTATAAACAACGATACGTAACAAAATCAAATAGAAGAATAACAAATAATAAAATTCCCAATATCTCGTGTTACGTATCAGAGCGACTCCTAAGACTTGATCAGGCAACACGCACTCCATGCACTACTCAAGTACCTGGATTATCTGTACTTCCCAAGAAGCACAGACACAAGAAACAACAAAAGGGGTGAGAACTACATTCAATAATTAACGGTGTAAAATACATGTTGAGCAGTAGTAATCAAGCAATCACACATAACAACAAGTCACGACATACATGTCACTCCCCATTTATAATCCAACAAAGACATAAAAATGCGATGTGACTCAAAGACACAATGCACGTTGTGACGCCCCCAATCTATACCCCCAATTTAACAGGCAATTAAAGCACTAAAAGGAAATTCGAAATTTCGTCAGAGTACATTTGAATTCGCGGCATAGAAAGGGAGGAATCACATCGAAGTAACCAAACATACACATAACATACAACACCTGCCCATAATGATATGCAACTGTAGGGTAGCAATCAAACAGAGGAAACTTTGTTCCTTACACCCACTTCTCAGAAATTAGAATTAAAGCGGAAAATCTAAAATCTGATTAACATATATACATATACACATATAAACAGTTTGTCATACATCAGGTAGCATATGTACAACCAAAATATATCATCAGATATACAAAATAATAGCACGCGGCCATCCTAACTAGCCGGAGTCACATATCAGAGCCGACCGACCAAAATAATAAAGACGCAACGCTTCACAAAAAGGAATACCTCCAGCAGCTCTAATCTGCAACGCCTCATAGAGCGTTATAAAATAGCAGAAGGGTGAGAAAAACAACCATACTATAATTGAATAAAATTATATATATAAACACAAAAATATACAAGTAACACAGTCTCACCACAACCACATATAACATAATACCGCACAATTCTCAAGCATCAAATACCATTACACACCACACATATACCATACAATCATCAATCACATTCACAAATTCGCACACAATTAATTTATGATTTATGCAATGCACATAGACCGACACAACGACTCTATGCACATGCCATGCGGTACCGACTTCCAATGTCTCAGGTCTCATCATCAGTTCACTCAGGAACTATTGGAACCATCGCTCGTTACTGAGAATCTCAAGTAACTCCCCGTCGGGCCTACGATGTTCGCCCGTCGCTTTAGGTCCTCAGGCAACGCCTCATATTTTCGAGGCACACGACGTTAAAGATTGCTTTAAGTCTCCAAAGGAGCCCACAATCGTCTATAACCACCGCTTTAGGTCCTCAGGCAGCGCCTCATATTTTCGAGGCACACGATGTTATAGCATATTCCCCTCGGGAATCAAACCGTCTCTCAGGACGTTTCCACAATGCACATTATGATGCTTGGCATACAATAACTCATGACACTTACATTGTATCCATGCACATATTCATAATCATGCATATATCATCAAATACAGCACTTAGCATTTTCTTGCCTTTCGGCCACAATTCATCCCCACAACAGCACATAAGGCATACCCATCCAATTCACCAACTTATAACATAATACACGTCAAATACGCATCATTTAAAACACCAAAAGTCGAGATTCGACACTATTCACATTTCCCGACAAAATTTAATCGGTTAACAATTCTCAAAACCTAATAATCACAAAGTACGTCTCGATACCTTTCCAACGACACCAAGAATACAAAAATCGGATACTCGGAACAAAAGTTACGGACAAAACCGAAAACACATTTTGAAAAATCACATTTTTGCAAATCTCCTGTCCATACGCGTACCACCTATTCCCATACGCGTATTGACAGAGCAATTTTCCTTCACAAAACCACGTTTCACAAATCCATACGCGTATTGGCCTCGCCCATACGCGTATCACCAGAGGGCCGGTAAAACATGCAAGTTCATACGCGTATTGCCCCCAAAACAGCACAATGTTACGCGTATCGCCTGGTCTCATACGCGTATTGGCAAGCCCCTTACGCGTATGGCCAGGACAGACCCAGAAAAATTCTGCAGAACATTTTCTGCGTTTTTCCACCCCAATCATACAATTTCTTCACCTAAAACTCAGAAAAACAGCAATTTGAAGTGTAATAACATACCACAAACATGTATGAACAATCAACAATGCATTCAACAAGATTTTTACCACAATCAAATTCATTTCTAATCAATTTTTACACAATCTAGGTTTTACTAATATTCTCCAAATCAATCCAAAAACAAAAGCAAAACACATACATAATCGTATACAATCATAGAATAATCGAGTTTCGCACCCTTACCCGATTTAATCGACTTTACAACTTGCTCTTGATGATTTTTCCACTCTTTTCTTCAATTTCTCTCTTTTCTCTCTTCTCCTCTTTTCTTCTTTCTCTTTTTCTTTCTATCTTACTAACTTAATGAAAATAAGTGGGAAAATACCAAAATACCCCCACACTCAAATATCTCATAAACGATCCCAAAACGCGATAAAATATATTCCCGCCGAAAAATAACATATTTTCACATAAAAGTCAAAAATACAATAAAATAATAATAAAATAATCCAAAAAGACTCAATAAAATAAAATTGGCAAAACGGGGCGTTACAATTCTCCCCCACTTAGAAATTTTGGTCCTCGAAAATCTTACCTGATACAAACAACTCCGGATACGATTCCCGCATCCTACTCTCCAATTCCCACGTCAAATTACCCTCAGCAGCGCCTCCCCACGCCACTTTCACAAGTGCAATCTCTTTACCCCTCAACCGCTTCACCTCGCGATCCAAAATACTAACCGGTAATGCCTCGATCGTAAGGTTATCTCTTACCTCAACCTCGTCCATTGGAATAACATGTGAAGGGTCCGGAACATACTTCCGAAGCTGTGAAACATGAAAAACATCATGCAAATTCGACAGATTCGGCGGCAACGCCACACGATACGCCACAGCACCAATTCTCGCAGATATCTGGTAAGGACCAATAAATCGAGAAGTAAGCTTCTTAGATTTCAAAGCACGACCAACACCCGTTACCGGCGTAACTCTCAGAAATACGTGATCACCCTCTTGAAACTCAAGATCCTTCCGTCTCCGATCATGATAACTCTTTTGTCTATCCTGAGAAGCCTTCATTTTCTCACGAATAAACTTTACCTTTTCCGTCGTCTGTTGCACTAATTCCGGTCCAACCACCGAACTTTCACCTGTTTCGTGCCAACACAACGGCGTTCGACATCTTCCTCCATATAAAGCCTCAAAAGGTGCCATTCCAATACTAGAATGGAAACTGTTATTATACGTGAACTCAATCAAAGCAAGATAACCGTCCCACGCACCACCTTGCTCCAAAACACACGCTCTCAACAAATCCTCCAACGACTGAATCGTTCTTTCGGTCTGACCATCCGTCTGCGGATGATAAGCCGAACTCAACCTCAATCTAGAACCCAAAGCCTTCTGTAAACTTTCCCAAAATCTCGATGTAAACCTAGGATCTCGATCAGAAACAATACTCAAGGGAATCCCATGCAATTTCACAACCACACTGATATAGATCTCAGCTAACCGTTCCAAAGAAAAACTGATGTCAATCGGAATAAAATGCGCCGATTTAGTCAGCCTTTCCACAATCACCCAAATAGCATTATGCCCACGCTGAGTGTTCGGTAATCCCGTCACAAAATCCATCGAAATACTATCCCACTTCCACTCAGGAATATCCAACGGTCGCAACAAACCACTAGGCCTCAAATGTTCCACTTTCGATTTCTGACAAGTCAAATATGCATACACAAAATGAGCCACATCTCTTTTCAAACCAGACCACCAGAAAATCTTCTTCAAATCTTGGTACATCTTACTCGCACCCGGATGAATACTTAAATTACTCCGGTGTCCTTCCTCCAAAATCATTCTTTTCAACTCCGCATCATCAGGAATACAAATACGACCACGGAATCTCAAAACACCAAAATTATCCACCTTGAAATCCACATTCTCATTCCTCATCAAATCAACGAATTTCAAATCCAGCTTTTGTTTCTCACTAACCGACATCAAAAATTCATTAGTAACTTTCAACATTCCAAGCCTTACACTAACCGATGTCACTTCACATACCAAACTCAAATCTCTAAACGATTCCAAAAGTTCCAACTCTTTCACCATCAATGCGGACATATGCAACGATTTCCGGCTCAATGCATCGGCTACCACATTAGCTTTACCAGGATGGTAATTCAAGCCAAAGTCGTAGTCTTTTAAGAATTCCAACCATCTCCGCTGCCTCATGTTCAACTCTTTCTGATCAAATAAATATTTCAAGCTTTTATGATCACTAAAGACTTCGAACCTTGCACCATAGAGATAGTGCCTCCAAAGCTTCAACACAAAAACTACAGCCGCTAACTCAAGATCGTGAGTAGAATAGTTTTTCTCATGAACTCTTAACTGTCTTGAAGCATAAGCTACAACTTTACCTTCCTGCATCAAAACACCACCCAAACCAATTAAAGAAGCATCGCAGTACACAACAAACGGTTCATTAGGATCAGGTAAAATAAGAATCGAAGCTGTCGTCAATCTCCTCTTCAGCTCACAAAATCTCTCTTCACATTGAATATCCCAAATGAATGCTTTGCCCTTACAAGTCAACTGCGTCAAAGGAAGAGCTAGCTTAGAAAACCCTTCAATGAACCTCTGGTAATAACCAGCCAAACCCAAAAAGCTTCGAATTTCAGTAACGGATCTAGGAGCCTCCCATTGTAGAACTGCTTCTACTTTAGATGGATCCACAGCAATACCATTACCTGAAATTACGTGCCCAAGAAAACTCACCTCAGACAACCAGAATTCACACTTGGACAATTTGGCAAAAAGCTTCCTTTCCTTCAAAACCTGCAAAACAATACGCAAATGCTCTGCATGTTCCTCACGAGACTTAGAATAGATTAAAATATCATCAATAAACACCACCACAAAACGATCCAAATGCTCGTGGAAAATACGATTCATGTATTCCATAAACACACCAGGCGCATTAGAAACCCCGAACGGCATCACCGAATATTCATAATGACCGTACCGTGTTCTAAAGGTCGTCTTCTGAATATCCTCTTCCTTCACCCTTATCTGATGATAACCCGATCTCAAATCAATCTTACTAAACACACAAGCACCAACCAACTGATCCATCAGATCATCAATCCTTGGAAGCGGATACTTGTTCTTAATCGTCACTTTATTCAACTGGCGATAATCAATACATAATCGCATACTCCCATCTTTCTTTTTCACTAACAAAATTGGAGCACCCCAAGGAGAAACACTTGGCCTCACGAACCTCTTTTCCAACAACTCATTTAACTGCTTTTTCAACTCCACCAATTCAGATGCCGACATTCTATAAGGTGCCATAGAAACAGGTCTAGTACCAGGAACTAGATCTATTGAAAATTCAACTTCTCTCTCTAGCGGTACATCTGAAATATCAACAGGAAACACCTCAGGAAATTCGCACACAACAGGAAACACCTCCAATGAAACTTGACTATCCACAGTCAAGGATGCAAATAATCCAAACAACTGAGCTTCATCCGCCAAAAGTCTCTTCAACTCTTTAGTAGACAAGAAACTCGAGTCTTCGTCTTCCTCCAGAGAAGGAAACCTTACAAGCTTATGATAACAGTCAATGTGCACCCAATTGAATTGCAACCAATTCATTCCCAACACCACATCTAAACCTTCCAACGGTAAACACACCAAATCCATCACAAAGTCTTTACCATAAATGGCTAAAGGACAACTCAAACACACTAAAGAAGTAGTTACTGACCCCATCGCTGGAGTATCAATAACCATCTCACCATCCATCGAAGACAACCCAAGATTCAAACGTTCCGCGCACTCAGACGAAATAAACGAATGAGTCGCTCCAGTATCAATAATAGCAATTAAAGGCATATTATTAATAAAGCAAGTACCTCTTATCAGACGATCAGCACTTGAAGTCTGAGTTCCCGCCAATGAAAACACCTTCCCACTAGTCTGAGCCTTCTTCGGATTAGGACACTTCGAGCTAATGTGACCAGGTTCCCCACAATTGTAACATTTCACCACATTCTTCCTTTTACAATCAGCTAAAACGTGTCCGATACCACCACAATTAGAACACTTATCCACTTTCTTCCTACATTCCATCTGGCGATGACCCAATTCACCACATTTAAAACACCTAGGAGCATTAGACATACCTCCTCCACTTGACCTTCGATCAAAATTACCCCTTTGTTTACCTTTATCAGCCGGTGACACATACGGACCACCACGGAACTGTTGTTTCCCTTTACTGTCACTTACACTTTTATAGTGAGCTGAACGAGCCTTACTATCTTCATCATAAATCCTACAGCATTCCACCAAATCAGCAAACCTTCGAATCCTCTGATATCCAATCGCCTGCTTTATCTCAGGACGCAAACCACTTTCATACTTCACACACTTTGAAAATTCAGCTGTCGCTTCCACATAATGAGGATAAAACTGCACAAGTTCCACAAACTTAGCAGTATAGTCAATAACCGACATATTACCTTGTTTTAGCTCTAAAAACTCAATCTCCTTCTTTCCTCGGACATCCTCGGGAAAATACTTCCTTAGAAACTCTCGGCTAAACACCTCCCAAGTAATCTCTTCTTCCTCCTCATCAGCTTCCAACACCTGACGAGTACTGACCCACCAGTCGTCAGCCTCTTCATGTAGCATATGAGTGCCCATCCTCACCTTAACATCATCGTCATCATAATCCATTACCCTAAAAATCCTCTCAATCTCTTTCAACCACAACTGCGCACCATCCGGATCATGCTTCCCTTTAAAGACCGGCGGCTTATTCTTTCTAAACTCATCATTTCCGACAGCATTCGGTGCACCCTGCACAGCTCGTGCCATTGCTTCCATCGCAGCAGCCAAAGCAGCATCATTACGACCAGCCATATTCTGTTCGTCTAAACACAGAAACTATGGTTAAACAACAACTCGTCCAACACAACTCGCCCAATATGCCAGACACAACAGACACAAACTACACAACTGACACAGACTGGCTCTGATACCACTTAATGTGACGCCCCCAATCTATACCCCCAATTTAACAGGCAATTAAAGCACTAAAAGGAAATTCGAAATTTCATCAGAGTACATTTGAATTTGCGGCATAGAAAGGGAGGAATCACATCGAAGTAGCCAAACATACACATAACATACAACACCTGCCCATAATGATATGCAACTGTGGGGTAGCAATCAAACAGAGGAAACTTTGTTCCTTACACCCACTTCTCAGAAATTAGAATTAAAGCGGAAAATCTAAAATCTGATTAACATATATACATATACACATATAAACAGTTTGTCATACATCAGGTAGCATATGTACAACCAAAATATATCATCAGATATACAAAATAATAGCACGCGGCCATCCTAACTACCCGGAGTCACATATCAGAGCCGACCGACCAAAATAATGAAGACGCAACGCTTCACAAAAAGGAATACCTCCAGCAGCTCTAATCTGCAACGCCTCATAGAGCGTTATAAAACAGCAGAAGGGTGAGAAAAACAACCATACTATAATTGAATAAAATTATATATATAAACACAAAAATATACAAGTAACACAGTCTCACCACAACCACATATAACATAATACCGCACAATTCTCAAGCATCAAATACCATTACACACCACACATATACCATACAATCATCAATCACATTCACAAATTCGCACACAATTAATTCATGATTTATGCAATGCACATAGACCGACACAACGACTCTATGCACATGCCATGCGGTACCGACTTCCAATGTCTCAGGTCTCATCATCAGTTCACTCAGGAACTATTGGAACCATCGCTCGTTACTGAGAATCTCAAGTAACTCCCCGTCGGGCCTACGATGTTCGCCTGTCGCTTTAGGTCCTCAGGCAACGCCTCATATTTTCGAGGCACACGACGTTAAGGATTGCTTTAAGTCTCCAAATGAGCCCACAATCGTCTATAACCACCGCTTTAGGTCCTCAGGCAGCGCCTCATATTTTCGAGGCACACGATGTTATAGCATATTCCCCTCGGGAATCAAACCGTCTCTCAGGACGTTTCCACAATGCACATTATGATGCTTGGCATACAATAACTCATGACACTCACATTGTATCCATGCACATATTCATAATCATGCATATATCATCAAATACAGCACTTAGCATTTTCTTGCCTTTTGGCCACAATTCATCCCCACAACAGCACATAAGGCATACCCATCCAATTCACCAACTTATAACATAATACACGTCAAATACGCACCATTTAAAACACCAAAAGTCGAGATTCGACACTATTCACATTTCCCGACAAAATTTAATCGGTTAACAATTCTCAAAACCTAATAATCACAAAGTACGTCTCGATACCTTTCCAACGACACCAAGAATACAAAAATCGGATACTCGGAACAAAAGTTATGGACAAAACCGAAAACACATTTTGAAAAATCACATTTTTGCAAATCTCCTGTCCATACGCGTACCACCTATTCCCATACGCGTATTGACAGAGCAATTTTCCTTCACAAAACCACGTTTCACAAATCCATACGCGTATTGGCCTCGCCCATACGCGTATCACCAGAGGGCCGGTAAAACATGCAAGTTCATACGCGTATTGCCCCCAAAACAGCACAATGTTACGCGTATCGCCTGGTCTCATACGCGTATTGGCAAGCCCCTTACGCGTATGGCCAGGACAGACCCAGAAAAATTCTGTAGAACATTTTCTGCGTTTTTCCACCCCAATCATACAATTTCTTCGCCTAAAACTCAGAAAAACAGCAATTTGAAGTGTAATAACATACCACAAACATGTATGAACAATCAACAATGCATTCAACAAGATTTTTACCACAATCAAATTCATTTCTAATCAATTTTTACACAATCTAGGTTTTACTAATATTCTCCAAATCAATCCAAAAACAAAAGCAAAACACATACATAATCGTATACAATCATAGAATAATCGAGTTTCGCACCCTTACCCGATTTAATCGACTTTACAACTTGCTCTTGATGATTTTTCCACTCTTTTCTTCAATTTCTCTCTTTTCTCTCTTCTCCTCTTTTCTTCTTTCTCTTTTTCTTTCTATTTTTCTTTCTCTTTCTATCTTACTAACTTAATGAAAATAAGTGGGAAAAGACCAAAATACCCCCACACTCAAATATCTCATAAACGATCCCAAAACGCGATAAAATATATTCCCGCCGAAAAATAACATATTTTCACATAAAAATCAAAAATACAATAAAATAATAATAAAATAATCCAAAAAGACTCAATAAAATAAAATTGGCAAAACGGGGCGTTACACACGTGGTACCACAACACCATGGTTCATTTAATTGAACCTGATTCATAATAGAATCCGGATAAATCACATACACTCCCACTGAGCAATGATTTATCTCCATAACAACTCCACATTGGAGTCCAGACAAATCACATACACTCCCACTAAGCAATGATTTGTCTCCATAACAACTCCACATTGGAGTCCGGACAAGACTAGGCATCCATCATGGATTCCCACCTAGCTGTCTCCACCAGACATGTCATGAAATGCACGACACAAAAGATGCACAAACACATATATAATAATAGTTATACATCTTCACGATCCTCATGATCACACGTGAGATACATACTCATCATAATACACAATAGTATTATCACACATGTCCAATCAATTCAATATAACATATACATAACAAGAATTATGCACAAAACACATGTATAACGATTTGTTATACATCTACACGAACCTCATGGTCACACGTGCGTTACACTCGCACCATAATTCACCATTGAATTACTACACCTGTATCACAATATCATTACCCATAAAAATATATGCATGAGACATTATTATCAAGCATGGTACACGATCCTCGTGGATCTCACGTGAGTCATACACTCACCATAATTCCCACTGGAATTACCCACCTGCACCAATATAGTTAATCACATATACCCCAATACATTACTTCGCATTAATTAGTCATTAATGAAGTAATCCACCCAAAAATGCAGTTTAGTATATTTCCTAGTATCACTAGATTCCCATGTTCTTATACACATATATATGTCATCGCTATGAGTCGCTTTAGACTTACCACCTTGCCCAAACAGTCTCACACAACTCACACGATTTAACCACACCTCACGTGGCCTTAATTGGGTAATTATCCAATTAATCCACCCAAATGCAATTCTTAATTATTTCCACCGCCATATTAGGTTCAACAAGTTCTGACATCTGTCCCAACCTCTCAGACCAAAAGGAACTGCATCGGATGCGAAATCAGGAAAGAAATCGCGAAACAGCCAAATTATGCACTATCGTTGGTCATATGCGTATTGCCCACAGCCATACGCGTATTGCCCAGCTCGCTCGCCCATCCAGTTGCGTACCAGATACGTAAGGCCCACTCTGCAGCCTGACATACGCGTATTGCCCAGAGGGTTACGCGTATGGGCAGAGACTGATTTTTCCCCAAAAATTCCATTTCCAGATCCACGTATGCGTATTGCTACCCCATTAAGCATACTGCCTTACCCCCTACGCGTACCATTACGCGTTTCAGCAGAGGGCCGTGTGAAAATGGGTTCCATACGCGTAACGCCCCCATATCGCCCTTGCCATACGTGTATTGCCTTGTTCAATACGCGTATTGCCTTACCCATTACGCGTATGGACAGCGAATACCCAGAACTTCCTGTTCCCACACCATTCTAATTCCTGCAACATCAACACTCACATAACAGCAACAACAGTACAAATTCTACACGAAATTAATACTATCGTCAACCAAATCATACAACTTAACAACAAGCACCCACATCAGATTCAAAATTCATCAATAACACATACTTACAAAAACTCTAAGAGGGGAAGGAATCCCTCACTACCCTCTCATGGTATTAACACCCATATTAAATCTATTCTCCCCCCCCCCCCCCCTTACCTCGAATTTGGGTCTGAATTCCTGCGAAAATTGGAGAAGAAAAGCCCCAGTTCTTCCTCTTTTTCCACTTTCTCTTCCATATCCTCTTCTTACCAACCTCTTCTTCTTTTCTTTTCTTTTTTTTTTCTTTCTTTCTCTTTTCAATATATATATATTTAATACTTATTATATAATATAATCCAACAGGGTAAAATACCTCCAATTGATATTTTATCATCTAACACCAATTGATCAATTATTAGAGTTACCTTAAAATCCTTTCTCGAACTAATAATCATTAATCCGTCTCTTTAATAAAATAATTGATCTCTTCAAAGTTCACCAGTTGTTCTATTTTCCTGATCCGTTAAGGACACTACACCACCGCGCTCAACTACACACACCCTAAACAGGCCAAACAAATAAAATAACACACAACAATTAAATAAATTAAAATGGGGTGTTACAACTCTCCCCCACTTAAAATATCTTCGTCCTCGAAAATATAACTGAGACGAACAACTTTCGGATACGACTCTCGCATTCGACTAACCAACTATCATGCCAACACTAGGCACACCACGAATAACACAACTAACAACCCACCTTGCTAACAGCAACTACAACAACGACAAGATGCAATGCCCATACAATGCACTTGACAACTAACTCATGACTCAAAGAATACCCAAGTTACGAACACAAAGGTTCACTCTAGAACCAGAATACAACAAGATCGTTACCCTCACTATAGGTAACACTCCCCTAATCCCCCCAAATAGGAATTAGCTACTCGCACTCGAACCATCACGATGGAAACGGGGCAACAACAAAAACAAGAACATAAGGTCCCACGACACAACATTATTACAATAATGCTACAATTCACCAATCGAACATATAACCAAAACATCCATCCACATAGTAGCCCATGAATAATATTTAAACCTTTCACCTAACACTTCCATTCTGAAACTTCCAATGGTCTCATCATTCCTACATGTTTCCAACGTTCAACCTATGAACTCTTACAAGTCACACACGCATATACGAAATGTGACACATCACGCTTTCGATGCGCACTCTGATTACTCGCAACCATCAAATCTACTAATTTCATATCCAACTTCTGACTCTCTCTAATATTCACCAGAAAAATCATAGTTCATTTCTAATATACCCAACCTTACACTCTACAGTGCTATCTTACACACCAGACACAAGTCTCTGAACTGCTCAAATAATTATAATCCTCTGACCATCAAAACAGACATGTATAAAAACTTTCGACTTAACTTCTCCAATAGGATAATTCCAGCTAAAGTCATAACTCATCAGGAATTCCAACCATCCTCGTTGTCTCATACTCTATTATTTCCGACCAAACAGGTATTCAATATTCTTGTGATTACTAAACATTTCGAACTCAAAACCATAAAAATAATACCTCCAGATTCTCAACACAAAAGTAACCGCAGCCATCTTGAAATCGTGAATCCTCAATTGTCGTAAAGCATAAGCCACGACTTTACTATCTTGCATTAACATACTGACTAAACTCATCATAGACGCATCCCAATACCTCACACACAGTTTATCAGGATCACGTAGAATCAAAACTGGAGCCGTAGACAAATTCTACTTTAGCCCTCTCAAACTTTCCTCACAAAGAACATCCAAAGTAAACGACTTACCCTTTGCAAGTCAACTAAAATAATGAACATGCTAACTTGGAAAAGCCTTTCATAACCTCCGGTAATAACCAACTAAAAGTCCAAAAAGCTTCTAATCACCTTAACCGGCCTCGGAGCTTCTCACTGTAGAACTGCATCTACTTCCGATGGATCCATAACAATACCATCATCAGAAATCATATATCCAAGAAAACTAACCTTTTTCAACCAAAATTCTCACTTGAATAACTTAGCATAAAAATTCCTTTCTTTTCAACACTTGCAACTTGATCTCAAACACCCTACATACTCTCCTTCTGATTTTGTAATAGATCAGAATATCCCTAATGAACACCACTCTGAACTTGTCCAATTAAATATGGAAGATACGATTCATATACTCCACAAACATTCCAGACGCATTACAAACACCGAACAACATCACTGTACATTGTAATGCCCAACCAAATTCCAAAAGATATAAATTCTTAAA
The DNA here is from genome assembly GCA_022829125.1 of Lathyrus tuberosus. Taxonomy (NCBI): domain Eukaryota; kingdom Viridiplantae; phylum Streptophyta; class Magnoliopsida; order Fabales; family Fabaceae; genus Lathyrus; species Lathyrus tuberosus. Next base: position 348,857 of record JALAZF010000632.1, read on the forward strand.
GTTTTGCAAAAAAAAAATCCACTGGGTAATTCTAACGCTAACATCCAATATTCCATCCGAAAACACATCTGGGAATCACGCACAACTGGCAGCCCTTCAGTGTGGCTTTCCTGTCAATTCCAGAACACTATTATCATAAACATAACAAACACCTTAGTCTCATCTCCTAAGAGTTTTTCTACTTACTTAGCAGATATAACCTCAACTATTCACCTTCGTCCAATTTAACTTCCCTCTCTACTCTCTGAGAAGCAACCATCAATAATACCCAATTGTTCTCCCTCAGAAACATCCCGACTTGACCAACATACCAAAGCCTCTAATCCGCCTCATCCTCCGATATAAGAATCTTCATCGACTCATCAAAACAATCCGTAATCATTTTCTTAATTCCAAAAAATTCATTGCACACACTATCTAAGCCGGAAAGACACGTCTATTCCATCCAACATAATTCCGCCTACTATCAACAAGAGATTAAGGGTGATCAGTTCCTCAATTTGTCATTAGACAGCCGACAATCATGATGGGGCATAGACCATCTTTACCAGACCATAATAGCATTTCTTGCAAACAACGACACACTAAACCAACGCTCCCCAACTGAAGTAACATGGAGAAGCACCAGCTTCTCCCCCATTTATCTCATTCTCAATCCTGAAGACAAAGGATTAGAAAACCAGAAAGCACTAACAGTGTTTCACACACATATCACGTACTGAGGAATAAACAACATCGATAGTATTCAACTGTCATGCCACACCGACTCACAACTTGGCCGGACGGACCGACCTGCTCTGATACAAATTGTAACACCCCACTTTTCCTTTTTATAAAAATATATATATAAGTACAAAAATCATCAGAGTTTAAAACCAACTGTGGAATGTCACCTGATAAAAACCAACAATGAAGCCTCAATTTCTTTATTGCCTCTTCTCTCATAAATAAGTCAAAACAGCGGAATAAATTTTTTTATCCAAAATCACGGCAATTCGCCACATAATCAAAATCCACATAAACCTAGTGGTTCACAATGTTTTTTTTTATAAACAATGATACATAACAAAATCAAATAGAAGAATAACAAATAATAAAATTCCCAATATCCCGTGTTACGTATCAGAGCAACTCCTAACACTCGATCAGGCAACACACACTCCATGCACTACTCAAGTACCTGGATTATCTGTACTTCCCAAGAAGCACAGACACAAGAAACAACAAAAGGGGTGAGAACTACATTCAATAATTAACGGTGTAAAATACATGTTGAGGAGTAGTAATCAAGCAATCACACATAACAACAAATCACGACATACATGTCACTCCCCATTTATAATCCAACAAAGACATAAAAATGCGATGTGACTCAAAGACACAATGCACGTGGTACCACAACACCATGGTTCATTCAATTGAACCTGATTCATAATAGAATCTGGATAAATCACATACACTTCCACAGAGCAATGATTTATCTCCATAACAACTCCACATTGGAGTCCGGACAAATCACATACACTCTCACTGAGCAATGATTTATCTCCATAACAACTCCACATTAGAGTCCGGACAAGACTAGGCATCCATCATGGATTCCCACCTAGCTGTCTCCACCAGACACATCATGAAATGCATGACACAAAAGATGCACAAACACATGTATAATAACAGTTATACATCTTCACGATCCTCATGATCACACGTGAGATACATACTCACCGTAATACACAATAGTATTACCACACCTATCCAATCAATTCAATATAACATATACATAACAAGAATTATACACAAAACACATGTATAACGATTAGTTATACATCTACACGAACCTCATGGTCACACGTGCGTTACACTCGCACCGTAATTCACCATTGAATTACTACACCTGTATCACAATATCATTACCCATAAAAATATATGCATGAGACATTATTATCAAGCATGGTACACGATCCTCGTGGATCTCACGTGAGTCATACACTCACCATAATTCCCACTAGAATTACCCACCTGCACCAATACAGTTAATCACATATACCCCAATACATTACTTCACATTAATTAGTCATTAATGAAGTAATCCACCCAAAAATACAGTTTAGTATACATCTTAGTATCACTAGATTCCCATGTTCTTATACACATATATATGTGCTCGCTATGAGTTGCTTTAGCATTACCACCCTGCCCAAACAATCTCACACAACTCACACGATTTAACCACACCTCACGTGGCCCTAATTGGGTAATTATCCAATTAATCCACCCAAATGCAATTCTTAATTATTTCCACCACCATTTTAGGTTCAACAAGTTCTGACACCTGTCCCAACCTCTCAGACCAAAAGGAACTGAATCAGATGCGAAATCAGGAAAGAAATCGTGAAACAGCCAAATTATGCACTCTCGCTGGTCATATACGTATTGCCCACAGCCATACGCGTATTGCCCAGCTCGCTCGCCCATCCAGTTGCGTACCAGATGCGTAAGGCCCACTCTGCAGCCTGACATACGCGTATTGCCCAGAGGGTTACGCGTATGGGCAGAGACTGATTTTTCCCCAAAAATTCCATTTCCAGATCCACGTATACGTATTGCTACCCCGTTACGCGTACTGCCTTACCCCCTACGCGTACCATTACGCGTTTCAGCAGAGGGCCGTGTGAAAATGAGTTCCATATGCGTAACGTCCCCATATCGCCCTTGCCATACGCGTATTACCTTGCTCAATACGCGTATTGCCTTACCCATTACGCGTATGGATAGTGAATGCCCAGAATTTCCTGTTCCCACACCAGTCCAATTTCTGCAAAATCAACACTCACATAGCAGTAACAACAGTATAAATTCTACACGAAATTAATACTATCGTCAACCAAATCATACAACTTAACAACAAGCACCCACATCAGATTCAAAATCCATCAATAACACATACATACAAAAACTCTAAGGGAAGGAATCCCTCACTACCCTCTCATGGTATTAACACCCATATTGAATCTATTCTCCCCCCTTACCTCGAATTTGGGTCTGAATTCCTGCAAAAATTGGAGAAGAAAAGCCCCAGTTCTTCCTCTTTCTCCATTTTCTCTTCCATTTCCTCTTCTTACCAACCTCTTATTCTTTTCTTTTCTTTTTTTTTTCTTTCTTTCTCTTTTCAATATATATATATATATATATATATATATATATATATATATATATATATATATATATATATTTAATACTTATTATATAATATAATCCAACAGGGTAAAATACCTCCAATTGATATTTTATCGTCTAACCCCAATTGATCAATTATTAGAGTTACCTTAAAATCCTTTCTCGAACTAATAATCATTAATCTGTCTCTTTAATAAAATAATTGATCTCTTCAAAGTTCACCAGTTGTTCTATTTTCCCGATCCGTTAAGGACACTACACCATCGCGCTCAACTACACACACCCTAAACAGGCCAAACAAATAAAATAACACACTACGATTAAATAAATTAAAATGGGGTGTTACATACACTACCTTTGCCGAGAATCTGTCCCTTATTGTTATCTCCATAGGTGACAAATCCCTTTTTCTTCGCCACAAAGTCGATGAAAAGAGATATGTCTCCTGTCATATGTCTTGAGCAGCCACTATCTCGAACCCATCTTCTTTCGGTGGTTTCAAGACTTTGTACCTACAAAAACAATCAAGGGAGAGTAGGTACCCAATTCTCATTGGGTCCTTTGCGGTAAGTGAAACCAAGATCGCACTTGGGCAACCATTGATAAATGCCTTTTGGAACAAGAAATCTTCTAAAACGACATTTAACAATAGTATGACCAGGCTTGCAACAATATAGGCAATCACGATTCATTTGGAATTTACCTTTGCTATCTCTATCTCGAATCACATACGTATACTTTTGATACAGATTGTTCATACTTTCTCGATAATGTGATCGATCAATAGCAAACGTAATTTTCGGCTTAAGAGCCTTGTCTAATTTGGCCTTAAGGGTTCTCACCTCTTTTTTCCAAATATGACAAGTATCACAGCCCCTAAACTTGAACCATGGAGACTTATTCTCATCAATCTTAGCTTTTGATGCATCCACCATGGAGTTTTTAAGAGTTTCCAATTTCTTTTCGGAATCGAAAACCTTTCTCTCCAAGTATTTAAAAATCTTTTTGTTCAAGGCTAAGCGTTGAAAAGCTTCCTTAGCCTCGTGGTGCAACATATCAAAAGCCTTTTGTAATTCTAAATGAGACATACTTTTAGAATGATCATATTTAGAGTGTTTTACCTCTTTCTTCTTGTTTTGACGTGCCATAAGACATAGATTAACGGATTCACTTTCGTCACTTGAGCTGTCATCTTTTTCTGACTCGCTATTGCTTTCCCACGTGATGTATGCTCGTCTAAACTTGTTTGACTTTTTGTGTTGACGATTCTTATCCTCATCCTTATCCTTATCTTTCTTAAGTGATGGATAATCCGTCTTGTAGTGCCCGGATTTTCCACATTTGTAACACGTTCCTTTAACCTTGCCATTCTTATTTCCTTCATTTCTAGATTGCCTCTTAAATTTGACTAGATTTTTATCCGAGTGTTGAATATCATTCTTCCGAACATACCTATTGTATATCTTCACAAATAGACCCATATCATCATCGGAGTCATCATCTTCGTCATTGTTGGTTTCATCATCACTTTGCTCTTTAGATGTGGGCTTTAAACAAGAAGCCTTAAGAGCAATCGACTTCTTTTCTGTATCTTTTGTTTTCTCCTTCTTTATACTCTTCTCATGTTTTTCAAGGCTAATGAGCACTTGCTCATGCTCATCGAGTTTGCCAAATAATGTGGTGAGGTCTAGAGTAGCTAGATTATTGGTCTCCTTGATCGCGGTGACCTTCGGCTGCCATTCCCTGTTAAGACACCTCAAAATCTTATTAGTAGCAACCTCGTTTGGAATTGGTTTACCAAGTACATACAATTTGTTGATAATATGAGTAAATCGTTTTTGCATATATGCAATGGTTTCCCCTTGCTTCATGTAAAAAAGATCGAACTCTTGCGTTAGTGTGTTGATACGGGCCATTTTAACATCATTAGTGCCTTCGTGGGCTACTTGTAAAGCATCCCACATGGCTTTGGCTGTTTCACAATGAGAGACTCGATAATACTCATCAACTCCCAAAGAGGAGATCAGCATATTTCGAGCCTTCCAGTCATAGCTGTACTTTTTCTCGTCCTCCTCATTCCATTGAGCTTCGGGTTTGGGAACGACAATGCCTTCGGCATTGGTCATTGTAATTTCCATGGGACCATTTAAAATAACGTTCCAAACATTCCAATCTATGGAATTTATATGGACGCGCATACAATCCTTCCAGTAGCTGTAATTCTCGCCTGTAAAAACTGGAGCTCTATTATAAGCCCCTTTAGGTTCGTTCGCCATATTCCAAGAAGTATTACCGAAGCACCAGATAAATCGGAGCTCGTGATACCACTTGTTAGACGATGGCTAGGATCTAGAAGGGGGGTTGAATATATCCTTCAAGTTTTACACGCAAATGGCTTTCCAAAAAATTGGTTTTAAAAGTTTGATGGAAGCGGCCACTGAATTACATCTACAATGAACCTCTACTAGAGGGATCAGATATGCACGACAATATTGGGAATGAATTATGGATGAGAAAAATTCAGATTGATTAACACAATTTAAACGTAGTCAACAATGTTTTATTTGCTTGATAGTTAATCCAACCCAACGAGGTAAATCGACAAACAATTAATTGCGAATACGTTCGATTTTGCGTTGAAACAAAATTATCGAACACTTGGTGTGCGTTAACACACTAAGTTCAGATTTCAAAGTAATGTGATGTTGAGTTGTTCCTAAATACAATCTAAGGGGTTGTATCAAATTTACAAAACAATTTAACAGCCCAATATAACACTAGCTCAGAAATTTCAATCAATTTAAACTTCGTAAATTCGAATGATATCAAACGTAAAGAGTTAAGGGAAAGAGAGAACAAATACGATTTGATTAGGCAGTTCCCCAATCGTCCTCGCTTTGGGTACCTCTGCCCCCAATTCCACAACTGGAATTGAGATATATATATATATGTTGCTGTTTGCAAATTGTTTATACAAGAGAAGAATTATGAACATCCAAACTCTCAAACGTCTTTGATTGTTGATGTAGAGTCTTCTCTCCCCTTGATTCAAGACGAATCAAGTACCTCGAATTTGGTTGAGCAAGTCACCGTGCCACACTACTAGACTGTAAGAAACCACCGTTCTTCAGTCACCTTCACTCGGTCGACTTCGATTCTCCGCAATTCGATCCCCAAACCTTTCTTCTACGATCCTCCGACTGTAGCTACTAAACCGAATGAATACTCTGTTCTTCGGTTACCTTCGCACGGCTGAATCCCTGTAGAACGAAACGGTTTGTACCAAAAACCCCCCAAAATCTCCTTTGATTCTTGGAGGATAAAACCTAAGGTTTTATTCAAGAAACACGTACCAATTCTCAACCCAGAAATGAAGATCACACACTTTCAAATTCTGAACGTTATCACTTCAAAACAATGAACGACACAAACAAAAATGATTATGTGTAATTGTTTGTTTACTCACGGTTGAAGATGAAGATGAAGAGAAAGATTGATATGAATTTTCACGTTTCTTGTTGTTCCTGTAAAGAAAGAGCTAAAACAATATATATACTATCTTAGAAAACATAACAGGAATAACAGAAAATTTAAGTGAACAACACATCAGAAAATTGGTGCAAAACAGCGAATGGTCGACCTATACAGGTGAAGAGGTCGACCTGTGCAAGGCAGTCAGCACATCTGCAGAGAAAAACAGCCTATGCGTCGACCTAAGCAGGGTATGCGTCGACGCATTGTTCCCAGTTTTAGACAATGATAAACTCATGATGTATGAGTCGAACGGAGGGTCAACGCGAGCATTCCCGCAGTTGACACTAACAAATGCTACCTGTCTGGGTCGACCAGAACAGGGTTGTGAGTCGACTCACACCCTTGAAACATGCAAAAATCATCTTTTTGACTTTCCTAAAGGTTTTTAATCATATCTAATGCACCTAGAACATTGCCAACATGATCAAACATCCTTAGAACACCTAATGTGTATTGCATATGATATTCTTCATGTGAATTCTATATATGCTAAGCATGATAGTTTTGACCTCATTAAAATCAAGTGTAAAGAAATCTACCCTTCACAAGTTGATTATGTGCGTAGATTGCTGTCATCCAGAATAGGAATTCTCCATTTGCATTATTCACTCTACAGTGGATCATCTGGTCTGTACTATCCACATAATCTAACTATTTTCTATTATCATCCCAATGGATCCATATTCGTCCATTATTGTGTTTTGAGTAGTTATCCGTATAGGTTCCTCGTAACTTCAATTTCCTCCTAATTGTTTCTGCCTTGTTTTATAATTTTATCAATGATGTTTGTTATTTTATAATTAAAATATAAATAAATATTGTTATTTTATAATTAAAATATAAATATATATTGTTATTGAATAAAATATAAATGAATTTATTATTAAAACCAGTATTACCATTACATACTAATCCGAAATTTTTTATAGGTTTTAATTTATGTAGTAATTGCTATTTTTTATAGAATAATAATAAATATTAATATATTAATTAAAAAAATTACAAAATACTTTCCATAAATTATTTTATGTAAAAAAATATATAAGAATAATTTAATTGATTATCATAATTCAAAAAATACAACAAATATTTTTTTTGTTAAAATATAATATGAATTAAATTTTCGTATAAACTAAATAAGTTATAGGAAAAAAGACAATGAAAAGAGAAATTAATTTAACCATTACTTTAAATTGTTTGTAAATTAATGGTTATGATCAATTATTCTCATTTTTCACAATCAAGGTTATGAAAACCGGACCGGACCGGCCGGTTCAATCGGTTAGACCGGGAACCGGCCTTATGTTCGGTCAATTAAATCCTTTAGGCCGGCCTGTCAAGAATCTGGGGCAAAAACCGAAAAACCAGGTGGAATCCGGGAAAACCGGTCAAAACCGGAGGTTCGTCCAATTACATGGGTTGAACCGGATTTTAACTTTTTCAGCTTTTTTTTTTAATTTATTTAAAATAAAAATATAATTAAAGATGGAAAAAAAAAACTAATTTAATACTATTGAACCAAATGGGTCTTATAATTGAAGACCTCACTCTAATCCATTCAGAATTTGGATTTTCTTAATAATAAGGCCTATAATTCTAATATTCTTTGGCCAGATACAAAATTCTAGCATTTTTAACTATTCCTCAACTGATTCTAGTTAAAAAATTATAGGAAATAAAAGTCACCAATTTATATGATAAAAAACTAGTACTAAATCATATAACATATACAATAACGGTCTGACCCTCGATCCGACCCAGTCAAACATTTAAACCTTAAACCTCAGTCTATACCGGTTCAATATCCGGTCCGGTTTTAATTACCTTGTTCACAATAACCAAGTGTTCTCACTTTACTAATGGTTTTAATTAAGATGTTAATTGTTTTTTCAATAATATTAAATACTTATATTTTAATTATAAAATAACAAATTGATAAAATTATTTTATATTAAATATCTAAACAAAAAATTTAATATAAAAAAAATATTTGTTGCATCTTAAGAATATGATAACTATTTAAATTTTTTTTACTTATTCTTTAACATAAAATAATTTTAGCAATGATGTTTGTTATTTTATAATTAAAATATAAATATATATTGTTATTGAAAAAAATAGAAATGAATTTATTATTAAAACCAGTAATACCATTACATACTAATCCGAAATTTTATATAGGTTCTAATTTATGTAGTAATTGCTATTTTTTATAGAATAATAATAAATATTACTATATTAATTAAAAAAAATAAAACATACTTTCCATAAATTGTTTTATGTCAACAAATATATAAGAATAATTTAATTGATTGTCATAATTCTAAACTTACAACAAATATATATTTTCCGTAAAATATAATATGAATTAAATTTTGGTATAAACTAAATAAGTTACAAGAAAAAAGACTATGAAAAGAGAAATTAATCTAACCATTAATTTAAATTGTTTGAAAATTAATGGTTATAATCAATTATTCTCACTTTGATACATATATATTAATATCATGACTCTTTTATCATATGAGATTATTAATAATTTTAAATTATTGATCAATTAAAATAAAAATAAAAATATATTAATATCTTAACTAAAACATATCATTTTTTAAAATTCATTCAATAGTTTAACTTTTAATTTATACTTTTTTTTTCAAATTTGATTTTCTCTTTCTCCTTTCAAATAAAAGTTTCTAGATTTTAATTTTAAATTCTTATAGCATAAATATTTATTATTGAAAATTAAAATATAGTCAAAATCATATAATTTTAAAAATAAATCTCAAAATTGTTTATTATTTTAATTTTACCATCTAAAAAAGTCATAAAAAAGATGAAAATAATTAAAATATATAAAAGTTTAAAAACTAATTTAAAAAAACTAAATGTGGGGCTCAAATATAAGATAACGATCATACATATATATTTTATTAAAATAATCATAAATCATATGAGAATGTATTTACATGTTGCCAAAGAAGACGATAAAAATCATTATCTGTCATCTACAAGAACCGTTTATACCTCTTGCATAACATTTGCCAAAAAAAAAATATGTTACCATAACAAAAAATAAAAAATGTTTCCTATTACACTCTATTAAAATAGTTTTTTACCTTTCAAAAATTAGGCGTTACAGTAAAGTCAAAATATCGTAGTAATAGTCATTTGCATTAGACATCAATTCAAATGACTTGGTTCAGTTTGATGCTTTAACAATAGGAAGAGAAATGAAAGCATTTTTGAAATTCTTGAAAGCTTTCAGACATTCCTCACTAAAGAGATATGTTACGTCCTGTTGTAGCAGTTAACACTGAAGTTGTGATTTTTGAGAATTCCTTAAACAACCTCCTGTAAAATCCAACATGACCAAGAAAATTTTTGATTCCCTTAACATTTTTTTTGTGTGGTAGTAGCTTCTCAATAACTTAAACCTTTGCTTGATATACTTCTAGCCCTTTCTTTGAAAGGTGACCAACCACAATTCTTTTTTTACCATGAAATGACACTTTTTTCCAATTTATAACTAAATTAGTTTCTTCACATCTTTTTAGCATTAATTCCTAGTTGTCCAAGCATTTTTGAAATGATTCTCCAAAAACAGAGAAATCGTCCATAAAGACTTCAATGGAATATTCAATGAGATCTAAAAATTTGCCATCATGCATATTTGAGTTGTAGCATGTGCAATACATATTCCTAATGACATCCTTTCTAAATGAAAAAAATAATCCAAAAAGGCACGTAAATATTGTCTTTTCCTGATCTTCATATACTACGGCAATCTGATTGTAGCATTAATAACCATCAAGGAAGAAATATTACTCTTTTCCAACAAGCCTATCCAATATTTGATCAATGAAGGGTAGGGGAAATTATCTTTCCTAGTGTACTTATTCACCTTCCTATAACTCATACATATCAACCATCCAGTAACAACTCTTGTTAGTATTAGCTCATTTTATCATTCTCGACCACTATCTTTATGTGCTTGATTCATTCATGAAAAACAAGATTATTAGAACTGTGGATTGCACTTCTATTGTCAACAAATATGGCAATGGGTTGCATGTTAGGGATTCCCAGATCTTACAGCAATGCTCTATACTTAACCTTGAAAAAGGATCTTGAAACAACCTGATATTTCCTACTTTTCCATCTAATTAGAGAGACCCAGATAAAAACAAAATCCAGTAGTTGATCTTCTGGTTTCTCTGTAAGCCCCTCAATCAGTGTGAGTGAACCCTTTTAATGTGAGGTTGGAATCCTTTTTTAACAAAAGTCCTAGAGCAGGTGCTTATATGAGGTATTTGAATATTCTAAAAGCTTCTTTCAAGCGCAATTCAGTTGGTTTGTATAGGTGTTGGCTCAATCTGAAAACATAAAAACTTATGTTAGGGTGTGAGTGATTTAGGTAAAGAAGCTTACCCAATGAGGCTAAGAAAAATTGTAGGATCATGAAGTAAAACATCAAAATTGTAATGCAAGGTTTGATCAAGTTTCATGGGAGTAGAGGCTGGTTTAGATGCTGATAGATCATATTCTTCTTGTAGGAAATGACTTTTTTGAAATTAAGATTGGGTAAATCCAAGGTTAAGAAACTAGATGGTTAATTTCCACTGCTTATTGGCCTGCTTGAGACCATAGATGGGTTTATTTAAATTACAAACAAGATTCTTAGGTGAGACTTTTAGTCCACAAGGGCATTTCATATAAAATTCCTCATTTAAATTGCCATGAAGAAATGTTGTATTGATATCTAGTTAATGCAAAAACCAGTTTTTGGATAAGGTAATAGATAGAATAAGTCTAATGGTTATTATTTTAATGATTGGACTAAAGGTTTCATGATAATATAACCCTTCAGTTTGATTTATACCTTTAGCAATAAGGTGAGACTTGTACCTTTCTATGGAACAATTTGTAAGAAATTTAACTTAAAAAAACCATTTACATCATATGGCTTTCTTATTAGGGGGTGGTTAGGATCCAGGTACTATTATCAGTCGGGGAATGAAGCTCATTGGACTTGGCTTGTCTCCAATTAGGGTTAGTGATGGTTGAAGTGTAAGATGTCGATTCAGATATAATATATAGTTATAAATAAACAATTTGTGTTGAGGAGATAAACCTGTATATGAAATGTTGTTGTAGAAGAAGGTGAATCATTTTACCTTAGAGGAGATAATAGTGATAATCCTGGAGATAGGTATGGGTTTAGAAAGTTTAGTGAGTTTTCGAAGAGGTGGGGTATTGGGAGAGAAGTTAGGGGATTCATGGGTGTTTTTTAAACAGGTCGCATAAGGTATGTTAGTAGAGGCAGGGGTTGTATAAAGTAGCATGATAAAATGTAAGATTGCACTAGGAGGGCTTGGTTGTGTTGTTAGAAGTGTTATTGTATAGGTATTCTAGAATATGGTCCTAATATGGTTGGTACGGAGTTGATGTATTGTTGTTTGTGGGAGGTGTAGTAGTGGGGTAAGGAAATATAGTTTCATAAAAATAGGTGTCTCTTGATAAAAAAGACTTGTTTGTTTTTGAGATCATATATGATATTCCCTTTGACACCTGGTTTGTAACCTAAGTAAATGCACTTCCTAGATCTAGGATCAAGCTTGGTATGATTTTTCTTATAACTAAAGGAAAAAACAAGACACCCAAAAACTTTCATGGAGAGATAATTAGGAGTAGCATTGTAAAGTAAACTGGAAAGAGAGTTGTAGCTCAATAATTTTGAAGGTAATATATTCATGATAAGGTATAAGTGCAAAAAACGTTGGGGAGATGATTGAAAATTTAGAGCACGAGTTACCCCTAGGGCTGTCAAAATCCTATTTGACAAAGCTCCAATAATTAGCCTCCTACTTGGCCCCTATTTTTTAGGCCCCCTATTAAATGAATATTTTTAGGGGCCCTTATTTTTAAGCCGGCTCATATTTTTGTTTTATATGGGGCCTAAGTGAGGGGCTCAAAATCTAATTTGTTTGCAAAAAATTAGTTTTTTTTTTAAATAAAAAAGTTGATTTTTTTCGAAAAAAAAATAGTTTTTTTTCGAAGATAACAAAAACTGATTTTTTCCAAAAATAAAAAAAACCGATTTTTTCCGAAAATACAAAAAAACCGATTTTTTCCGAAAATGAAAAAAATCGATTTTTTCCGAAAATGAAAAAAATCGATTTTTTCCGATAATGAAAAAAATCGATTTTTACCGAAAATAAGAAAAAAAACCGATCTTTTCCGAAAATAAAAAAAAAAACTGATTTTTTCCGAAAATGAAAAAAACCGATTTTTTCCGAAAATGAAAAAACCGATTTTTTTTCTTAAATAAAAAAATCGATCCGAAAATAAAAAAAAACCGATTTTTTCCGATAATTAAGAAAAACAATTTTTTTCAGAAAATAAAAAAAAAAAAACGATTTTTTCGAAGATAAAAAAACTGATTTTTTCCAAAAAAAAACGATTTTTTCCGAAAATACAAAAAAAAAACCGATTTTTTCCAAAAATGAAAAAAACTGATTTTTTTTCCGAATATAAAAAAACCGATTTTGTTTTAAATTAAAAAACTCGATTTTTTCCGAATATAAAAAAAAACCGTTTTTATTTTCGAAAATGAAAAAAACCGATTTTTTTCAAAAATTAAAAAAATTGATTTTTTTCGAAAATAAAAAAAAATGATTTTTTCCAGAAAAAAAATGATTTTTTTCAAAAATTAAAAAAAAATTGATTGAAAAAATCTATTTTAAAAAATAAAGAGTCAAAAATGTTAGGCCTTTGAGGCCCTACTTGAATTTTAGAGGCCCTTAATTTAGGGGGCCTACATATCTTAGGACTCATTTATTTTTAAAATTTTGGACCCTTCTATTTTTTGGGGCCCCAGCCCCCTAAATTGACACCTCTAGTTACCCCTAGGAGGTGTTGATGCTTTCCTTCAACAATCTTATTTTGTTGGGGGTGTCAATACATGAAGTCTGATAATGGATCCCTTGTTTGAGATAAAAGTCTTTCATTATAAATTCAAAACCATGATCAAATCTAATTGTTTTGACTTTGTGATTAAATTGGGTATGGGCATAATTAACAAATGATTGAGTTAAATTGGAAGTTTCGTATTTATATTTCATAAGATAAACTCAGCAGAATTTGATGTGGTAGAGAAAGGGCATCATATATCCATATGAACAATATCAAAGCAATTTAAAGAATACTCAATGCTTTTATTAAAAGGTATCCTTTTGTTTAGAAAATAAACAGATATCATGGGAGAGGGGTTTTTAGTGAAATGAGGTAAAGAACCATTTTTACTAATATGATAAATAGTGTCAAAATATGGGTGTTGAAGACGACTGTGCCACTAGTTATAGATGGTTATACCATTTTTATTAAAATTTCAATGAATTTTAGAAATTTAAGGATGAGTGAGCGGGTATAGACCATCATGGAGATCGGCTGTACCAACCTTCATCAGGGTATGGTTCCCATGTAAAAAGCAGATGGTGGAACTGAAATTTATGTTACAATTAAGGGAACTAGTTAATAGGGGAACATAAATTAGATGAGTATAAAAGTTAGAGATGTAAAGAACATCAAGAAGGTAAAAATCATGGTTAAAGAAAATTGTACCCGAAAAATTGGTTATTATGGAGGCTCCTTTAGGGAGACTTATTTAAATGGGAATGATAGCATGCATATTAGTAAAAAAAATTGTTGGAATGGCACAAATTATAAGTGGCCCAGTATCAAGAATCCAACTAACATTCTAATTGTTTTTAAAAGTTGAGGAAGGAAAAATTATTACTTGGTGTTATGTTTATGGTTTTATGAAGATAGTGAATGTTGGCTTGTGGTGGAAGAGAATTTTTTTGTATGAGATCTAAGAGAGCCTTTTTTTATTAGTTGTGAAACCAATTGATGAATAATCAAGATCCAAGCTTTCAGAATCTTGGAGAGGGACTCTTTCATTGTTGTCTTGTGAAGTAGACGAGTGAGCCAAATTTTCTTTTCTGAGATAAGGTGGCGATTTGTGTTTCTTGAAGAAGACATCAGTTGTGTGCTTGAGCTTGTGGCAGTAAGTGTGCATCTTTGCTCCTCTTCCATGACCCACATAAGGAATCTTGGATCCAAATTCAAGAGAACAATTCTTATATGGAAGCTTGTTCAGATAGGAAATTAACTTGTCTTCTTCAATATAAGTTATGTGTTATCTTTCTTTCTTGATTAATAAGGATAAAACCTTGTTGATGTGAGGTAAAGGTTGCATCAACATTATCTAGGAACAAACATGAGCATATTTCTTATATAGACCTTTACAAAATAGGATAACATAATAGTTATCACGATACTTCTTGATGGTTGGGAGAAAAAGACACCAACACTTGAGTTGTCAGGTGCATGTTGGGAAAGGACAAATTTTTTTAGCTCTTTCCATAATTTTTCAATAGTGGTGAAGTATTTATTGATGTTGCTATCACCTTTCTAAAGAGAGTATATTTCCTCTTGTAAATCAGAGATTCTAAAAAGGTCACCTTGATGGTAGCGGTCTTGCAATTCTTGCAAGATTTCTTGGACAATGTCCATCCAAAGGATGTTTTCTGATATTTCTTTTTATATGGAATTGGTGATCAATGTCATCACCATGGTGTTGCAGCGGTCTCATGCCATAGATTTTTTATATGATTTTGATGGGAGAATTAGGGTTCCATCGATGAATTCTAATTTTTTTCTTTGATCTTAAAGCAACTTTAATAGATTGTGACCATGAGTGATAGTTATTGTTGTTGAGAGAAGGAGCAACGATTGCATGTCTCAGACTATCACTTAGGTGCATAAGTAACAAATATAATATGTTTGATAATTTTGATTTGGGTTTATGTGGAAATAATGGAAATCAGTATTGTAAGGTGGTGATGGAGGTGATGATGGGAGATGATGGTGATGGTGTGTTGGAATTAGTGGTGAGTTAAACAACGACATGGTTGGGAACAAGATGAGAGAGAGAGAGAGAGAGAGAGAGAGAGAGCGATTTTCATAGGCTAAGAGAAGTTAGGGAAAGAAAACTGAAAAATGAAATTTTGTTCTTTGATTGAATTCTGATAAGAATGAAAGGATTAGAATAACATGGGTAGCCACTAAGATAAAGTCGCACATGGATTTTGTGATAGAAGATAAAGAAGCTTTATTTGAAAGATAATAGAAGCCTAGCGATAATATGGATGGTGTGATGATAGAGAGACACATTTGTGATGTTGTAGAGAACAAAATGGTAAAAGAAAATTTTGGTGATAAATGGACCCGCTCTTGCTACCATATTAACTAATTGCTATTGAGAGATTTGATTTTGTAAAAAAGAATCTGAGCATCGTCTTTATTGAAGCTTTAATTGCTATTGAGAAGGGGAATTAGAAGAAGTAATCATTGAAGAACACACTTAACATATACTCAACAGCATCAGTAGAGGTTTCGTCAATGGAGGCGAATCGAGTTTCTCACGTAAGAGATATTCTCACCATGTCATGTGTGTCATAGATTCACCCTCAAATTCTCACTCTTATTTTGCATCTAAGGTCACTTCCTCACATAGAGCTATTGTTGAGATTGTGCTCCATGAAGACAACCCCATGGTCATTAGTGTATAGATGTTCAATTTGGATGTCCAGTGAGTACTCATAGAACTTGAGAGTTTCAGTGACATCCTCTACTAGGACACCTTCAAAATACTACAACTAGATTCAGATCATTTACATCCTTTCAAAGTCTCCTTGGTGGGTTTCTTCGGTGAGCAGGTAAAAGTCTAGGGATATATCTCGATTAGAACCACTTTCTAAATGGGTGAACACTCCATGAGCATAAAAGTCAGATACATGGTTGTAAATGCTCATTCGTCTTACAACATAATCACTGACCACCTTACATTCATTGTCTTAGAAGTAGTATTATCCATAATCTATTTGAACATGGAATACCCTTTAGATAATGGGAGGGGAAGCATCATAAAGGGAGTTCAAAAAGTAGCCAAGAAATGGTACCAAGACAACTTCATGATAAAGAGGGTGAAAATAGCTACTAGTTTGCCACCAAGGCTCAATGCTCATAACATCAACTTCATAGACTTGGACTCAATAGAGTACTACTTGGAATATAGGTTGGTTCTTACGAAAGACTTGAAAGAAGTTTATATCATCCCTTAGAGTTTTCAAACTACAAAATTAGGCACATTCCTAACAGAAACGAAGACGATGAGATAACCCAATTGCTCCAAAAGAACTTAGATTTATTTGTCTGGAGCCCCTTAGATATGCCTGAGATATATGTTGATATCGTCCCCTCCGGTCTTTCCCTCAACGTCACCATCAATCCAATTGATGGCAATTTGTCACACTATGTTTTTAGTATTATTACTCTTAATGCATTTCCATTTTGTAGGTTTTTAATAAAGACCAAATCAAGTCAAAAACATCCTAACCAGACGAATTTCATAGTATTTTACAGTGAAAGTTACAATGATGGCGCAAAGAAAGGACTAGCAAACGAACAACAAAAGAAAATTAGAGAAAAATCACAAGAAATAGACAATAGTGGCAACACCTTCAAGTGTAATGGCGCTATCAGCTTCTAAATGGCCAAAGCGGTGCACTCCTAAGAGCAACGGAATGCTCAAAACAATTTTCCAGAATTGTAAACCAAATAAATATTCCAATCACAGCGGTAAAGTGTAAATGTGACGCGATCCTGCAATGTCACAAATCTTTCTATCAATTAAAAATGTGTTCAATTATTAGGGTACCAAATTTTATTGAGTCTAAGGCATATTTCTATACCAAGTAGGTGAAAAACAAAGACTACCATTAGGGAACCATGAAAAGAAATTTTTGTGACATCATTGTTGGATCATGAAGAGAGCTTGAGGGAAGATCTATATTGGGCTAAAAGAAAACACACAAGTAAGTTGGACTTCACATCGTAACCCAAAATTTAAGTCATTGTCTTTAAAAGTATTTTCATTTATCAGATGCCTAATTTTCACTTTTTACGTAATAAGGAACTTATAATTTACATATATCAAAAATCACAATAATACATTAATGATCAAACGATTGCCATCAAAAGATCAAGAAACCACGTTTTTACCCAAAATTTTAAGGTTTTAAATATAAGAATCACCTTTGTTATATATTATTAACTTTCAATACATTCTTATATGAGACAAATTCTATTGTAATGAATCATTGTAAGTCTTAATTATTTATTTTTCAAATGCAAAAACCATGAATCCATTAAGGTTGAATGGTTAATTTCCTTATATTAAGTTCCTTACAAATGATTTTATCTTGAACATGCTGACTTATATTATTTTCTCTGACTGGTTCTGTAACAAATCTCTTTTTTTATACAATTATATAGTTTTATTTGTGTTTAATGCTTTCTCCCGTCTATAAAATTACGAGAATTGATTAAGATGGCAACTGAGACTTAGTGGTGAATTACTTATCTGATTGGTCGAACTATGAGATTGTAATGATAGTTCGCGTTGTGACAAGAATAATCACGACCATGCGTCTAGTTTTACACGTTTAAAACTTTTGTCATTGAGATTGAAAACTCCCAATAGCTTGGGGATTACTTTGACGAATCGGGTAGCCTTACGATTGAGGAATCCTAGTAGCTGGGAGTTGCGGGGTCATTATTTCGTGCTTTTTAAAATTATCTTCCGAGTTTACACTCCCTGGAAAATTTGTCATTGAGATTAAAGACTCCTAGTAGCTTGGGGATTACAAATTATAATTTGGTAATCATATTAATTCTCATATTTAGGTGTAGATGATTTGAAAAGGGAACTTAATCGCTTTTATAATTATATTTGTCAACGGATAGTTAGCATTCTATTTTTAAAATTACATACACAAACAAATCAATTGCGCTATACGCTCTCGTTGTTATAGTTACTCACTTACTACATTGAACCCACAATATATGAGAATAGACGTCATAAACGAAGATCAAGAAGTAGTCAGAAAGTGTTATCAAGGTAACCGTAAGATAAAGAGGGCAACAATAGCTACCAGTTTGCCACTAGGGCTCAACACTCATAACATCTACTTCGTAGACTTGGACTCAAGAGAGGACTATTTGTAAGATGGGTTGGTTCTTATGGAAGACTTGAAAGAAGTTTAGATTGATACTCGATGTTTCCTAGCGCGGCCCCTATTACCATTACTCGCTTTCTATGCTGAATCCACAAGTGCAATAACCTTGTCCATAATATACCTGACCATGAGATACCCTTTATATAGTGGTAGGGTAGGCGTCATAAAGGAAGATCAAAAAGTAGCATGAGATACCCTTTAGATAATGGTAGGGTAGGCGTCATAAAGGAAGATCAAAAAGTATCAAGAAAATGCTACTAAGACAACCTTAAGATGAGGGCAACAATAGCTATCAGTCTGCCACCAAGACTCGACGCTCATTACGTCAACTTTGTAAACTTTGACTCAAGAGAGGAATAGTTGGAAAAATAGGTTGGTTCTTACAGAAGACCTTAAAGAAGTCTAGATCGGCCCTCAGAGTTTCCAAATTAGATTTATCCGCCTGGTGCCCCTCAGATATGCTTGAGATAGATGTTGATATCATTTTCCCCTAATCTTGCCTTCAATATTGCCATCAAATAACTTAATATCAAAGATGACACTCTGTCACACTATGTTTTTAAAATTTTTATTCTTAATGGAATTATATTTTGTAGATTTTCTATAAATACTTATAAATCTAATGAGTTAAATTTTGGATAAAAATGTGGTTTCTTGATCCTTTCATGGTAATAGTTTGATCATTACTTCAAAATTGTAATGTGTCATGAATCTGAGTTACAACCTCATTAGATTTATAAGTATTTTTATGCTCAATATTCACTTTTCATGTAATAAGGAGCTTGTAACTCAAATTCATGATGCATCACAATTTTGCAGTAATGATCAAACTACTATCATCAAAAGATTAAGAAACCCCGCTTTTACCCAAAACTTTGAGATTTTAAATATAAGAATGACCTTTTGTTATATATTCTTTTAACATTTAGTACATTCTTATATGAGACAAAGTCTAATGTTAAATTTTTTTACTGAAATTTCAAAAGTCCTTTAAATTTTATAATAAAATTTGTTAAATATATCAAAATTTATAATAAAATATCCAAAGACAATAATAACTTCATACCATCATATTCCACTTTCATTATGTTTCACCTAACTTTATTTTATAAGTAAATATTAAAGTTGATGCAATTTGTCGCTCTTTCATTTGGATAGGAAAGGATAAGATCAGTAGAAAAAGTCCTGTTTCATGGAAAAAGGTATGTAGCCCTATCAAAAATGGTGGTTTGAATGTTATAAATCTTAAGGTTTGGAATATTGTTGCTCTGTTGAAATGTTTGTGGTGTGTTTGTCTTAAAAGTGACAACCTTTGGGTAAAATGGGTTCACATCTATTATTTAAAAGGTGATGATGTATTCAACTGTACAGAGGATAGTAGTAGATGTTCTTGGATTTTAATTAATATTTTGCAACAAATGCATTTGATTGGGAAGATTCAAAATCTATGGGACTCTATGATTATGAATAAGAAGTTTTACATGATGAAAACTTATATGTTGCTCATTGAAGATAATAATGTTACTAGCTGAAATTCTTTGCTTTACCACAACATAGTCAGACCCCGAGCAGTACAGAACTTGTGGCTGGCTTGCCATGGTCGTTTTCCTACAAAAGCAAGATTCTATAATCTTGGATTACTCAATGATGACTGCTGTAGATTATGTAATAATGAGGCTGAGACCATTGAACACTTGCTTTTTTATTGCAACGGTACAAGGGATATATGGGAACACTTCCTTGAGTGGCTTGAGATAACCCGTAGACCTAAAAGATAGGATGAGGAACTGACTTGGATAGTGCAGGCTACTAAGGGCAAAGGCTGGAAAAAGGAAATGCTGAAGACTGTTTTTACAGAAGTTGTTTATGGCATTTGGAGTTTTAGAAATAGAACAATTTTTTATGGTCATGTTGATAAAGCTTTAATCATTAGGGACATCAAAGATTGTGTAGTTTATAGAGTATGGCAAAAAGTTAAGTTTAGAGTTCATTTAGCCAAATTACTTATGTAAACATTTGATTAGGGTGAGATGATGAGTCTTTTGGTTGTGGCTTGACCGTTTTTGGTCGCCTTTCTTGTGCTTGTACTGTTTTTTGGAAATTAATATATTTCTTTCATTTCAAAAAAAAAATATTTAAACAATAAATTTAATAAAAAAAATATTTGTTGCATCTTAAGAATATGATAACTATTTAATTTTTTTACTTATTCTTTAACATAAAATAATTTTATCAATGATGTTTGTCATTTTATAATTAAAATATAAATATATATTGTTATTGAATAAAATAGAAATTAATTTATTATTAAAACCAGTAATACCATTACATACTAATCCAAAATATTTTATAGGTTCTGATTTATGTAGTAATTGCTATTTTTTATAGAATAATAATAAATATTAGTATATTAATAAAAAAATACTTTACATAAATTATTTTATGTCAAAAAATATATAAGAATAATTTAATTGATTATTATAATTCTAAAAATACAGCAAATATATTTTTTTCTTAAAATATAATATGAATTAAATTTTTGTATAAACTAAATAAGTTATAATGAAAAAGCCTATGAAAAGAGAAATTAATCTAACCATTAATTTAAATTGTTTGAAAATTAATGGTTATGATTAATTATTCTCATTTCTTACAATAACCAAGTGTTCACAATATATATATATATATATATATATATATATATATATATATATATATATATATATATATATATATATATATATATATATATATATATATATATATATATATATATATATATATATATATATATATATATATTTATATTTATATTTATATTATGACTCTTATGATATCAGATTATTAATAATTTTAAATTATTGATAAATTAAAATTAAAAAAATAATATTTTAAAATCTTAACAAAAACATATCATTTTTAAAAATTCATTCAATAGTTTCACTTTCAATTTATACTTTTTTTTTCAAATTTGATTTTCTCTTTCTCCTTTCAAATAAAAGTTTCTAGATTTTAATTTTAAATTCTTAGATAATAAATATTTATTATTCAAAATTAAAATATAGTCAAAGTTATACATTTTTTTTTAAAATATCTCAAAATTGTTTTTTTATTTTATTTTTACTATCTAAAAAAGTCATAAAAATAATTAAAATATATAAAAGTTTAAAAACTAATTAAAAAAACTAAATGTGGGGCTCAAATATAAGATAACGATCATACATATATATCTTATTAAAATAATCAAAAAATCATATGAGAATTACACATTGTCAAAGAAGACGATAAAAATCATTATCTGTCATCTACAAGAACAGTTTATACCTCTTGCATAAAATTTGCAAATATATATATATATATATATATATATATATATATATATATATATATATATATATATATATATATATGTTACCACAACAATAAATAAAAAATACTTCTTATTACACTCTACTAAAACAATTTTTTTACCTTTAAAAAATTAGGCGTTAAAGTAGAGTCAAAAGATTGTAGTGATAGTCATTTGCATTAGACATCAATTCAAATGACTTGGTTGAGTTTGGTGCTTTAACAATAGAAAGAGAAATGAAAGTATTTTTGAGATTCTAGAAAGCTTCCAGACATTCCTCATAAAGAGATATGTTACGTCCTGTTGTAGCAGTTAAAACTGAAGTTTTGTGATTTTTGAGAATTCCTTAAATAACTTGTAAAATCCAACATGACCAAGAAAACTTCTGATTCACTTTACATTTTTTTTTTGTGGTAGAAGCTTCTCAATAACTTAAATCTTTGTTTGTATAAGATCAAGTATCTTGCTGATGGCTCCATTGATAGTTTCAAAGCACGACTGGTTGCAAAGGGTTATAATCAAGTAGAAGGACTTGACTATTTTGATATTTATTCACTCGTTGCCAAAATCACCACTGTGAGAACAATCATTGCTCTAGCTTCATGTAAACAATGGCATTTACATCAATTAGATGTGAATAATGCATTTCTACATGGACAAATTAAAGAGAATGTGTACATGATAATTCCACCAAGAGTACCTCAATCGAAGCCTAACCAAGTTTGTAAACTTGTCAAGTCTATATGCACTTAAACAAGCCAGTCGAAGATGGTATGAAAGGCTCACTACTTGCCTCCTTGCTCACCATTACCAACAGACCACTTCATACCATTCTTTGTTTATTAAGACCAATGCCTCTTCCATCACCATTCTACTTGTGTATGTTTATGATGTTATACTCACAGGTAATGACATGAATGAGTTCCATTCTATCAAAGCATCCTTGGACACTACCTTCAAAATCAAGGACCTAGGCAAGCTCAAATATTTTTTAGGCATTGAAGTGGCACACTCTAAGTCAGGTATTCTCCTTTATCAAAGGAAGTGTTGCCTTGACCTGATAGAAGATGATGGCTTCCTTGAATCCAGACTAATTTCAACATCATCTGACCCTGCATTGAAACTCCATCGGGATTCAAGCACTCCATATCATGGCATCCCTTCCTACAAAAGACTCATAGGCAGGCTATTGTATCTCAATGCAACTAGGCTTGACATCACTTTCTGCACACAACAACTTAGTCAGTTCCTCTCAGCTCCTACTGTCACTCACTTTAATGCTGCTTGCAGAATTCTTAGATACCTCAAATCTTGTCTAGCTCGATGTATCTTCTTTCCAAGAGATTCAACCTTACACTTGAGTGGTTACTCTGATGCTGATTGAGAAGGTTGTCTTGACACACGTAGATCTATATCTGGCCAGTGTTTCTTCCTTGGTCGATCCCTTATCTCATGGCGCACCAAGAAGCAATTGACAATCTCCATGTCTTCTTCAGAAGTAGGATATCACGCCCTTGCTATATCTACATGTGAGCTTCAATGGTTATTGTATCTCCTCCATGACTTGCATGCCAATTGTATCAAAACACCTGTCATCTATTGTGATAATCAAAGTGCAATTCACATTGCCTCCAATCCTGTATTTCATGAGAGGACCATGCATTTCGAAATTGACGGTCACATTGTGCGAGAAAAACAAAGTAAAGGTGTCTTGAAATTTATGCATGTCAAATCCAAGGACCAACTTGCTAATTTGTTCACCAAGGCTCTTCGTCCTCAACCCTTTCATGCACTATTATTCAAGTTCAAGATGATAAACATTTATCAACCTTCAACTTGTGGGGGGGATATTGAAGTATGTAAACCATGATAATGATTACACCATACAACATGATAACAATACCACCATGCATCACAAATAGCTTGTTATTTTCTGTTAGAATTCAGTTGAGAGTTAGTTATTGTTTTTAACTAACACATGAAGCAGTGATAGAGTGTAACATAGTGTAGGCTTTCTTATGGTGCAAGTCACCTTATTCTATATAAGCTTGTATCACTTCACTATGATTCTTAATGAGATTTTCACACTTATCATGTTCATTTTGATTGATTCAATAAGGTTACCAACCACAATTCCTTTTTTTACCATGAAATGACATTTTTCCCAATTCATAACTAAATTATTTTCTTTACATCTTTTTAGCATTAATTCCTAGTTGTCCAAGCATTTTTGAAATGATTCTCCAAAAATAGAGAAACCGTCCATAAAGACTTCAATGGAATATTCAATGAGATCTAAAAATATTGTCATTGTGCATATTTGAGTTGTAGCATGTGCATTACATAGTCATAATGACATCCTTTCTAAATGAAAAAAATAATCCAAAAAGGGTCGTAAATGTTGTCTTTTCTTGATCTTCATGTACTATGGAAATCTGATTGTAGCATGAATAACCATCAAGGAAGAAATATTACTCTTTTCCAACATGCCTATCCAACATTTGATCAATAAAGGGTAGGGAAATTATCCTTCCTAATGTACTTATTCACCTTCCTATAACTCATACATATCAATCATCCAGTAACAACTCTTGTTAGTATTAGCTCATTTTATCGTTCTCGGCCACTATCATGCCTCATTTCTAATAAAACATTGGACTGGGCTCACCTAGAAACTCTCAGAAATATGAAATATTATCCCAACATCAAACCGTTTAATAATCTCTTTCTTTGCCACTTCTTTCATAATGTGGTTTAGTCTTCTCTGGATCTCTATGTTATTATTAGCATTCTCTTCCAACAGGTTTTAAGCATGCAAATAGTTGTATTGATCCCATTTATGCCAAACAGTTGCTAAGTAATGACCTTTTTATATTGTCACAGGAGTGACTGAAGTAGACATTTATGTTCAAAAGGCAGGTCATATGCAATGATGACTGAGAACTTTTGTCTTTATTCTAGGTAGGCCTATTATAAATGAGGATGTAAATGCTTCGGTTCCAAGACAAAGGTTTTTTCTACATATGGCACATTGTCTTTAACCATCTCAAAAGAGATTTCCAATGCTTCAAAATTGTTTATCCATTCTGCAATGGGTTGTGGTGATCCACTCAAGATGCCTTCCTTTATCAACTCCTTTTAATCCACTTCACTTAACTCTTTTCTTAGTTCATCATTATCTTGGATGAACTATTTATGGATTAATGAGTCCCAACTAAAAATATATAAGCAATCAACAATATCTTCTTCAGGGTATTTTAAAGCATTAAGCATATTAAACACAACATGTTGCATATTAACTCTCATGTTGAGTTCTCCTTTTCTACATCAATATATGTTCTCCCCATGGAAGAAAAGGTCTCCCTAATGTGTATCTTCATCATTATTGAAATATATAATTAAACGTCATCATAATCATCAACAATCACAAATGAATTCAATGAATTATGTTCATGTTAAAGAATCATCATTTTGACTATTCTTCTAATTATAATGAGACAAAACTGAATGTAGAAAAGTAATATTATTATTATTATTAACTCAATTTGAAAAAGGGTTTTCCACTTTATATCAGATAATGGAGCAACAAAATTGCATAGGGATAAAATAACAAACACCTAAAATAACTCCAACAAATTAATATTAATTAACAAAATTAGAAAAATATATGAACAAGTCATATTTTAACACTTGTCTTCTTCATATTGGAGTGAATATCATTCACTCCAAGTTTGTTTACCAGTGAAGAAAAAGGCCCAAGGTGGAGAACTTTAGCGAAAGTGTCTGCAACTTGTTCATTTGTAAGTATAGGCATGAAGTGAATGATTTGTGATTGAATCTTGTCATGCACTAAGTTACAATCCATCTTTATGTGCTTGATTCATTCATGAAAAACAAGATTATTAGAAATGTGGATTGCGCTTCTATTGTCAACAAATATGGCAATGGGTTGCATGTTGGGGATTCCCAGATCTTACAGCAAGAAAAGTCTCCACTGTGCTTCACAAGAAGAGTTGGCCAATGCTCTATATTTAACCTCGAAAAAGGATCTTGAAACAACCTAATATTTCTTACTTTTCCATCTAATTAGAGAGACCCAGATAAAAACAAAATCCAGTAGTTGATCTTCTGGTTTCTCTGTAAGCCCCTCAATCAGTGTGAGTGAACCCTTTTAATGTGAGGTTGGAATCCTTTTTTAACAAAAGTCCTAGAGCAGGTGCTTATATGAGGTATCTGAATATTCTAAAAGCTTCTTTCAAGTGCAATTCAGTTGGTTTGTATAGGTGTTGGCTCAATCTGAAAACATAAAAACTTATGTTAGGGTGTGAGTGATTTAGGTAAAGAAGTTTACCCAATGAGGCTAAGAAAAACTGTAGGATCAGGAAGTAAAACATCAAAATTGTAATGCAAGGTTTGATCAAGTTTCATGGGAGTGGAGGTTGGTTTAGATACTGATACATCATATTCTTAGAGAAGATCCAAATTGTATTTTCTTTTACATAAAGATATACCTTAAGATGACCTTGCAATTTCAAAGCTAAGGAAATAATTTCCTACGTCTTTGATTGTAAAATTGTTTTCTAGAAAGACTTTGATGTTGTTAATTTCAAAGTCATTTCCTACCAGAAGAATATCATCAACATGTACTAAAATGCAAGGGAAAGAAGAGTTATTATGTTTAGTAAACAATGAATAATCAAATTTAGATTTAGGTAAATCCAAGGTTAAGAAACTAGGTGTTTAATTTATGATTCACTACACCAAAATTGCTTTTTGGCAGCACTACATAGACAGCGCTTTTGATCAAAAGCGCTGCTATATGTTTTAAAAAAAATACGCTGAAAAAAGCGCTGCCTAAAGGTCTATTTTAGATAGCGCTTCCTAAAAGCGCTGTTAAAAGCCATACAAATGTGACACCTTAGAAAGCGCTTTCAAGAAAGCGCTACTAAAGGCACACTTTAGAAATCGCTTTTAAAAAGCGCTGCTAAAGGCCTTACGTAGGTCACACATTAGAAAACGCTTTCTGAAAGCGCTGCTATAGGTAATTAAAAAGAAAGCGCTTTTAGAGAAAAAGTGCTGCTAAAGCTATTACATAAGAAAGCGCTTTCCAAAAGCGTTGTCTTATGTTATTATTTCATAAATATTAAAAAACTTCTCATTGTTTCAGAACGCCCTAATCATTTCTTTTCTTTCTCCCCCTCTCTCGCGACTTCTCCCTCCGTCGTGTCTCCCCCTCTATTACGACTTCTCCCTCCGCACTGTTCGTCTTCTCCGACCGGCGTTCCTCTGTCTGTCTTCTCCGACCGACATTGTTCATCTGCTCGTAGCTCCATCTTCTCCGACCTGCATTCCCCCATGAGTGTCACTTGTTTGTTCTCCGACCGACACTGTTCATCGTCTTCTCTTGAGGGTTTGTTCTTGAGCATCTTGTTTTGTTTTTGTTTTGTTTTTAGTTTGAATGTGTTAGTTTAAATGTAGTTTGAATGAGTGTTGTTATATTATAGGAAATTATATCCATTACAAAAATGAGGGTTGTTAGAAAAATGACTGTTATAGAAAAATGAATGTTGCTAGAGTATCAAAGTGTTGATGTGGTTGTTGTCGATTTGGTGAATGAGTGTTGATGTGGATGTTGTTTGAATTTGATTTTGAAATTGTTGTTGTAGTAAAGTTGAAGATGATAAATAGTGATATTTGTGGTGGATTTATGTTGGGAATTGGTGTTAATTTTGGGTGTTTGGTTATGAGAAGTTTCAGATTCCTATATTTGGTTGCAAGTGGGTTGAAAATAATAATGGCACACGAATGGATAAGTCAGGATTTTCGCAAGTGGATCTTAATAGGGTGGGGTACAAAGATGATCCTTTTATTCTAGCCTCTCAAGCTAAACAAGTGTTCTATGTCACTGATCCGACAAGTACGAAATGGTCTATAGTGCTTTTATCTAACAAAGTAATTGATGAAAACATTGGAGATCAAGGTGATATTGATGTTGAGATTGAATCATTTACTAGAAATGATCAAGATGAGAATATTATAGCAAATGAATCATATATTAGAAATGATCATAATGAGGGTATTTGGATCAATCTAATCGTCCGTGTTGTTAAGAGACGAGTAGAACATATTCCAACCATGAAAAGAAAGAGACATTAGTGCAAAAGGTACTATTTTCTGTCTATTATTTAGTAAGTTGAACAATTTATTTACACATTTCAATGAAAATAGTCTAATGTTTATTATGTTTTTATTTAAGGTTCTTGTATGACAAATTGATGCGCGGGAATCAATTGTCAAACAGATTCTATTTCGTGTCTTCCGCCCGTATAATACTGGCAACGGGTTAGATTTTCATTCTAATTTCATTCTAATCTTTGTATCTTTTGCGTAGAAAATTTTCATCTAAACTATATATTCTTTTTTTTTTTTTTGTTAGAGCAATACAAGTATAGATTGCGGTAATTACGTTTTGAGGTTTATGAGAGAAATTCTTCATTTGGATCAAATAGAGATTCCAATCATGGTATGGATTTATAACTTGGGATTTATTTTAATATTTATCGAATATTTCATATAATTTATTACTTTTAACTAAATCATGCATATTATGTTTTATTATGTAGTACTTTGATGAATACAAGTGTGCTCATTACTCCAAACATGAATTGGAAGAAATCAAAGAGGAATTGTGTGAATACTTTATTGAGAAAAGAATCATGTAAGGTATGAAAGTTGTTGTGTTGATTTATATCAAATGGTTTATGTGTTGAATTATAATGGTGTATATATTTTGGATTATAATGGTATATAATGTCTATGTTTGAATAAAAGCTTGTTTGTTGAAATAAAGGCTCAATGGTTGAAATATAAGGTCTATGTGTTGAAATAAAGGCTTGTTGAATGTCATATAATGCCTATGTGTTTGAAATAAAGGCTTGAATTATATAGGTTTATGGTATTATTTCCAAAATATGCTTTCTAAAAAAGAAAGAATAGGCAGCGCATTTAAATAAAAAACGCTTCCTAAATTCTGATTTTTTAAAAAAATGCTTTTAAAAAACACAATTTACGTGAAGAAAAGACAGCGCTTTTCAGAAAAAGCGTTGTCTATAGTTCACAATAGAAAGCGTTTTCCATTAAAAGCGCTGCCTTAAAGTGAAATAAAAAATACATTAGACAGCGTTTTAAAAAGCGCTGCCTAAAGATGCCAATAGAAAGCATAAAAGGCCAGAAAAAGCGCTGCTAAAGGCCCACTTTAGACAGCATTTTTTCAGAAAAAACGCTGCTAAAGGCCTACTTTAGAAAGCGCTTTTCCAGAAAAAGCGCTGCTAAAGGCCTACATAAGGCCGCGCTTTTGCTTAAAACAAAAGTGTTGTCTTTACTTATAGCAGCGCCACCTTAGGCAGCGCTTTTAAGCGCTGTTAAAAGCGAAAAAAACGTTATCTTTTCCCTTCTTTGGCATAGTGATTCCACTGCTTATTGGCGTGTTTGATACCATAGATGGATTTATTTAAATTACAAACAAGATTATTAGGTGAGACTTTTAGTCCACAAGGGAATTTCATATAAAAATCCTCATTTAAATTTCCATGAAGAAATGTTGTATTGATATCTAGTTTATGTAAAAACCAGTTTTTGGATAAGGTAATAGATAGAATAAGTCTAATGGTTGTTATTTTAATGGACTAAAGGTTTCATGATAATATAACCCTGCAGTTTGATTTATACCTTTAGCAATAAGGTGAGACTTGTACTTTTCTATGGAACAATTTGTAAGAAATTTAACTTTAAAAACAATTTACATCGCATGGCTTTCTTATTATGGGGTAGTTAGGATCCAGGTACTATTATCAGTCGGGAAATGAAGCTCATTGGACATGGCTTGTCTCCAGTTAGGGTTAGTGATGGTTGAAGTGTAAGATGTGGGTTCAGATATAATAGATAGTTTTAAATAAACAATTTGTGTAGAGGAGATAAATCTGTATATGAAATGTTGTTGTAGAAGAAGGTGAATCATTACCTTAGAGGAGATAACAGTGATAATCCTAAAGATAGGTATGGGTTTATAAAGTTTAGTAAGTTTTCTAAGGGTTGGGTATTGGGAGAGAAGTTAGGGGATTCATGGGTGTTGTTTAAACAGGTTGCATAAGGTATGTTAGTAGAGGCAGCAGTTGTATAAAGTAGCATGACAAATTGTAGGATTGCACTAGGAGGGCTTGATTGTGTTGTTACAAGTGTTGTTGCATAGGTATTATAGAATATGGTCCTAATATGGTTGGTACGGATGTGATGTATTGTTGTTTGTGGGAGGTGTAGTAGTGGGGTAAGGAAATATAGTTTCATAAAAATAGGTGTCTCTTGATAAAAAAGACTTATTTGTTCTTGAGATCATATAATATATTCCCTTTGACATCTGGTTTGTAACCTAAGTAAATGCACTTCCTAGATCTAGGATCAAGCTTGGTATGATTTTTCTTATAGCAAAAGAAAAAAAACAAGACACCCAAAAACTTTCATAGAGAGATAATTAGGAGTAGCATTGTAAAGTAAACTGGAAAGAGAGTTGTAATTCAATAATTTTGAAGGTAATATATTGATGATAAGGTATAAGTGCAAAAAACGTTGGGGAGATGATTGAAAATTTAGAGCACGAGTCACCCCTAGGAGGTGTTGATGCTTTCCTTCAACAATCTTATTTTGTTGGGGGTGTCAATACATGAAGTCTGATAATGGATCCCTTGTTTGAGATAAAAGTCTTTCATTATAAATTCAAAACCATTATCAAATCTAATTATTTTAAATTTGTGGTTAAATTGGGTATGGGCATAATTAACAAATGATTGAGTTAAATTGGAAGTTTCGTATTTATATTTCATAAGATAAACTCAGCAGAATTTGATGTGGTAGAGAAAGGGCCTCATATATCCATATGAACAATATCAAAACAATTTAAAGAATTCTTAATGCTTTTATGAAAAGGTAGCCTTTTGTTTAGAAAATAAACAAATATCATGGGAAGAGAGGTTTTTAGTGAAATGAGGTAAAGAAACATTTTTACTAATATGATCAATAGTGTCAAAATATGGGTGTTCAAGACGATTGTGCCACTAGTTATAGATGGTTATATCATTTTTATTAAAATTTCAATGAATTTTAGAAATTTAGGTACTAGGAGCAGAGGGATGAGTGAGCAGGTATAGACCATCATGGAGATCGGCTGCACCAATCTTCATTAGGGTATGGTTCCCATGTAAGAAGCAGATGGTGGAACTGAAATTTATGTTACAATTAAGGGAACTAGTTAATAGGGGAACATAAATTAGATGAGTATAAAAGTTAGAGATGTAAAGAACATCAAGAAGGTAAAAATCATGGTTAAAGAAAATTGTACCCGAAAAATTGGTTATTATGGAGGCTCCTTTAGGGAGACTTATTTAAATGGGAATGATAGCATGCATATTAGTAAAAAAAATTGTTGGAATGGCACAAAATAAGTGGCCCAGTATCAAGAATCCAACTAACATTCTAATTGTTTTTAAAAGTTGAGGAAGGAAAAATTATTACTTGGTGTTATGTTTATGGTTTTATGAAGATAGTGAATGTTGGCTTGTGGTGGAAGAGATTTTTTTTGTATGAGATCTAAGAGAGCCTTTTTTTATTAGTTGTGAAACCAATTGATGAATAATCAAGATCCAAGCTTTCAGAATCTTGGAGAGGGACTCTTTCATTGTTGTCTTGTGAAGTAGACGAGTGAGCCAAATTTTCTTTTCTGAGATAAGGTGGCGATTTGTGTTTCTTGAAGAAGACATCAGTTGTGTGCTTGAGCTTGTGGCATAAATATTTATTATTGAAAATTAAAATATAGTCAAAATCATATAATTTTAAAAATAAATCTCAAAATTGTTTATTATTTTAATTTTACCATCTAAAAAAGTCATAAAAAAGATGAAAATAATTAAAATATATAAAAGTTTAAAAACTAATTAAAAAAAACTAAATGTGGGGCTCAAATATAAGATAACGATCATACATATATATTTTATTAAAATAATCATAAATCATATGAGAATGTATTTACATGTTGCCAAAGAAGACGATAAAAATCATTATCTGTCATCTACAAGAACCGTTTATGCCTCTTGCATAACATTTGCCAAAAAAAAAATATGTTACCATAACAAAAAATAAAAAATGTTTCCTATTACACTCTATTAAAATAGTTTTTTACCTTTCAAAAATTAGGCGTTACAGTAAAGTCAAAATATCGTAGTAATAGTCATTTGCATTAGACATCAATTCAAATGACTTGGTTCAGTTTGATGCTTTAACAATAGGAAGAGAAATGAAAGCATTTTTGAAATTCTTGAAAGCTTTCAGACATTCCTCACTAAAGAGATATGTTACGTCCTGTTGTAGCAGTTAACACTGAAGTTGTGATTTTTGAGAATTCCTTAAACAACCTCCTGTAAAATCCAACATGACCAAGAAAATTTTTGATTCCCTTAACATTTTTTTTGTGTGGTAGTAGCTTCTCAATAACTTAAACCTTTGCTTGATATACTTCTAGCCCTTTCTTTGAAAGGTGACCAACCACAATTCTTTTTTTACCATGAAATGACACTTTTTTTCCAATTTATAACTAAATTAGTTTCTTCACATCTTTTTAGCATTAATTCCTAGTTGTCCAAGCATTTTTGAAATGATTCTCCAAAAACAGAGAAATCGTCCATAAAGACTTCAATGGAATATTCAATGAGATCTAAAAATTTGCCATCATGCATATTTGAGTTGTAGCATGTGCAATACATATTCCTAATGACATCCTTTCTAAATGAAAAAAATAATCCAAAAAGGCACGTAAATATTGTCTTTTCCTGATCTTCATATACTACGGCAATCTGATTGTAGCATTAATAACCATCAAGGAAGAAATATTACTCTTTTCCAACAAGCCTATCCAATATTTGATCAATGAAGGGTAGGGGAAATTATCTTTCCTAGTGTACTTATTCACCTTCCTATAACTCATACATATCAACCATCCAGTAACAACTCTTGTTAGTATTAGCTCATTTTATCATTCTCGACCACTATCTTTATGTGCTTGATTCATTCATGAAAAACAAGATTATTAGAACTGTGGATTGCACTTCTATTGTCAACAAATATGGCAATGGGTTGCATGTTAGGGATTCCCAGATCTTACAGCAATGCTCTATACTTAACCTTGAAAAAGGATCTTGAAACAACCTGATATTTCCTACTTTTCCATCTAATTAGAGAGACCCAGATAAAAACAAAATCCAGTAGTTGATCTTCTGGTTTCTCTGTAAGCCCCTCAATCAGTGTGAGTGAACCCTTTTAATGTGAGGTTGGAATCCTTTTTTAACAAAAGTCCTAGAGCAGGCGCTTATATGAGGTATTTGAATATTCTAAAAGCTTCTTTCAAGCGCAATTCAGTTGGTTTGTATAGGTGTTGGCTCAATCTGAAAACATAAAAACTTATGTTAGGGTGTGAGTGATTTAGGTAAAGAAGCTTACCCAATGAGGCTAAGAAAAATTGTAGGATCAT
Organism: Lathyrus tuberosus; assembly: GCA_022829125.1. Taxonomy (NCBI): domain Eukaryota; kingdom Viridiplantae; phylum Streptophyta; class Magnoliopsida; order Fabales; family Fabaceae; genus Lathyrus; species Lathyrus tuberosus. Next base: position 382,629 of record JALAZF010000632.1, read on the forward strand.
GAAGTAAAACATCAAAATTGTAATGCAAGGTTTGATCAAGTTTCATGGGAGTGGAGGCTGGTTTAGATACTGATAGATCATATTCTTAGAGAAGATCCAAATTGTATTTTCTTTGACATAAAGATATACCTTAAGATGACCTTGCAATTTCAAAGCTAAGGAAATACTTAAGATTTCCTACGTCTTTGATTGTAAAATTGTTTTCTAGAAAGACTTTGATGTTGTTAATTTCAAAGAAGTCATTTCCTACAAGAAGAATATCATCAACATGTACTAAAATGCAAGGGAAAGAAGAGTTATTATGTTTAGTAAACAATGAATAATCAAAATTAAGATTGGGTAAATCCAAGGTTAAGAAACTAGGTGGTTAATTTCCACTGCTTATTGGCCTGCTTGAGACCATAGATGTATTTATTTAAATTACAAACAAGATTCTTAGGTGAGACTTTTAGTCCACAAGGGCATTTCATATAAAATTCCTCATTTAAATTGCCATGAAGAAATGTTGTATTGATATCTAGTTAATGCAAAAACCAGTTTTTGGATAAGGTAATACATAGAATAAGTCTAATGGTTTTTATTTTAATGATTGGACTAAAGGTTTCATGATAATATAACCCTTCAGTTCGATTTATACCTTTAGCAATAAGGTGAGACTTGTACCTTTCTATGGAACAATTTGTAAGAAATTTAACTTAAAAAAACCATTTACATCATATGGCTTTCTTTTTTTTTTAATAAGCCAGATTTTATATATAACATGGGTACAATGTGTACCATTAATAGAATACAATCATCCCCCATTACAAAATATCGCAACTACAAAAATTGAATTGGACATTTGTACCACTCATAAAAAGAGCAATTCAAATATCCTTTTTCTAAATTCAGGATCCACCACCAAGTGTAAAATTTAATGCGTGTAACACACAACTCCGGGTCGCAAAATTCACCCCTAAAAATGATGTTGTTTCTTGAGCTCCATATCACCCAATTAACCACCATCCAAAAGCTAGCAGCCACATTGCTTTTGATATTTTGTTGGAATCCGAACGTCCATTTTAGAAAGTGAGAAGATATAGAGTTTGCTTGGTATGTATTCCTCCCCAACCAACCAGAGACCCTATTCTAAATAATTCTGCTCCTATAACAATTCAAGAAGAGATGATCAGCATCTTCATCAGACTGAAAACAGAACACACAACAAGTTTCATGGTTGTTGGTAATGATCCTCCTCCTAACTAGATTATTTCTAGTAGGTAACCTATTTAGGATCAACCTCCAACAGAACAACTTTAGTTTGCTTATGATGGACGCATTCCAGCATATCTTCAGCGCTGCCAACTCTACTTCTTCGAGCACCCTTTCCTCCACGCCAACAGTCATGCCTTTGTAGAATGATTTGACTGAGAAGATGTTTGAATGCCCAGAATTCTAAAGGACCATATCAGGTGAGTGGGTAGGTAAAATATCAGCCAATATTGTCTGCAACTGCATCAGTTCGTTTGCTGCATCCAGAGGCAACTGGTCAATTGGAATCTGCAAGTTCCACTCCCACCTTGAACTCTGCCAGGAGCCCATGTCAGCTACAACTGCTTCTTGGTGAGGTACCTGCTTGGATCCAGGTACTATTATCAGTCGGGGAATAAAGCTCATTGGACTTGGTTTGTCTCCAATTAGGGTTAGTGATGGTTGAAGTGTAAGATGTCGATTCAGATATAATAGATAGTTATAAATAAACAATTTGTGTTAAGGAGATAAACCTGTATATGAAATGTTGTTGTAGAAGAAGGTGAATCATTATCTTAGAGGAGATAATAGTGATAATCCTGAAGATAGGTATGGGTTTAGAAAGTTTAGTGAGTTTTCGAAGAGGTTGGGTATTAGGAGAGAAGTTAGGGGATTCATGGGTGTTTTTTAAACAGGTCGCATAAGGTATGTTAGTAGAGGCAGGGGTTGTATAAAGTAGCATGATAAAATGTAAGATTGCACTGGGAGGGATTGGTTGTGTTGTTAGAAGTGTTATTATATAGGTATTCTAGAATATGGTCCTAATATGGTTGGTTTGTTGTTTGTGGGAGGTGTAGTAGTGGAGTAAGGAAATATAGTTTCATAAAAATAGGTGTCTCTTGATAAAAGAGACTTGTTTGTTTTTGAGATCATATATGATATTCCCTTTGACACCTGGTTTGTAACCTAAGTAAATGCACTACTAGATCTAGGATCAAGCTTCGTATGATTTTTCTTATAACTAAAGGAAAAAAACAAGACACCCAAAAACTTTCATGGAGAGATAATTAGGAGTAGTACTGTAAAGTAAACTGGAAAGAGAGTTGTAATTCAATAATTTTGAAGGTAATATATTGATGATAAGGTATAAGTGTAAAAAACGTTGGGGAGATGATTGAAAATTTAGAGCACGAGTCACCCCTAGGAGGTGTTGATGCTTTCCTTCAACAATCTTATTTTGTTGGGGGTGTCAATACATGAAGTCTGATAATGGATCCCTTGTTTGAGATAAAAGTCTTTCATTATAAATTCAAAACTGATCCGGAGTATTCGAACGGGTCCACGTAAGCTGGTCGACAGATGGCAAGGTGCGCGGACGTATGCTGATTGTCAGATGGGCGAGGTGTTCGGAATGTTGATGAGGAGAGGAGGGGGTGTACCTGTAAGGCACTCCGACGCTCAAGTAAGAAAGGGTTAGAGAAAAGGGGCAAGTACAAGGCGTATTCTTAGGGTGAAAAAAAATGATACCTGACCCTCTCAAGCGAGAGAGTTTATATAGAGCCCCCAGCGCGTGGCCAACGGTCCTATTTTTTGGGCGAAATAACCGTTTTCCCCAAAGAATAGGTAACCGCCCAAACTAGCCGTTATATCGGGCAGGGTGCCCGGGACTAGCCGTTATGTCGGGCATGGACGCAGTTTCGAGCACCTGCCCTTTGCTTGTTCGGGCAGTGAGGAAGTCGTGTGTGACGGGCATCGAAGCCGGGGAGGAACGTTGCATTCCTTGCCCGGTTGGAGGGGCAGAAAGGTCACTTTTGCCCCTCTGTGGATTGGACTTAGGCAATTTGGGCCGCTCTGGAACAGAGGCGGATTGGGCCAATTTTAGCCATTGGTCCAGTCCAGAACAGGAGCCCCCCAAGTTGTTGCTCCCGAGCATGGGAGTGATGAATTAAGGACTGCTCGTTGCTCCGGGGAGCTAGCATAGAGTCGTCGTTTGGAGACGAGGATGGTTGTTTCGAAATGTTCGTAGCTCTCCGTGTCCGCGGTATTCCTGGTCGTGACCCTATTGCCCGGTATTCGGGGAGACAAAGCGTCAGGCGGAATGGGAAACGTTGGGTTGCCACGTGTGCTTCGAGCCCTGTGTAGCAGTTAATAGGTAATGATGGCTAGTGGACAGTCATTATGGCCTACGGGCGCGTGTATGCACGTGCCCCTCAGTATAAAAAGGGGGAGATTGTCCCATTTTGCACTTTTTCTTTCTGATTTCTCTTCGCCTCTTCTACGTTCTTGCCCGTCACCGTCTTCGGAGCATCCGACCACCGTGCCAAGCTTCGAGCAATCTTTTTCTTCTACTCAAATCAAGTAAGTTTTCTGATTTGTAGCTTGTTTTATTCTCTTTTGTTGTTAGTGGTAGATTTGCATGCGGTTAGGGTTAGCTTTAGGTGACAAAATAGGTAGATTTCTGGCGAGTGTTGGTGGTGGACGTTGGTTCTGCCCTTTTGCTGCTTCTAGCATCTCGCCGGAGTAGGTAGTGTATTCGGTGAGCGCGGTGGTCAACGCCGTGGTTGCGAGTCGTGACCACCGTGTCTGATTATCTTCTGATGGAACGGTGAATTTTCTGGTAGAACGTTTCCAGATTCCGGTGGAGCCTTGCGGTTTCCGGTGGAGCTTCAAACGGAATCTGGGTACGAGTGCGGGGAGGTTCTTCGTAGGAAGATGGTATATCTCGGGTATCTCCTCGCGAGGAGGTTTTTTGTTTGATGTTAGGGCTTAGGCCGGGGACGTTGTCCTTAGCCTTTTGCGCGCCCTTTCACTTGACTTGGCAGTGGAAGGGTGGATTTGATTTCCTGTCGAATTCACTGTCTTTCTCTGCTTTTTCAGGTGATCGTAATGGCGACGGGGCCAGAGAGAGAAGTTATTTTAGACACGGCCGAGGAGGAAACTGGCTCCGAGGAGAATAGCAGCTCGACGGCTTCGAGTTCTGCGCCTTCGAGCTCGGCGACATCGAGCTCCTCGAGCAGAGTCGAGGAGGAAGAAGAATTGGATGTCATGGAGAAGGATGTTGAAGGGTTCTGTCCGGAGGAGTGGGAGGTGGCCGAGCCTTCCGAACATATTTCTACGTTCGCGAGGTCTTTGGCGGACGTCTTTACAGAGGTAGGCCCAGAGGGGGATTGGAAAGTGCATTTTCCTACCTTGGACGAGCGGGTCTGCTCGGATTTTGGGGACCGCTTTGCGATGTACGAGTATGCTTTCAAAGAGTTGGGGCTGAGGTTGCCTTTTACTGATTTCCAGCGGTCGGTATTCGAGCATCTGAAGCTGGCGCCCTCTCAACTCCACCCCAATTCGCTAGCCTTTATACGGGCTTTTGAGTTAGTGTGCGAGCATCTCGTTCTGGGGACTACTCTCCCTCTGTTTTTTGCGGTTTTCCATCTTCAACGGCAGCTGGCAGGGAAAAATTATGGATGGGTTTCCTTGAAGCAGCCCAAAAATTTATTTAAACCGTTCTCGGAGTCAATCCAAACGTTCAAGGGACGGTACTTCATCGTCGAGCCAGTGTCTGAAGCTGCCCAGGACAGCACGTATGTCTGGGAGATAGAAGTTGATGAGGACGGAGAGGAGCTACTCAACGAGGAGAGGAAGTATATCGGGGAGAGGTTGTATGAGTTCTCGGTCCGCTGGGCACCTGACCATTTCTCCAAGAAGCCCGGCGCTTATGTCTTCGAGCCGAGCCAGCTACGCGGGCAGGACGCGTGTCTTACGAGAAGCTGGTGAACTGGGTCAACTCCTTCAGTCTTTCCAGCTGCTGGACGAGCAAGGGCAACCCTATCTTCGAGGAGGATGGGCGCCAGAGGGTTGAGCGCAGATTCATCAATGTTAAGGCACTGCTGGAGTGCAAGACTCCCGCGAATGCCGAGAAGCTGCTTGGTAGTCTTGGTTATTTAGACTTTGTTTGTGTTCTTTCTTTTCCTCGTAACTAATGTGTTTGTTTTCATTTGTGCAGGTGAGATGCCTCAAGCTCGTGATCGCGTGGTGAGGAATGCCATGGCGAGGAATAAAGGGGGAGCGGCTCCTCCCAAGACCCGTCCTGGCGGCAGAGAAAAAGGCTGCCGAGGAGCTGAACAAAGAGTTGATGGCGGCCAGTGCCCCGGGTGCCGACGAACCGGATGAGATAAAAGCGTTGAAGACTAGGGCTGAGCTGGTTGCTGGCATCCTGCAGGCCGAGGATGACGGTATCGTCGTGGCAATGGAGTCTTTCGAAAGTGTCGTGGCTCAGTTGCGGGTGGTGAACCCTGGGCTTGAGATTTTGACCGAGGGCACTCACTACCTTGCGCGCGTGGAGGATGGTCGCATCGTCTTGCCTGCAGGCCTTGCTCTAGATACCCTTGAGGTTCAGCCCGAGGACCAGCCCGAGGAGGAGCAGAGACCTGAGCCGGCGTCAACCGAGCATGCGGGTGAATGAGGAGTTTTGTTATTTTGATGTTGTTGTATCTTGTCCGGCCTGCGCGCCGTTTGAATTATTTGTAACTTTATTTTTGGGGGCATGGCCCCGTTCTATGTAATAACGCACAATCGTGGCCCTTGTGGTCATCTGTTATGTTAATTATATTTCTGTCTTCTTCGCGTGCATGATTTTACTTGCGTTTATTTTTGCTAAGTGTTGTATGCATGCTCGTTGTAAATGTATGTCTGCCCGTCGGAGGGTGTGTCTGTTAACGGAGTTTTCTTTTGAAAGATAGCTCGTTGTGTGTGAATTCGCCAGTGCGGAGAATTGGTCGAATAGCCGGGGAAGGTCCTGGCGAGGTTGCGGATCTCATGTCGCGATCGAGCCCTGAGGTCGCGGCGTGAACGTCCCATCGCGAGCTGGGGTTCTGCCAATCATGGTACTTGGGCGAAGGCGGTGCTCGGTCAAAGACCGCCGACGAGCAGAGTTCCGGCTCATTTACTTGAGCGGGATTCGACTTTATACGTATGCGTCGTTTGTACCTGAACGAGCATGATGACCGTTAAGTTGGTCCTTTGATGCGGGGAAGCCTATAGCTTCTTTAGTTGTAGTATTGCTTAAGTTTTTCAGCGTTCCATGGTCGAGGGATTGCATCCCCGTTGAGGTTCTCGAGGAAGTATGCACCATTCCCCGTTCTGGCACGGACTCTATATGGCCCTTCCCAGTTGGCTGCTAGTTTGCCTTCGTGAGAGTCCTTGTGGTTTCTTCGTAGGACAATGCTGCCCACATGGAACTCTCATCGTAAGACTTTGGCGTTGTTCCTGATTGCTATTTTTTGCTTAAGAGATGCTTCACGGAGGGCTGCTCCTGTTCGGATTTCCTCGACAAGGTCGAGCTCCTCTCTTATTGCTTTGTCATTCATTTCCTCGTCTAGAGGTGATTCGGTCCTCCTGGACGGTACGTGAATTTTAATGGGTAAGACAGCCTCCATGCCATATGCTAAGCGGAAAGGTGTTTCCCCGGTGGTGGAGTGAGGAGTGGTGCGGTACGCCCATAAGACGCTGTGGAGCTCCTCGACCCAGGCTTTCTACGTTTCATCCAGTCTTCGCTTAAGGCCACGAAGAATGACGCGATTGGCCGCTTCTGCCTGCCCGTTGGTCTGGGGATGTTCTACAGAAGCGAAATGTTGCTTTGTCCCGAGATGGGCGACAAAGTCTTGGAACTTCTTGTCCGTGAATTACATTCCATTGTCCGTGACAATTGCTTGGGGAATCCCAAAACGGGCAAGGATATTCCGCTTGTAAAAGTGCAGTATGTTAAGTGTTGTTATCTTTGCTAAGGCTTCTGCTTCTATCCATTTTGTGAAATAGTCTATGCCCACTATCAGGTATTTGTTTTGGCTGGACCCCGTCACGAAGGGTCCTAGGATGTCTAGGCCCCACCAGGCGAATGGCCACGGGGAGGTCATGCTCTTCAGTTCGTTAGGTGGGGCTAGGTACATATCCCCGTGCCGTTGGTATTTGTCGCATTTCTTCACATGCTCCTTGGCATCGCGCTGCATGGTTGGCCAATAATACCCTGCCTGAAGGGCCTTGCGGGCAAGGGACCTTCCTCCTAGGTGCTGGGCGTTAATGCCTTCGTGGATTTCTCGTAATAGGTGGGGGACAACTTCCTCCTCTATGCATTTGAGCAGTGGGATGGAGAAGCCTCGTCGATAGAGTTTGTTTTCGAGGATGACGTACGAGCAAGCTCTTCGTCTGATGGTGCTGGCTTCCTTGGGGTCATCCGGAAGTTCGTCCCTGGTGAGGTAGTTGTACACGGGCGTCATCCAGCAATCGTTGTCCCCAATCGCGTGCACGTGTAGGGTCGAGGATCCCTTATAGATGCTGGACCGGGGAAGTATCTCTTGGATGACTGACCTGTTTCCGCCTTTCCTCTTAGTGCTTGCTAGTTTAGACAAGACGTCTGCTCGCACATTATGTTCGCGCGGAACATGTTTTACTTCTACCGCTCTGAACTTCGACATTTTTTCCTTGACTAGGGTTAGGTATTCAGAGAGACTATCATTTTTGGTCTGATACTCCCCTGATATCTGGTGGGCTACGAGCTGGGAGTCCGTGCAGATGATGATTTCTTCAGCCCCTAGGTCTTCGGCTAGGCGCAACGGCGAGGAAGGCTTCATACTCGGCCTGGTTGTTCGACGTGGGAAAGGACAATGTGAGAGAAGCCTCGACTATGGTCCCTTCGTCGTTCTCCAAAATTACTCCTGCCCCGCTGCCTGTCGAGCTGGATGCTCCGTCTACATAGACGGTCCATCTGTTTGCTATGTGGAACGAGGAGTCTGAGAACGTTACTTCCGCTACGAAATCAGCCAGGGTTTGGGCCATAAGAGCTTTCCTGCTTTCATACTGGACGTCGAACTCGGACAGTTCCAATGACCATTTGAGCATTCGGCCTGCCATGTCTGGTCGTCCCAGTAATTGCTTTATGGGCTGATCTGTTCTTACCACGAACGTGTGGGCCAAGAAATAGTGTCTCAGTCGTCTGGCAGCGTTGACGAGGGCCAATGCTACCTTCTCTATCTGTTGATATCACAACTCTGCGTCCTGCAACGCTTTGCTCGTGAAGTATACTGGCTTTTGCCCGCCAGGATTCTCGCGAATGAGAACGGCGCTAACGGCCTCAGCAGTGACGACGAGGTACAGGAACAAGACTTCCCCGGTATCTGGTCGTGATAATACGGGCGGTTTCGACAGGGCTCGCTTCAAGTGAAGGAGGGATGTTTCACATTCCTCGGTCCATTCGAACGTTGCTTCTTTCCGCAAGAGCTTGAAGAAAGGAAGGGCGTGTTGGGCAGATTTTTCCACGAAGCGGGACAACGAAGTAAGTACCCCCGTTGAGGGATTGGATGTTCTTCTTAGACGTGGGCGTTGGGAACTTAGAGAATGCCCGACACTTGTCGGGGTTAGCTTCGATTCCTTGTTCTGTTAGGTAGAAGCCAAGGAATTTGCCTGCCCGTACGCCAAACGTGCACTTCTCTGGGTTAAAATGCATTCGATATTTTCTTGCTTGCTCGAAGATTTTGCGAAGATGGGCGACATGATCTAGTTCCTCGTGGGACTTGACGATCATATCGTCCATATATACTTCGAGCATGTCGCCTATTTGTCCTTGGAATACTCTGTTCATCATTCGTTGGTACGTAGCGCCGGCGTTCTTCAGCCCGAAGGGCATTACGTTGTAGTAATAGTTGCCCGATTCGGTCATGAAGGCCGTGTAACTTTTATCGCTCGCAGCCATTGGGATTTGGTTGTAGCCCGAGTAGGCGTCGAGGAAAGATAAAAGTTTAAAACCTGTTGAGTTATCTACGAGCTTATCGATATTGGGGAGGGGATAGGCGTCCTTCGGACAGGCCTTATTAACATCGGTATAATCAACACACATCCTCCATTTGCCATTATTTTTTCTTACAAGTACAACGTTTGAGAGCCATGTAGTGCATCGCGAGGCCGATCGTCGCGTCTTTTATCTCCTCGACGGGATGTCAAGGCTTCTTCAGCTCTGGATGAGCGGGCACCTTCTTGGTGTCGAGAGGCCCGGACAGAGTGCGCGGCAACCTTCTCTTCGTATTGTATATGCGACTGGGCTTGGAGGAGAAGGGCGTTAAGGTTCCTCGGTGGATCGAGGCCGATGGCTTTCGCGAAGTCTGAGCCAGGACGTAATCCCTGCTCGAGCCAGGGCGTTAAGATTAGTATACAAGTTAGAGATGTAAAGAACATCAAAGAAGGTAAAAATCATGGTTAAAGAAAATTGTACCAAAAAAATTGGTTTTAATGGAGGCTCCTTTACGGAGAATTATTTAAATGGGAATAATAGCATGCATATTAGTAAACAAATTGTTGGAATGGCACAAATTATCAGTGACCCAGTATCAAGAATCCAACTAACATTCTAATTGTTTTTAAAAGTTGAGGAAGGAAAAATTATTACTTGGTGTTATGTTTATGGTGTTGTGAAGATGGTGAATGTTGGCTTGTGGTGGAAGAGAATTTTTTTGTATGAGATCTAAGAGAGCCTTTTTTATTTATTAGTTATGAAACCAATTGATGAAGAATCAGTAGACAGGCTTTCAGAATCTTGGAGAGGGACTCTTTCATTATTGTCTTGTGAAGCATACGAGTGAGCCAAATTTGCTTTTCTGAGATAAGGTGGCGATTTGTATTTCTTGAAGAAGACATCAGCTGTGTGCTCGAGCTTGTGGCAGTAAGTGTGCATATTTTCTCCTCTTCCATGACCCACATAAGGAATCTTGGATCCAAATCCAAGAGAAGAATTCTTATATGGAAGCTTGTTCAGATAGGAAATTAACTTGTCTTTTTCAATATAAGTTATGTGTTGTCTTTCTTTCTTGATTAATAAGGATAAAACCTTGTTGATGTGAGGTAAAGGTTGCATCAACATTATCTAGGAACAAACATGAGCATATTTCTTATATAGACCTTTACAAAATAGGATAACATAATAGTTATCACGATACTTCTTGATGGTTTGGAGAAAAAGACACCAACACTTGAGTTGTCAGGTGCATGTTGGGAAAGGACAAATTTTTTTAGCTCTTTCCATAATTTTTCAATAGTGGTGAAGTATTTATTGATGTTGCTATCACCTTTCCGAAGAGAGTATATTTCCTCTTGTAAATCAGAGATTCTAAAAAGGTCACCTTGATGGTAGCGGTCTTGCAATTCTTGCAAGATTTCTTGGACAATGTCCATCCAAAGGATGTTTTTTGATATTTCTTTTTATATGGAATTGGTGATCAATGTCATCACCATGGTGTTGCAGCGGTCTCATGCCATATATTTTTTATATGATTTTGATGGGAGAATTAGGGTTCCATCGATGAACTCAAATTTTTTTCTTTGATCTTAAAGCAACTTTAATAGATTGTGACCATGAGTGATAGTTATTGATCTTACCGGTTGATCAGAACCTTGAAGTGGGCCAGAGACTTCGTCTACGATGTTGGGCGTATGGAGAGGAGGAGGGGGTGTACCTGTAAGGTACTCCGACGCTCAAGTAAGAAAGGGTCAGAGAAAAGGGGCAAGTACAAAGTATTAGTTCGTAGGGTGAATATTTGATATCTGACCCTCTCAACTGAGAGGGTTTATATAGTGCCCCCAGCGCATGGCCAATTGGTCCCTATTATTCGGGCACGGATCGCGGATCCCCCAAAAATAGGTAACTGCCAGAACTAGCCGTTGGAATGGGCAGGTCTGCTCAAAACTAGTCGTTGTGCTCTGCAGGGGAGTGTTTCCGAGTAGGTGCATTCCGACCAGGTTCTGGATGACTGTCTGTGTATGACGGGTAGAGTTGAGATAGAGGGCAGAGATGGACAGCTGTCCCTGGAGGTCAGTCGGGCATCTCTCCTCGGCAAGAGGGGCAGACCTGCTTGAAACTATCCTATTGCTTTGGGCAGGGGAGTGTTTCCGAGCAGGTACATTCCTGCTTGGTCCTGGATGGTTGCCCATGTATGATGGGCAGAGATGGAATGGTGGGCAGAGCTGGCCTTCTGTCCCTGGAGATCAGTTGGCCAATCTTCCTCGGTAGAGGGTCGAGAGGAAAAAGGCTTTCATTTGTCCTCAACTGGCTGGCTAGAGACTACTGGGTCATTATGGGCAGCCTCCTCGGCGGAGGGGCAGGAGATGATTTCGGGCAGGAGCACTACGGCCATCCCTGGATGTCTGCCCTGTGCCTGACGGGAAATAATGTGATGTATGGGCAGAGATGGTCGGTTGGCCATCTCTCCTCGGCGGATGGGCAGAGGGAAATCTGGTTTCCTTTGTCCTTAACTGGATAGATCTAGGCTATTGGGCCATTCTGGGCAGGAGATGATTCTGAGCAGGATCACTACGGCCATCCCTGGATGTCTTCCCTGTGCGTGACGGGCAAGAATGTCGGGGAGGAGCAAATGACCTTGAGGTTCATCTGTCAACGGGTGCCCGGTAGAGGGGCAGAAAGGTAAATGTTGCCCTACCTCAGCTGGACTTAGGCAATTGGGCCGTTCTGAGAGCAGAAGTGGATTGGGCCATGCCTAGTCATTGGGCCAGTCCGGAACAGAAGCCCCCCAAGTCGTTGCTCATAAGCATAGGAGTGATGACTTAAGTATAGCTCGCAATCTCGGGGAGAAGCGTGCACGGTCGGCGCGTGCTCGAGGAGATGGCGACATTCCATGGTGTCTGTATGGGGACGTGTGCGAGGAACGGAAGCGTTGCGTCGTCTGCTGGAGACATTTTTACTCGCCTATTATTGCTAAGTTTTACACGATGCTCATCGTGAATGCTCGTTTGTATGAGCAGTTTTGTATGGATTGTTCGTAGTGTTTTGGGGTTTGCTCGGTAGTTATTTTATTTGTTCGACCAGTTTGGGGAACTGGTTTGAAGAGGCCTGGGTTGTTTCCGGGTATGAGAACGGTGCTCAGGTCACGATTATGGCCCGAGCTCCGCGGCGTGAACGTCCCATCGCGAGCTGGGTGTTCTGTCAATCATGGTACGATGACGATGTCAGACTCGGTCGAGTATCCGACGTGTGACAGGGTCTTCTCGTTCGAGAGTAGAGACCTGCCTTGTTAAATTTTTAGGTATGCAATGCTTGTACCTTGGCATACATTTATGGTCGGTACGTTGCATTTCGTCGCTTCGACGGGCACGCCGACTGTAGTGGCCTTATCCGTAATATGTCGAGCAAGTTGTTCCCCATCGAGGTGTTCTAGGTAGTGGGCCCCATTTTCCATGTTTACTCGGACGAGATAGGGACCCTTCCAGCTTGCGGCAAGTTTGCCTTCGCGAGAATCTGTGATTTCTCCTCAGGACGAGACGGATGACTTTGATGTTTTGTCGTATGACTTTGGCTGCCCATGCTTGATGGGCAAAAATATGAAGGAGGGCAGCGGTGCCCCTGCTGATCTTGGGTGTCAGTTGACTAGCCTTCCTCGGTGGAGGGGCAGAAGGAAAAATGCTTTCCTTTGTCCTCAATTGCCAGGAACTAGTCGTTGTAATGGGCAGACTGCTCGAAGCTGGCCGTTGCGTCGGGCAAGGGCGTAGTTGCGGGCAGGAGCATTTCGATCGTTCCTGGGTAATTGCTCATGCGTGACGGGCAGAAATGTGAAGGAGGGTAGCGGTGCTCCTGCTGATCTTGGGTGTCAGTTGACCAGCCTTCCTCGGTGGAGGGGCAGAAGGAAAAATGCTTTCCTTTGTCTTCAATTGCCAGGAACTAGTCGTTGTAATGGGAAGACTGCTCGAAGCTGGCCGTTGCGTTGGGCAAGGGCGTAATTGCGGGCAAGAGCATTTCGATCATTCCTGGGTGGTTTCCCATGCCTGACGGGCAGAAATGTGAAGGAGAACAGCTGTGGTCCTGCTGATCTTGGGTGTCAGTTGACCAGCCTTCCTCGGTTAAGGTGTTTGCGAAGAACATATGTCTGCTTAACCTGCGCGTTCGCGTGGAACAGTTCGTTTATACGCTCCGCTCGTCGGGGAGGCTGGTGAGGCCATCTCTACTTTGTTCGGGTCATTGCCGAGGAGGATAACCTCGAATTATCCGTGTGGAATGGGGAGCAGGGGACCGGAATGTTCCGCGCTGCCAGTTGGTGTTGAGGAGATGGGCTTCTCGATCTGCCCTTCGGTTCTTGGCCACCGGATGGGCATCCATGAAGGGCAGCAAAAACTGACAGAATTATCAACTATTTTTATTTATGTCAGGGAGGAGATATGCGTCTTTCGGGCAAGGCCGATCAGTATGGACAGGTCGGCGTTGGGCAGAATAAGAATAGGTTGGGGACCATCCGGTGCTCTTCCGGGGATCAGTCTGGACCCATTGTGCTCTGGGCGTTGGTCCTTCATCTCGTGGCAATTTAGAGAGGGGGAGTAGTGACTCTGTCCCTTTGAACGGGGACGTCATCCTCGAGGGAAGGAATGGCTCCTTCGCAGTCAGTCTTGCTGATTGGTGACATGACTGTGTTGTGGGCATCATGGACGTTGTTGTGGCTGGCTATGATCGGAATCTTGAATATCTGCTTTGATATTTTGTTTCCGGGGAAAGAAAGATGGGGAAAGCAGGTTTCCCACAGACGGCGCCACTGATCTTACCGGTTGATCAGAACCTTGAAGTGGGCCAGAGACTTCGTCTACGATGTTGGCCGTATGGAGAGGAGGAGGGGGTGTACCTGCAAGGTACTCCGACGCTCAAGTAAGAAAGGGTCAGAGAAAAGGGGCAAGTACAAAATATTAGTTCGTAGGGTGCATATTTGATACCTGACCCTCTCAAGTGAGAGGGTTTATATAGTGCCCCCAGTGCATGGCCAATTGGTTCCTATTATTCGGGCGCGGATCGCGGATCCCCCAAAAATAGGTAACTGCCAGAACTAGCCGTTGGAATGGGCAGGTCTGCTCGAAACTAGCCGATGTGTTGTGCAGGGGAGTGTTTCTGAGTAGGTGCATTCCGACCAGGTTCTGGATGACTGTCTGTGTATGACGGGCAGAGTTGAGATAGAGGGCAGAGATGGGCAGCTGTCCCTGGAGGTCAGTCGGGCATCTCTCCTCGGCGAGAGGGGAAGACCTGCTCGGAACTATCCTATTGCTTTGGGCAGGGGAGTGTTTCCGAGGAGGTTCATTCCTGCTTGGTCCTGGATGGTTGCCCATGTATGATGGGCAGAGATAGAATGGAGGGCAGAGCTGGCCTTCTGTCCCTGGAGATCAGTTGGCCAATCTTCCTCGGTAGAGGGTCGAGAGGAAAAAGGCTTTCCTTTGTCCTCAACTGGCTGGCTAGAGACTACTGGGTCATTATGGGCAGCCTCCTCGGCGGAGGGGCAGGAGATGATTCTGGGCAGGAGCACTACGGCCATCCCTGGATGTCTGCCCTGTGCCTGACAGGAAATAATGTGATGGATGGGCAGAGATGGTCGGTTGGCCATCTCTCCTCGGCGGATGGGCAGAGGGAAAATTGGTTTCCTTTGTCCTTAACTGGATGGATCTAGGCTATTGGGCCGTTCTGGGCAGGAGATGATTCCGGGCAGGATCACTACGGCCATCCCTGGATGTCTGCCCTGTGCGTGACAGGCAAGAATGTCGGGGAAGAGCAAATGACCTTGAGGTTCATCTGTCCACGGGTGCCCGGTAAAGGGGCGGAAAGGTAAATGCTGCCTTACCTCAACTGGATTTAGGCAATTGGGTCATTCTGAGAGCAGAAGTGGATTGGCCCATGCCTAGTCATTGGGCCAGTCCGGAACAGAAGCCCCCCAAGTCGTTTCTCCTAAGCATAGGAGTGATGACTTAAGTATAGCTCGCAATCTCGGGGAGAAGCGTGCACGGTCGGCGCGTGCTCGAGGAGATGGCGACATTCCATGGTGTCTGTATGGGGACGTGCGCGAGGAACGGAAGCGTTGCGTCGTCTGCTGGAGACATTTTTACTCGCCTATTATTGCTAAGTTTTACACGATGCTCGTCGTGAATGCTCGTTTGTATGAGCAGTTTTGTATGGATTATTCGTAGTGTTTTGGGGTTTGCTCGGCAGTTATTTTATTTGTTCGACCAGTTTGGGGAACTGGTTCGAAGAGGCCTGGGTTGTTTCCGGGTATGAGAACGGTGCTCAGGTCACGATTGTGGCTCGAGCTCCGCGGCGTGAACGTCCCATCGCGAGCTGGGTGTTCTGCCAATCATGGTACGATGACGATGTCGGACTCGGTCGATTATCCGACGTGTGACAGGGTCTTCTCGTTCGAGAGTAGAGACCTGCCTTGTTAAATTTTTAGGTATGCAATGCTTGTACCTTGGCATGCATTTATGGTCGGTACGTTGCATTTCGTCGCTTCGACGGGCACGCCGACTGTAGTGGCCTTAGCCGTAATATGTCGAGCAAGTTGTTCCCCATCGAGGTGTTCTAGGTAGTGGGCCCCATTTTCCATGTTTGCTCGGACGAGATAGGGACCCTTCCAGCTTGCGGCAAGTTTGCCTTCGCGAGAATCTGTGATTTCTCCTCAGGACGAGACGGCTGACTTTGATGATTTGTCGTATGACTTTGGCTGCCCATGCTTGACGGGCAAAAATGTGAAGGAGGGCAGCGGTGCCCCTGCTGATCTTGGGTGTCAGCTGACCAGCCTTCCTCGGTGGAGGGGCAGAAGGAAAAATGCTTTCCTTTGTCCTCAATTGCCAGGAACTAATCGTTGTAATGGGCAGATTGCTCGAAGCTGGCCATTGCGTCGGGAAAGGGCGTAGTTGCGGGCAGGAGCATTTCGATCGTTCCTGAGTGGTTGCCCATGCGTGACGGGCAGAAATGTGAAGGAGGGCAGCGGTGCTCCTGCTGATCTTAGGTGTCAGTTGACCAGCCTTCCTCGGTGGAGGAGGGGCAGAAGGAAAAATGCTTTCCTTTGTCTTCAATTGCCAGGAACTAGTCGTTGTAATGGGCAGACTGCTCAAAGCTGGCCGTTGCATTGGGCAAGGGCGTAGTTGCGGGCAAGAGCATTTCAATCATTCCTGGGTGGTTTCCCATGCCTGACGGGCAGAAATGTGAAGGAGGACAGCTGTGGTCCTGCTGATCTTGGGTGTCAGTTGACCAGCCTTCCTCGATTAAGGTGTTTGCAAAGAACATATGTCTGCTTGACTTGCGCGTTCGCGTGGAACAGTTCGTTTATGCGCTCCGCTCGTCGGGGAGGCTGGTGAGGCCATCTCTGCTTTGTTCGGGTCATTGCCGAGGAGGATAACCTCGAATTATCCGTGTGGAATGGGGGGCAGGGAACCGGAAGGTTCCGCGCTGCCAGTTGGTGTCGAGGAGATGGGCTTCTCGATCTGCCCTTTGGTTCTTGGCCACCGGATGGGCATCCATGAAGGGCAGCAAAAACCGACAGAATTATCAACTATTTTTATTTATGTCAGGGAGGAGATATGCGTCTTTCGGGCAAGGCCGATCAGTATGGACAGGTCGGCGTTGGGCGGAATAAGAATAGGTTGGGGACCCTCCGGTGCTCTTCCGGGGATCAGTCTGGACCCATTGTGCTCTGGGCATTGGTCTTCCATCTCGTGGAGATCTAGAGAGGGGGAAGTAGTGACTCTGTCCCTTTGAACGGGGACGTCGTCCTCGAGGGAAGGAATGGCTCCTTCGCAGTCAATTTGCTGATTGGTGACATGACTGTGTTGTGGGCATCATGGACGTTGTTGTGGCTAGCCATGATCGAAATCTTGAATATCTGCTTTGATCTTTGGTTTTCGGGGAAAGAAAGATGGGGAGAGCAAGTTTTCCACAGACGGCGCCACTGATCTTACCGGTTGATCAGAACCTTGAAGTGGGCCAGAGACTTCGTCTACGATGCTGGGCGTATGGAGAGGAGGAGGGGGTGTACCTGCAAGGTACTCCGACGCTCAAGTAAGAAAGGGTCAGAGAAAAGGGGCAAGTACAAAGTATTAGTTCGTAGGGTGCATATTTGATACCTGACCCTCTCAAGTGAGAGGGTTTATATAGTGCCCCCAGCGCATGGCCAATTGGTCCCTATTATTCGGGCGCGGATCGCGGATCCCCAAAAAATAGGTAACTGCCAGAACTAGCCGTTGGAATGGGCAGGTCTGCTCGAAACTAGTCATTGTGCTGTGCAGGGGAGTGTTTTCGAGCAGGTGCATTCCGACCAGGTTCTGGATGATTGTCTGTGTATGACGGGCAGAGTTGAGATAGAGGGCAGAGATGGGCAGTTGTCCCTGGAGGTCAGTCGGGCATATCTCCTCGGCGAGAGGGGCAGACCTGCTCGGAACTATCCTATTGCTTTGGGTAAGGGAGTGTTTTCGAGCAGGTGCATTCCTGCTTGGTCCTGGATGGTTGCCCATGTATGATGGGTAG
Organism: Lathyrus tuberosus; assembly: GCA_022829125.1. Taxonomy (NCBI): domain Eukaryota; kingdom Viridiplantae; phylum Streptophyta; class Magnoliopsida; order Fabales; family Fabaceae; genus Lathyrus; species Lathyrus tuberosus. The sequence goes on from JALAZF010000632.1 coordinate 400,171, forward strand.
AGATGGAATGGAGGGCAGAGCTGGCCTTCTGTCCCTGGAGATCAGTTGGCCAATCTTCCTCGGTAGAGGGTCGAGAGGAAAAGGGCTTTCCTTTGTCCTCAACTGGCTGGCTAGAGACTACTGGGTCATTATGGGCAGCCTCCTCGGCGGAGGGGCAGGAGATGATTATGGGCAGGAGCACTACGGTCATCCCTGGATGTCTGCCCTGTGCCTGACGGGCAATAATGTGATGGATGGGCAGAGATGGTCGGTTGGCCATCTCTCCTCGGCGGATGGGCAGAGGGAAAACTGGTTTCCTTTGTCCTTAACTGGATGGATCTAGGCTATTGGGTTGTTCTGGGCAGGAGATGATTCCGGGAAGGATCACTACGGCCATCCCTGGATGTCTGCCTGTGTGTGACGGGCAAGAATGTCGGGGAGGAGCAAATGAACTTGAGGTTCACCTGTCCACGGGTGCCCGATAGAGGGGCAGAAAGGTAAATGATGTCCTACCTCAGCTGGACTTAGGCAATTGGGTCGTTCTGAGAGCAGAAGTGGATTGGGCCATGCCTAGTCATTGGGCCAGTCCGGAACAATTATTGTTGTTGAGAGAAGGAGCAACGATTGCATGTCTCAGATTATCACTTAGGTGCGTAAGTAACAAATATAATATGTTTGATAATTTTGAGTTGGGTTTGTGTGGAAATAATGGAAATCAGTATTGTAAGGTGGTGGTGGAGGTGATGATGGGAGATGATGGTGATGGCGTGTTGAAATTAGTGGTGGGTTAAACAACGACATGGTTGGGAACAAGATGAGAGAGAGAGAGAGAGAGAGAGAGAGAGAGAGAGGGAGGGAGGGAGATTTTCATAGGCTAAGAGAAGTTAGGGAAAGAAAACTGAAAAATGAAATTTTGTTCTTTGATTGAATTCTGATAAGAATGAAAGGATAAGAATAACATGGGTAGCCACTAAGATAAAGTCGCACATGGATTTTGTGATAGAAGATAAAGAAGCTTTATTTGAAAGATAATAAAAGCCTAGCAATAATATGGATGGTGTGATGATAGAGAGACACATTTGTGATGTTGTAGAGAATAAAATGGTAAAAGAAAATTTTGGTGATAAATGGACCCGCTCTTGATACCATATTAACTAATTGCTATTGAGAGATTTGATTTTATAAAAAAGTATCTGAACATCGTCTTTATTGAAGCTTTAATTGCTATTGAGAAGGGGAATTGGAAGAAGTAATCATTGAAGAACACACTTAACATATACTCAACAACATCAGTGGAGGTTTCGTCAATAGAGGTGAATCGAGTTTCTCACGTAAGAGATATTCTCACCATGTCATGTGTGTCATAGATTCACCCTCAAATTCTCACTCTTATTCTGCATCTAAGGTCACTTCCTCACATAGAGCTATTGTTGAGATTGTGCTCCATGAAGACAACCCCATGGTCATTAGTGTATAGATGTTCAATTTGGATGTCCAGTGAGTACTCATAGAACTTGAGAGTTTCAGTGACATCCTCTACTAGGACACCTTCAAAATACTACAACTAGATTCAGAGCATTTACATCCTTTCAAAGTCTCCTTGGTGGGTTTCTTCGGTGAGCAGGTAAAAGTCCAGGGATATATCTCGATTAGAACCACTTTCTAAATGGGTGAACACGTTGTAAATGCTCATTCGTCTTACAACATAATCATTGACCACCTTATATTTATTGTCTTAGAAGTAGTATTATCCATAATCTATTTGGACATGGAATGCCCTTTAGATAATGGGAGGGGAAGCATCATAAAGGGAGTTCAAAAAGTAGCCAAGAAATGGTACCAAGACAACTTCATGATAAAGAGGGTGAAAATAGCTACTAGTTTGCCACCAAGGCTCAATGCTCATAACATCAACTTCGTAGACTTGGACTCAATAGAGGACTACTTGGAATATAGGTTGGTTCTTACGAAAGACTTGAAAGAAGTTTATATCAGCCCTCAGAGTTTTCAAACTATAAAATTGGGCATATTCCTAACAGAAACGAAGACGATGAGATAACCCAATTACTCCAAAAGAACTTAGATTTATTTGTCTGGAGCCCCTTAGATATGCCTGAGATATATGTTGATATCGTCCCCCCCGATCTTTCCCTCAACGTCACCATCAATCCAATTAATGGCAGTTTGTCACACTATGTTTTTAGTATTGTTACTCTTAATGCATTTCCATTTTGTAGGTTTTTAATAAAGACCAAATCAAGTCAAAAACATCCTAAACAGACGAATTTCATAGTATTTTACAGTGAAAGTTACAATGATGGCGCAAAGAAAGGACTAGCAAACGAACAACATAAGAAAATTAGAGAAAAATCACAAGAAATAAACAATAGTGGCAACACCTTCAAGCGTAATGGCGCTATCAGCTTCTAAATGGCCAAAGCGGGGCACTCCTAAGAGCAACGGAATGCTCAAAACAATTTTCCAGAATTGTAAACCAAATAAATATTTCAATCACAGCAGTAAAGTGTAAATGTGACGCGATCCTGCAATTTCACAAATCTTTCTATCAATTAAAAATGTGTTCAATTATTAGGGTTCCGAATTTTATTGAGTCTAAGGCATATTTCTGTACCAAGTAGGGGAAAAACAAAGACTACCATTAGGGAACTGATCCGAAGTGTTCGAACTGGTCCACGTAAGCTGGTCGTCAGATGGTGAGGTGTTTGGATGATTGCTGGTCGTCAGGCGTGCGACGTGCTCGGCTTGAGAATGAGGAGAGGAGGGGGTGTACCTGCAAGGCACTCCGACGCTCAAGTAAGAAAGGGTCAGAGAAAAGGGGCAAGTACAAAGTGTATTCTTAGAGTAAAAATGTGATACCTGACCCTCTCAAGTGAGAGGGTTTATATAGAGCCTCCAGCGCGTGGCCAACGGTCCTATTTTCGGGGCGAACTAGCCGTTTTTCCCAAAGAATAGGCAACTGCCCAAACTAGCCGTTATGTCGGGCAGGGTGCCATGAACTAGCCGTTATGTCGGGCATAGACGCAGTTGCGGGCACCTGCCCATCGCTGTTCGGGCAGCGAGGAAGCCGTGCGTAACGGGCATCAGAGCCGGGGAGGGACGTTGCGTTCCTTGCCCGATTTGAGGGGCAGAAATGTCACTTTTGCCCCTCTGTGGATTGGGCTTAGGCAATTTGGGCCGCTCTGGAGTAGAAGCGGATTGGGCCAATTCTAGCCATTGGTCCAGTCCAGAACAGAAACCATGAAAAGATATTTTTGTGACATCATTGTTGGATCATGAAGAGAACTTGAGGGAAGATCTATATTGGGCTAAAAGAAAACACACAAGTAAGTTGGACTTCACATCATAACCCAAAATTTAAGTCATTGGCTTTAAAAGTATTTTCATTTATCAGATGCCTAATTTTCACTTTTTACGTAATAAGGAACTTATAATTTACATTTATCAAAAATCACAATAATACATTAATGATTAAACGATTGCCATCAAAAGATCAAGAAACCACGTTTTTACCCGAAATTTTAAGGTTTTAAATATAAGAATCACCTTTGTTATATATTATTAACTTTCAATACATTCTTATATGAGACAAAGTCTATTGTAATGAATCATTGTAAGTCTTAATTATTTATTTTTCAAATGCAAAAACCATGAATCCATTAAGGTTGAATGGTTAATTTCCTTATATTAAGTTCCTTACAAATGATTCTATCTTGAACATGCTGAGTTATATTATTTTCTCTGACTGGTTCTGTAACAAATCTCTTTTTTTTTTATACAATTATATAGTTTTATTTGTGTTTAATGCTTTCTCCCGTCTATAAAATTAAGAGAATTGATTTAGATGGCAACTGAGACTTAGTGGTGAATTACTTATCTGATTGGTCGAACTATGAGATTGTAATGATAGTTCGCGTTGTGACAAGAATAATCACGACCATGCGTCTAGTTTTACACGTTATAAAACTTTTGTCATTGAGATTGAAAACTCCCAATAGCTTGGGGATTACTTTAACGAATCGGGTAGCCTTACGATTGAGGAATCCTAGTAGCTGGGAGTTGCGAGGTCATTATTTCGTGCTTTTTAAAATTATCTTCCGAGTTTACACTCCCTAAAAAAATTGTCATTGAGATTAAAGACTCCTAGTAGCTTGGGGATTACAAATTATAATTTGGTAATCATATTAATTCTCATATTTAGGTGTAGATGATTCGAAAAGGGAACTTAATCGCTTCTATAATTATATTTGTCAACGGATAGTTAGCATTCTATTTTTAAAATTACATACACAAACAAATCAATTGCGCTATGCGCTCCCGTTGTTATATTTACTCACTTAATAGAGAGTAGTTGTTATGCAACGTGTCATTGATCTGTTACAGCTATATGCCAGCTGTACAGTTAGTTAGATCTAAGGCTACTATATATACCATGCCTTTGTAATCTTTCAACCTAAGATCAATATATGAGATTTTCATCTTTCTTCTTTTCTCTCTCTCTTATGGTACTGTATCATGGTATCTAGAGCTTCTTCTTTTCTGATCCAGTAATCTTCATTCATGGCGTCACCGTTTCGCAGCGACGGCGCCTTTCCTTCCGCTCACGTCAAGCTCTCCGTTAAGCTTGATGATAAAAATTTCAAACAGTGGAAGCAGCAAATCGATGGAGTTGTGCGTGGCCACAAGCTTCAACGCTTTGTCACTGTTCCGGTGATTCCGCAGCGTTCGCCGGTGACTTCTGATCCGAATCTTAGTGAAGTCACTGATGCGTATCTTGATTAGGAGCAACAGGATGCTCTTGTCTGCACGTGGCTTCTCTCCACGATTTCTGACTCGCTTCTTCCCAAACTTGTGGATTGTACTCACGCGTGGCAGGTTTGGACGGAAGTTCACCGCTACTTCGCCGTGCAGCTCACGACGAAGACTCGTCAGCTACGATCTGAACTTCGCCGTCTTTCCAAAGGTAATCTCAATATTGAAGCGTTCATGGCGCGAGTTCGCGAAATCAATGAATCGTTGATTTCAGTTGGAGATCCTGTTCCGATTCGTAATCTAATTGAGATTGTGCTGGATGCGCTTCCTGAGGAGTATGATTCGATTGTTGCGGCTGTCAATAGTAAGGAAGATCTCAGTACGTTGGAGGATCTTGAATCCAGTCTTCTTGCTCATGAGTCTCGATTGGAGAAACACAGGAAAGCGATTCTCACTGAACCTGCTTCTGTCAATCTAACGCAGGTTCCGTCGTCTGAATCTTCTTCTCCTGCTGACTCTGTTTCGCAAGCTTCTGACTCCTTTCCAACTGGTACTAGTCACGTTAATGCTCACGCAGAAAGCAGTGGTTACAACAGAGGAGGTCGTTCAGGGCGTGGTGGCGGTCGTTTTGGTCGTAACGGCGGTCGTTTTGGCAAAACTCAGTGTCAAATCTGTCGCAAAAGTGGACACGATGCCTCTGTTTGCTACTACAGGTACACTCAGTCCTTTTCAAAGCCGTTTCCACCGCAACAAGCTCCCTTCAATCCATTTCTGGCGAATGCTCGTCCTGTGTATGCTCCTGTCTTTGGTTATTCCTCACCTAGACCAGCTGCACCACGACTTTCTCCTCCTCAAGCCTTTGTGGCTAGTTCTGATCCCAACTTCAGCAACCAATGGTGGTATCCTGACTCAGGTGCCTCACACCATGTTACACCTGACTCTTCCAACGTGCCTGATGCTCAATCTGTGACTGGTTCTGAACAAGTCTTCATGGGAAACGGCCAAGGTTTGTCCATTAACTCTATAGGTTCCATGAAATTTCCCTCCTCTCATCTGTCTCACACACCTCTCATACTTCACAACTTACTTCTTGTTCCTCACATCACCAAAAACCTCATCAGTGTAAGTAAATTTGCACAAGATAACAAAGTTTTCTTTGAATTTCACCCTTCCTTTTGTCTTGTCAAATCTCAGGGTTCTTCTGAGGTGCTTCTTCATGGTATTGTTGGAGATGATGGTCTTTACAAGTTTCAGATTCCTTCCTCTCAAGTGTCAAAGCCTTTGTCTAGTCTCCATTCTAGCTCAGCTTTAGATTTCAATAATTGTAATCCTAGGGCTTCATGTAATACTGTCTCTCATTCCAATGATATTAGTCATACTATTACTGATTGTAATCCTTCTTTTTCTATGAATAAAAATGATGTTTCTGCTGTTAATTTGCCTATTGTTTACTCTACTGCTAAGTCTGTTCCTACTCTCAGTAAGTATGCTTTGTGGCATACCAGGTTGGGTCATCCCCATCATCAAGTTCTTGCTGAAGTGCTCAAAACCTGCTGCATATCTCTCCCTTCTAAGTCTGCAGCAGAGTTTTGTTCTGCTTGTTCCTTAGGCAAATCTCACAGACTTCCTACTTCTCTCTCCACTACTGTTTATAATCATCCTTTTGAATTAGTGGTTTGTGATTTATGGGGTCCTGCACCTATTAAATCTTCAGGTGCCTATACCTACTTTCTCACTTGTGTAGATGCCTTTTCTAGGTTCACTTGGATCTTTCCTCTTAGGCTAAAGTCTGATACCTTCTCTCAGTTTGTTCAGTTCAAAACTATGGTGGAACTTCAGTTCAACCATAAAATCAAAGTTTTTCAAACTGATGGAGGTGGTGAGTTTAGACCTCTCACCAAATATCTCAATGATCTTGGCATTGTGCATCGTTTCACTTGTCCTCATACCCCCCATCAGAATGGCATTGTTGAGCGCAAGCATAGACACATAGTTAAAACAGGCTTAGCCTTGCTTGCTCACTCTACCTTGCCCCTTCAAATGTGGGATCATGCCTTTATCACAGCCACTTATCTCATAAACAGACTTCCTAGTGCGTCTCTTGAGCATAAATCTCCCTATTTCAAACTGTTTCACAAGTTTCCTGATTATGCTCACTTAAGAGTTTTTGGTTGTGCCTGTTTTCCCTTTCTTCGCCCTTACAACTCTCACAAATTGGACTTTAGGTCCCAAGAGTGTGTTTTTCTTGGTTATTCTACCATTCACAAGGGCTACAAGTGCCTATCTGCCACTGGCAAGATTTATGTCTCTAGAGATGTCATTTTCAATGAGTCTAAATTTCCCTATCCTACTCTCTTTCCATCTCCTGCCATTGATCAATCTTCTTCACTCCCCTCTACTCCTTCTTATTGGTCCTTCCCTCTTGTTCCTAATGTTTCTAACTCTGTCACTAGGGCTGTTTCTGCTGTGCCTATCACTCATGTTCCTTCTGTTCCCACTACACCCTCTCATACACCTTCTGCTGAACTTAGCAATTTCAGTCTTACTCCTGCCAACTCTGCTATTTCTCCTATCTCTGGTTCACCTTCAGTAACTGCAGAATCTGCTACTTCTTCTCCCATTCCTACTACACCTGACAATTCTTTGTCTGTCACTCCTCTGCAGTCTGATATTGCAGAGGCTCCCACTATTTCCCCTTTTTCTCCTGCCTCTGAGTCCTCCATCAATACTGTACCTCTTCTGCCTAACCCTTCCATTCATCCTCACAATATTCACTCCATGCAAACAAGGTCTAAAAGTGGTATTACTAAACCTAGACTTAAACCTACCCTCTTACTTACTCATATGGCACCTAATTCTGTTGGACAAGCCTTGGCCTCTCCTCATTGGCTTCAGGCCATGAAAGATGAGTACACTGCACTGTTAAAGAATCAGACCTGGAACTTGGTGTCTCCACCTGATTCTAGGAAGCCAATTGGCTGCAAGTGGGTATTTAGGGTCAAGGAGAACCCTGATGGAACCATCAACAAATACAAGGCCAGATTAGTGGCCAAAGGGTTTCATCAGCAAGCTGGCAGTGATTTTACAGAGACATTTTCTCCTGTGGTCAAGCCGGTAACTGTCAGGATTGTACTCACTCTTGCTGTGACTCACGGGTGGTCTATACAGCAAATTGATGTGAACAATGCCTTTTTAAATGGCACACTTGTAGAGGAAGTTTACATGCAGCAGCCTCCTGGCTTTGAAGCTGCAGACAAGACTTTGGTGTGCAAATTAAACAAAGCCATTTATGGCCTCAAGCAGGCTCCTAGAGCCTGGTTTGATAAACTCAAGGGCTCTCTCCTAAGTCATGGTTTTCATGCTAGCAAGTGTGATCCTAGCCTTTTTATTCTCCATACTGGCAGCCTAAGTATTATGGTGTTGGTGTATGTTGATGATATAATCATCACTGGTAATTCTTCTGCCTTCATCAGTGGTCTAATCACCCAGCTAAATTCTGATTTCTCACTTAAACAGCTTGGCAATTTGGATTATTTTCTTGGCATAGAAGTAACTCATCTGCCCAATGGCTCCTTGCTTCTATCCCAAGCCAAATACTTGACAGATTTGCTAGCCAAAGTTAACATGATCAATGCCAATGGCATGCCCACGCCTATGGTCTCTACCAGTAAACTCTCTAGGTTTGGTTCTGAACCTGTCTCTGATCCCACCCAGTTCAGGTCTGTGGTGGGTGCCCTTCAGTATGCTACCCTCACTAGGCCAGAGATCTCCTTTTCTGTCAATAAGGTGTGCCAATTTCTGTCAAATCCTTTGGAAGAGCATTGGAAAGCAGTTAAAAGGATACTGAGATACCTCAGTGGGACTCTGCACTATGGTTTACTGATTCAGCCTGCAGCAACTCACAAACCTCTGTCATTACTTGGTTTCTGTGATGCTGACTGGGCATCTGACCCTGATGACAGAAGGTCAACATCAGGAGCTTGCTTGTTTCTAGGTCCTAATCTCATCTCTTGGTGGTCCAAGAAACAGCAGCTGGTGGCAAGGTCCAGTGCTGAAGCTGAGTACAGGAGTATGGCACAGTTAGCATCTGAAATAATCTGGGTTCAATCTTTACTGCAGGAACTTCACTGCAGATTTCTTACTCCTAAATTGCTGTGTGATAACCTCAGCACTGTGACACTTGCACACAATCCTGTCTTGCACAACAGGACAAAACATATGGAACTGGATATATTTTTTGTAAGGGAGAAAGTGATCTCTAAGAGCCTAATTGTGGAGCATGTTCCTGCCCAAGATCAGTGGGCAGATTTGTTGACCAAACCTCTCTCAGCCATCAAGTTTTTACCTCTGCGTGATAAACTGCGAGTGTTCAATAAACTTAGTTTATTAAACACACCCTCAGTTTCTAAGGGGGACTAATAGAGAGTAGTTGTTATGCAACGTGTCATTGATCTGTTACAGCTATATGTCAGCTGTACAGTTAGTTAGATCTAAGGCTACTATATATACCATGCCTTTGTAATCTTTCAACCTAAGATCAATATATGAGATTTTCATCTTTCTTCTTTTCTCTCTCTCTTATGGTACTGTATCATCACTTACTACATTGAAACCCCAAGTGTAATAACATTGTCCATAATATACCTGCCCATGAAATATCCTTTAGACAATGGGAGAATAGGCGTCATAAACGAAGATCAAGAAGTAGTCAGGAAGTGTTTTCAAGGTAACCTTAAGATAAAGAGGGCAACAATAGCTACCAGTTTGCCACTAGGGCTCAACACTCATAACATCTACTTCGTAGACTTAGACTCAAGAGAGGACTATTTGTAAGATGGGTTGGTTCTTATGGAAGATTTGAAAGAAGTTTAGATTGATACTCGATGTTTCCTAGCGCAACCCCTATTACCATTACTCACTTTCTATGTTGAATCCACAAGTGCAATAACTTGTCCATAATATACCTGATCATGAGATACCCTTTAGATAGTGGTAGGGTAGGCGTCATAAAGGAAGATCAAAAAGTAGCATGAGATACCCTTTAGATAATGGTAGGGTAGGCGTCATAAAGGAAGATCAAAAAGTATCAAGAAAATGCTACTAAGACAACCTTAAGATGAGGACAACAATAGCTACCAGTCTGCCACCAAGACTCGACGCTCATTACGTCAACTTTGTAAACTTTGACTCAAGAGAGGAATAGTTGGAAAAATAGGTTGGTTCTTACGGAAGACCTTAAAGAAGTCTAGATCGGCCCTCAGAGTTTCCAAATTAGATTTATCCGCCTGGTGCCCCTCAGATATGCTTGAGATAGATGTTGATATCATTTGCCCCTAATCTTGCCTTCAATATTGCCATCAAATAACTTAATATCAAAGATGACACTCTGTCACACTATGTTTTTAAAATTTTTATTCTTAATGGAATTATATTTTGTAGATTTTCAATAAATACTTATAAATCTAATGAGTTAAATTTTGAATAAAAATGTGGTTTCTTGATCCTTTCATGGTAATAGTTTGATCATTACTTCAAAATTGTAATGTGTCATGAATCTGAGTTACAACCTCATTAGATTTATAAGTATTTTTATGCTCAATCTTCACTTTTCATGTAATAAGGAGCTTGTAACTCAAATTCATGATGCATCACAATTTTGCAGTAATGATCAAACTACTATCATCAAAAGATCAAGAAACCCCGCTTTTACCCAAAACTTTGAGATTTTAAATATAAGAATGACCTTTTGTTATATATTCTTTTAACATTTAGTACATTCTTATATGAGACAAAGTCTAATGTTAAATTTTTTTACTGAAATTTCAAAAGTCCTTTAAATTTTATAATAAAATTTGTTAAATATATCAAAATTTATAATAAAATATCCAAAGACAATAATAATTTCATACCATCATATTCCACTTTCATTATGTTTCACCTAACTTATTTTATAAGTAAATATTAAAGTTGATCATTAAAATTATAGGCTGTCTTAACTTAATCTACATATTATCAATATTTTTAAATAGTCACTAAGAATATAAAGTGTACATCAAGTTCATGTTATTAGATGCATTTATGAACACTATTTTAGAATATAAAAATATGTGAGGAACTGTTTTGAGTTAGAACTAAAAAGTTCAGGATATTATTTTGCCAAGAATGAAAACACCAAATTGTGCTTATTGCATAATCCAGATACACAAACCTATTAAGAATTTTTCAAGCCATAAATTAACTAGGGAGTAGTACACGCTTTAGTGAAGTTCCTTGTCCTATGAAAGCATTCAACAGATTCTCCATGTCCTGTAAAAAAATAGAAGGGTGAAAGCATCAGCTGATGTAGTTTTTAGGTCCAGACAATGATTTCTGAGACAATTTGAGATACCATGAACATCATCAACTGAAAAATATTAACCATAGTCAATTTGAGATACCTCTGAAACATGAGTTTAGTACTCAAGAAGAATGTAAAAGCTTTATGATGTCCTTCTGCAAGAAGAAACAAACGTATAACTTATGAAACATGTAATCGCGGCACAAATAATTAAATCTTGAAGGACTATGACTCTAACCTCGATTTTATGAGGATCAATGGTATGAGCATATCTCTTCACGACCTTCCCTTGTTTGTTTACCAAGAATTTGGCGAAGTTCCAATCAATGGCTCTAAATATCCCACCTTTCCGATTCTTCAAATACTTGTAAAGTGGGTCTGCATTCTTTCCATTGACTTCAATCTACAATAATTTATTGTTTCAGAATGATTTCCATATAACTGGCATATCTTTTAATATTGCACTGAATGCTTTTAGAATTCATTGCAAAAGAAAAATTGCATGCAGAATTTGGCTAGGGAAATATACAGTGCACCATCCAGACAGAATAGTATAACAATAAATCAAGTCTTATCTCACTAATTAGAGTCGGTTACATAGATCTACCTACGCCATAATGTTCTATCAAAAATCATGTTGATATTCAAGTCACTATTCTAGAGATCTTTTTTAATAGTTTTTCTATATTTTTCTCTACCTCTAGTTGTTTGTGGATGGTCATTCCACTATCTTCACCAATGCCTTGATAAGCAACTAAGGGTGATGGTGGTGGACGATGACGAGGACGGAGATGAGGGACGGTTGTTGGCGATGGAGGTCGCAGAAACAAAGAAAGTGATGGAGGGAGAATGGAATGTTATTAACCTCAAGGGGATAGACATGGAAAGCATGTAGAGGATACCCCTGAAATGTCTATCAAATTGGGTGATGGGTACCAAGCTTCAACTCGTGGTATGTGCAAAGGCATGGAGCTGAACGTAGGGGATGGTTGTGAAAAGATTGATGCACACTTGTTTATGTTAGAAGGCATACACGCAGTCCTTGGGATAGCATGGTTGAAGACCTAGGGGGATATGGTGATTAATTGGACAAAACAGACAATGCAATTTTAGAAGGATGGAGATTGGGTGACGTTACAGGTTATTGGGAATCATAAACAAGCTCAATCACTACAAAGTAATTTGACCAACCCGATCAAAACAAGTAAGAAGAATACAGGGGCTTATGGTCAATACTAGGCGTTGAAGTCGACTCAAAATCATCAGTAGGTGGGGATAATACAGAGCAGTCAAGTTCCTTCTCAAGCCCGGTTATCTCAGTTAAGAAGAAAAATTGCCCGTGGAGAATGTGTGTGGACTATCGTGCATTGAACAAAGTCATTATTTTCAACAAGTTTCTAGTTTGGGTGATTGATGAGTTGTTAGATGAATTAAATGGGGCGAGTTACTTCTCAAAATACAACTTGAAATCCGGTTACCATCAAGTAAGAGTTAGAGATGAAGATAATCATAAAACTACATTCTGATTCCATGAGTGACATTATGAATTTTTGGTCATGCCATTTGGATTAACCAATGCTCCATCAACATTCCAAACCTTGATGAACGAGTTGTTTAAACCATCGTTGAGGAAGTTTGTCTTGGTGCTTTTCAACAACATATTGGTGTAAAGTAAAGAGTGGAGGGAGCATTTATCTCAATTAACCATGGTGCTGCAGATCCTAGAGACAAATGGGTTGGTGGTGTTTCGTAAAAAGTGTCAATTTGCTCAATTATTGGTGGATTATTTGGGACATCACTTTATTGTATCCTCAGATAAGAAGAGTCTTCGCCAGCTGGTGCAACAGAGAATTTCAAATGGAGACCAGTAGAATTCGGTTGATAAGCTGTTAGGATATAGCTTTGATATTGTGTATAAGATGGGTCCAGAGAATAAGGGAGCAGAGGCGCTGTCACGCATGAATGAGGCAGAGTTCCAAGTCATTGCTTTGTTTCCAATATGGGAAGAAGGGCTACAGTTGAAGGAGGAAGCTAGTCGTAATTCATTGTTGAAAAAATTATTGAGGGGGGTAAAATGGATGTACGGAAGCGATCTGGGTTTTCACTTCAGCAGGAAGTATGGTATTTCAAAGGAAGATTAGTAATTTTTGCCTAAACTGTTTAGTGAATTTCATGCTACACCTTTTGGAGGACACTTCGGTTTTTATCGTACTTATCAAAGATATTGGCTAACTTATATTGGGTCGGAATGAAAAGTAAGGGGCAAGAATATGTGCATAGTTGCGATGTGTGTCAACGCCAAAAATGCCTCGCTACATCACCAGGTGGATTGTTGCAGCCCTTATCAGTGTCTGAATATTGTGTGGAAAGAGGTTTCTATGGACTTCATCACCAATTTGCCCAAGTCGAAGAGGTTTGAAGCTATTTTTGTGATGGTAGATAGGCTCTCAAAGGACAGCCACTTTACCCCTTTGAAGCATCCGTGAACAGTAAAAGCAGTGGCAGTGGCAGAAATGTTCCCTCAAGAAATTATATGCTTGCACAGTTTACCAGCAGATATAATGAGGGATAGAGACTCTATATTTGTGAGTAACTTTTGGCGTGCGTTATTTCGTCTGCAAGGGACACAGCTCAAGATGAGTTCGGCGTATCATTCAGAGTCGAATGGGCAAACCGAAGTTGTGAATCGATGTGTGGAGACTTACTTAACATGTTTCATAGCTGGTCAACCAAAATCATGGGCGCATTGGGTTTCATGGGTTGAATATTGGTTCAACACAACCTTTACTGTGTCCACTGGGAGAACACCATTTGAAGTGGTATACAGTCGCAAGCCACCCATGGTTACAAGAGAAACTCGGGTATGGAGTTATTGAGAGGGACGAAGCACTGAGACTGAGACAGTTTAAACAACAGCTACAAAAGGCGCAAGAACACATGAAGATTCAAGTAAATCGATGTTGTATTGAAAGCAATTTCGAAGTAGGCAATTGGGTTTTTCCAAAACACTGAGACAGTTGAAACAACAGCTACAAAAGGCGCAAGAACACATGAAGATTCAAGTAAATCGATGTTGTATTGAAAGCAATTTCGAAGTAGGCAATTGGGTTTTTCCAAAACACTGAGACAGTTGAAACAACAGCTACAAAAGGCGCAAGAACACATGAAGATTCAAGTAAATCGATGTTGTATTGAAAGCAATTTCGAAGTAGGCAATTGGGTTTTTCCAAAACTTCGTTCACACTGGAAGAACATTGTGGCTACAAGGATCAACGCGAAGTTAGCGGCTTGTTATTATGGTCCCCATCGTATTCTTGAGAAGATTGACACAATGGCGTATAAGTTGCAACTACCGAAAGGAGCTAAGATTCACCCCATGTTTTATGTCTCATTTTTTAAGAAAGCTGTGGGAATTTCTCAGGTTGAAGAGGAAATTCCAGATGAGTTAGAATGCGATTTTCCAGGGAGTTTTGAACCAGAAGAAGTGCTTGCTGCTCGAACGGTCAAGCAAGATGGAGAGGATATGGATCAAGTGCTTATTAAGTGGCAAGGCAAGGGTATAGAAGAAGTGACTTGGGAGGAGGGGAAGGGAGGTACAAACCAATAGAAGAGAGTTACTTGAGTTGTCTTTTAGTGAGGTGGATTGCCAATAACAAATTTTCCAATTATTTTCTTGTTTTACATATTACGATTCCTAGTTCCTATCATACTATAACCACCTAAATCTAGTTTTCACCGTCCTTTTTACTATATGTGTTACCTCAACACTCTCTAATATTATCATTTCTAATCTCATATTGTTTAATCTTACTACACATCTAACGCAATATCCCCATCTCTACTACAGGTATATTATTTTCATGTTGGTTCTTCACGGTCCAACATTTTGTCACGTACAACATCACCGGTCTTACAACTGTCTTATAAAAATAATTCTTCAGTTTGAACGGTACTTTCGTGTCATGTACACACATACGACCCTCCTCCATTTCCACCACACAACTTGATTTCAATGATTTACATCGCCTTCTATTTCTCTATCGTTTGTACTATGTATGAATCCAAAATATTTAAATCATATAACTTGGGTCATGATATGATCTTCAACTTTCATCTCTAAGATAGAAACGTTTCTCCTTTTGTTAAACTTACATTTCATATACTCCATCTTGCTTCTCCTCAAGCGGAGGACATACGCTTCTAAGACTTGTCTTGTCTCCCATCCCTCATCTCATTCCTCCCTCAACCCGCCATATAGAATAGTACAATAAAATAAAATAAAAAGTGAGCAAATTAGAGAGCTCATATAAAAAATCACAGAATCACCTTATGAAAGATTGGAAATTCAGCTTTAAACCTTGCGCAGGCAAATTTATGAATTTCTTCACTGGATCCTGGTTCCTGTGCAAGAAACTGGTTGCATGGAAATGCCAATATTTCAAACCCTACAGACAATTCACAATCACTAGTATATCAATATAAGAGAGTTCACACTCATAAAGTATAATTGACATATATTTTTTGTTTATGTCCATGGCTAAAGTGAAATGCCTTGATTCTTGTGCTTCGCATACAACTCGTTCAACTCTTTGTAATTTACTTCCGTAAAACCACTGCAGCAATGAATTAGAGTATCATAATTTTAGTTATAGACAAAGTAAAACGGAGACGAATAAATTCCAATAATCATCTCATCCAATAACAGAAAAAAAATTTCAAAACAATCATGATAATTAAACATCGTGTATGAAACTTATCACAGTCAACGGAAAAAAGCACGCAAAAATTGACATTTTTAATGATATATATCGTGCTATATTTAACAGTAGTTTCTGTTAATAAGAAATTAAAAGCTTGTTTAGCCCTACATTCTATTTGACATCATCCACCAGAGAAGTCATTGCTTTAGCTTAGCCATACAATCTAAGACTTTTCAATTCAATGTCTTTAGAGATTAATTCGCATTAAATTGAACTCACCTGTGAAAATCCAATCTCATGACAAGTTTATCATACTACATACATTACAATTAAATTTCTGAATGAACATCTGTGTTCTTTTATAGGTAATGCTAACTTGTACTCCAAGGGCACAAGTTAAGAGATAAATATAGTAAAAATTTATTGAAAATTGTATTTTAAATTTAACGCAAGTTTATAATTAATGGTTTTATTGCCATTTCCAATACGAATTTTCTATTTGTGGATTTTTTATCTTGTGCCCTTGGGGCACAAGTTAACATTACCCTTCTTTTATTTGCACTCTGAGATAAAATATTTGTCAAGTGAAAAAAAATCAACGAATAAAATCGTCAGAAATCCAAAAACCATACACGCATACTTTTTGTTTCATACTTCTATAGAATAATTAAATGACATTTATGGAACACCAAACTCTCATATGGACGAGTCAAAACAACAACTAGGTCTTATCCTATTAAGTGAGGTCCGCTGCATGAATCAACTTTCGTCATAATATTCTATCAAAGACCATGCTTCTATCGAAATTAATAATCTTGAGATCTTTCTTAATAACATAACTTCTCAGATCGTCTTTCTAGGTCTTCTCCTTCCTCTAATTGTTTGTCTTCTCTTCATCAAATCTATTCTCCTTCCTACGGAATCTACCGGTCTTCTCTCTACATGCCCAAACCACCTAATTCTATTTTCCACCATCCTCTCTACTATACGCGCTACCCCGACACTCTAATATTTTCATTTCTAATTTATATGGACCAGACCAAAAAAAAAGGCTGAAATGAACCCAACATAGTGATATGTAAAAGAAATGAATGAATGAATGAAATAAAGTTACCAATATGAAGCAACATTGACAACCAGTAGAACCTTCCCACTATACACACTCAGACTCACATCATTTCTACGAATATCCTGCAATCATAATTCATATCAGAATCAAAAAAACTAAAAACAATTTCCTTAAAAATTAACATGCAAACAAATATACATTTCAATTTCGCTCAATTTGATAATTTTGATTGACCCATTAAGAAATTTGAGTGCAGCAACAATTGGGCATAATCAAGACACAATATTTTCAAGTAATTAGATTCAAAAACAAACAAAAACACAAATGGGTATAATCATGCAACAAATTATAATCAGAATAAAAAAACATAGAACCTTGACAGTGAAATCATAGATGGTTTTGGAGGATCTGAAGCATCGAGAAAAGGACTCTGACAAGTCCCGAGTACGGAGTAAGAAATCCATTTAACCTCAACTTGGAAGGAGGATTGCTGTGTAACAACAGCGCAAGAAAAAACATCTCCAAATTGACAGGAAATAAGATGATCCAACGTTTCTATGGGTGAAAATGGCGGACTGCAACGTTTGATATATAGGGAGGGAGGGTAGCTCCACTACGTGTGGCAATATTAAATTATGGGTTAATTATATGAAAACCTCTGCCATTAGGGCGAGATTTGATATTGCCCCCCTGAAGTTTTTTTTTTTTGAACCACCTCTTATAAAATCAAAAACCTGTTTTTACCACACCCTTTTATTGGTGTTGCTGACTGGGTCTGTTGACTGTCTGAATGCATCCTTGCGAAATTACCTCCTTGCCCCTGCAATTTCATGAAATGAGAAAACCCAGATTTATTGCTTGCGGATTTCTTCATCTTCCCCGGCAGCTTCACCGGAACCTCCCCTGAATCCGGCTTCGTGTCTGAACCAAGAGATTCACATTGTGGGGCTACAAAAATTAAAAGGCCGCAGGACAAATTCATGCTTGATACAAAACTCATGAAAGTTCTGACATATTCTAGCCTATCTCCTAGTAAGATCACTATTGCTTCAAAATCCATCAATGTAGTAAGGCATTTTTAGGAGCTTATTCTGGTGATGGCGGGTCATGCTCTAAGACATCCTACAAGCAGCTCCAATCGAAATTACAGCTCAAAGAAAAGTATTAGTCTAAACACTTGATGATTGTTGACCTTCTAGGAACCTTGGAAAGGCCAATCGATCCAAAACCATATGTTCAAGGCAACATTACTTTGTTTCCAAAACACAAATCAACAACTTTTAATTCATTCCAAAACAGTCGATAAACATGGCTGTGACATGTCTCAAATCATCATCAACCAAAACACATAAACAATTGGCAGCAAAAATTTCACAGAAAACAAAACTCATTCAACCAAATTAAATTCACGAACACTACACAAATCCTCACGCATCATACTCATCTTCACCCTAAAATTCAGAACACACGCACACAGCTTCGTACATACCAGAGCATTGCCACACGACACGGATCAAAAACACCAACAGACAGCTTTCCACACCAGATTCAGAAAGGTTCAACAAGCACTCTCCTTTGTAAAACAGAAGGAGATCTAAAGAGTTGTTGTTGTGAAAAGTTAGGATCTTGTTGTTGTTGGTGGTGTTTGTGGGTGGCATTTGCAAGGGTGGAGGTGATGTATATGGTCGCAATAACGAGTTGGAAGAGGAGGAAGAAGACAGTGGGAGTGAACCAGCTGGAGGAAAAGAGGAAAGTGTAAGGAGGTCCAAGAAATGGTCAAGGTCTTTGCCCAGTCATACCCTAATTACACAGTCAGCAGGCCCAGTCAGCAACACCAGTAAAAAGGTGTGGTAAAAGCAGGTTTTTGGTTTTATAAGGGGTGGTTTAAAAAAAAACTTCAGGGGGGCAATATCAAATCTCGCCCTAATGGCAGGGGGGGTTTCATATAATTAACCCTTAAATTAATAATTCATCTAATCTATTTAATAAAAATTTATTCAATCCATTCACTATATAAAATTTTAAGATTTAATTCATTCAATTTAAATTTGGGATATGAGATATGTTTAAATTTTAATAGATTGTTTTTATTATTAATCTAAAATTCTATTCTTGAATTAAAAAAAATTGAATTATATTCTATTGTGGAACTAAATTTGATTAGAGATGATGGATTTACATTTTTTTCGGTTGTTCAAAATATTCGATGTGGAAGAAAAATGATTGATTTATAAGATTAGCAATTTAACATTTAAGTTAAAAAGAGAGTAAAAAATGTAATTTGAATGAGAAAGTATTTGAATATATTTGAAGTGGCACATTTTCCTCTTCAAACAGGGGAGACGTTTGACAATTGCACACGTGTGAAACGACGTGAGACGTAGTTAACTGTTGGATTGATATGAACTGTTAGCATGATGTTCTCGTGAAAGGTTACCTGTGACGCGAAGGACAAGGGTATACATATTCTGTGTTTAGTAGTTTGTTACTTTGTAATAAAGTATTCGCCTTTCAGGCCTTGTGAACGGTCTGAAACTATTGTCTTTGAGCCTTTTTTTCTCTACCTCGTAGGGTGAGGGTTTGTGACATGCATCATTACTCGGACACAGGATCCATGGACGTGGAAGTACTATATGGGATGTTGTTGTTCTCAAGAATGGGCACATTAAATTCCTTTCTTAGAAGTTGTAATGTAACACAAAAAGTGACTAACATGCATGTATTCCCTAGCTAGCAATGATGTTTCTCCTTCTTTAGAGTACTCAAGTGCTTTCGAGCCGTGTGTAATACCCTAATTTTTACCCCTAAGATCCCAACATATCATTTTATATCTCATATCACAAACAAGATCACCTGTATCTGTATGTTTTTATTATCTTATTTTATATTTGTTTATGTTTACTAACCTCTAACAAAAATACCAAAAATATTTTGAAATTTTTTTCTTGTTTCTTCTTTTCTGTGTGTTTAGGGTTTTGCAGGGAGATTGATGGCAAAGGTATGGCTTGGAATTAAGTGTGGCTATTCAATTGTGGTTGACGTTAGATGGATGTTTGGCCTAATCTTGGTCAAACTATCAAGATTGCTTCAATATCAAATTGGTTGTGGCAGTGGGCTATTTCTCAGACAACATGCTCTTCCTATCACATGGATCATTACACCTAGCTTTGCAAAACATGATGTGTCTAAGTGGCTGAAAGCATCTCAATACAAATTCATAACAATTTCACAACTGAATTCTCAATCCTTACGAAGGTTCTCAGCCAAATGTTACGGGATGGGGAAGAAGGCCTACAGCTCTACGCTCGCTTAGTCAGAGATTGAGCAAGGGATTCAATGAAGATGTGAACGGATTTACAGATGATGGTTGGTCCATGTTAGAGTGTGATCGCATTGATGATGTCACCCTGCTTGTGAATTCATCACCTAGCAAGATGATGGGAATAAATCTTGGTTATAATAACAGTGGATTTCCATCTGTTGCCAGTTCTGTACTATGTGCCAAAGCTTCAATGTTGTTACGGAATGTCCCTCCGGCTATTCTTTTTAGGTTCTTGCGGGAACACAAATCAGAATGGGCAGATACACGTATTGATGCTTACTCAGCTGCTGCCATTAAAGATGGTCCTTGTAGCTTGCCAGGGACCAGACCAGGAAGTTTTGGTGGTCAGGTTATTCTTCCACTAGCTCACACAATTGAGCATGAAGAGTTCATGGAGGTTATTAAGCTTGAAAACATGGGCTACTATAGGGACAATATGACAATGCCCGGTGATATTTTCCTTTTGCAACTCTGTAGTGGAGTGGATAAGCATGCAGTTGGCATAAGCGCATAACTTATTTATGCTCTAATAGATGCATCTTTCTCTGATGATGCACCCATTTTGCCTTCTGGTTTTCGCATTATACCTCTTGGTTCTGCCATGGATGCTGCTAGTCCGAACTGTACACTCGATCTTGCTTCTGCACTAGAGGTTGGAACCACAGGAAACAAAGTTGGTAGTGACAATTCAGGTCATTTAGGGAGCACAAAATCTGTTATGACAATAGCATTCCAGTTTGCATTTGATGTCGACCTTCAAGATAATATAGCAGCTATGGCGCGACAGTATGTGCGTACGATTGTTGCATCTGTTCAGAGGGTTTAATTAGAACTTTCTCCTTCGTACTTTGGGTTCTTAGAATGCATTTCATTCACCACCTGGAACGGATAAAACTGTAAGTGTAACATCTGCAGCACTTGTACATCATATGCCCGAACAAGGCTAGGGACAGGGTTGGGTTTGTGCACCTAGTAATGTAGCAGTGGAATCCATCTGCAGGAATTGAGTCGCCACCCTTGTGCTGTCCAATGTTCTTGTACTTTTGGAACACGAATATGTGTAGGTTATGTGAGTGGTATTATCCAAATACTGGACTTAGAAAGCAATATATTGACAGTCATATGCTTAAATTGGTTGTTGACTCTGGACTTGCACAACTGGCCAAATACTTCCAACCATGTCATTGCTGGTGCATTACTGGGAATTGGAATTGGCAATTGTATTATCAAGATTAAATGTGATCCTGCAACAACGTTCCTAGGTGATTATATAGATAAAGATAGCAGCAAATGGAATTGATAAAAATACTAAGTAGGGATCAAAATGTATGTATAGTTTCCTCAAGGTGGAGAGTTATACACTTGCTAGATATATAAAGAAGACGAGTTTCCATTATTGAAGAGATGCATCGAACAGTATAATGTTTCTCCGGAGCTCCAATTTTCATTGCGCACCAGAATCAGATATGCTCGTGTCTTCCAATCTTTTAGCATAAGCAGGCTTTATAACAAAATTTGTATTCTTGCTTTCTTGTGTTTGTCCAGCCCAATGATGCTCACGCCAAGTTAGTTTCCTTTTTGCCAACGAACCAGAATGTACAAATGAATTGATTAAAGTGGTACCATCACAAGAGCTTTGAACCTTGGTGTGAATGTTAATATGATTACCAGTGATTAGCTTGCCATTGCCAAGGAAACTGGCTGAAGTTTTGGGATGAGAACAAATATGTATCAATCTTCGTCACTGCTAGGTCAAAGCAAGGATGCTATTGTTGCCGCTCTTCCAGTTGATGAGTTAATTGAGAAGGCTGAGATTGGTAATTGGATTCTTGTCACGAGGATTGTGTAAAAATCTGTGATGGTCTTGAGTCAGTAAAAATTCAATGCTTTGCCGAAGCCACTGGCAGCAGTGTGGCTATGCTTCTTAGTTTTGGAGGGCTGTCATGATCAAAGATGCCGCTCATCAATTTCCTCCTGTTGGTGGATTTGGAATAAATACTGATATTCAGTATGTCATAACCTTGCATGGAAAAGCTACTTCAAATGTCTTTTTGGATACCCTAAATTGGTAAATCCAAAATGAAGTTGTTTCAACTCCCTCTGATGAATCCAATTAACACTAGCAAATGCACAGGTCAAATCAGTATGGCACAAGAAACACAAGTATTTGAAAGATTCGAGTCGGGTGTTTACGTGTTACTCATGCTACCAAGCTTCCTTGCGTCTAAGTTATTTCTGAGTCATATGCGAACCACTTCAAATTATGAGCTGCAGACAAATACCTCAGGAGCCAGCTACAATTCCAAGCTCATGCTTCACAATCCCAGTCGTGTTACATTATTTCCAAGCCAGACAAGCTACAGCAAAAAGTGAAAACATCACGTGAGCAAAATAATCCACGTCACAATACATGAGCTACAAAGAAAAATTAAAACGACGTCATAATTCAGCTTAAGTCGTGCACATGTGTTGCAAATCAAAACGACAACAAAGTTTCAGCACACGGTTCACACAACACACATTGATTCAAAACGCAAGAAAATTCTCACAAATGGCAAACGAATTTCACTCCACTCCATCTATAAATAAGAGACCATTTCACTATTTTTTTTCTCAAGCTTCAAAGCCAAAATCACTCTGCAATTTTTTCCACTCAACCTTCCTTACGAGACCGATTTCATATTCAATCTTTTGCTACTTTTTCTTCCAAAATTGATTCTCAAATTGAAACACAAAAACCATCCAGAATCAAAGAAGAAGAAGAAGAGAGCTTCAAGTTCATCACTCACCTGAATTCGAAGGTAGTTCAAGGAGCTTTTGTGTTGTTGATTCGCTTCTGTTGTTGTTTGTTGCTCGAAATCGATTGTACCATTGTGTTCATCTTTTGATTTCGATCACAACTGCGTATGTTTCGCATCTCGCCGCACTAATTTGTTGAAGCTATGAACTGCTAGCTATGGAGTAACAGTGACCGCACGGCTTTGTTTCTAGAGGAAGATGATGAATACTGCATTCTGATTCCTCTTTTTTTTTTATTGTTTATTTGATTTTGTAAGTGGGCTCAGGCTACGAGTTTACTTTCTTCACCACCTTTTTTTTCTTTTATAAAACTCCTTTTCTTTTTTAAAAAAAAATATTTCTACTAATCTTTGTTTTCTAATTCAAAGTTATTTTTACTATTTCTTTTCTATTTCTTTTTAATTTTTGTGAACATTATTTTCTATCTTGATTTTAAATCTTGTTAGTTTTTCTTTGATTTTGGTGGTTTCTTATTCTTGACCTCTTTCTTTTTTTTATTGATGAAAGTCTTAAGGATCTTAGAATTTCTTTGTTGAATTTTTGATCAAGACTAGATCGTTACCTATTTTCTTTTCGTGCGGTATTGCTTTCGGATGACGATCTACATATTGTTCATCTAGCATGCATTAGCACAAAGATCTATTGACCGGCCTCATTGTAGGGTAATTACTCCGTAAATTACTCGGCAATTGCTTAACATAGTGCAATATTTGTCCCTTTTTATCCAATTCAGAATTTGAACTTTCGTGGTCCGGACCTTGATTGGTCGCGTCAACCCAATGTTGATTAATTTTTTGCATAAGGTCCATAACCTTTGAAACTTGGCGTTGTAGAGGCTTTGGTTCTACCAATCTTCTGTCAAGTTCATCAATCTTGGTCTAAGTGCATTGTTTAATCACTATAGTTCAAAACGCGAAATGGAATACTCGGTGAAGGCTTATGGCTCTAGAGCCTTGTGCTACTAACCACTAACTTCTAACTTCTTTACATTTATTTCTCGCTCCCTATCTCTCTTTATTTTTATGCTTTATGTCATTTTATTATATCATGTTTATGTTTATGTCATTTTTCTTTTGTCTACTTAGACCATATTATCTTGTGCTTTTGTTTTTTTTTTTTTTGTCCATTTGGACTCAAAAACATTAATAAAGGATTAAACCACTAAAAGATTTGTGCTCTTAATTGTTGGACTATGGCCACTATCCCTTACTTCGGAGGACCTATACTCTTGATTATGGACTTATGGACTTAGACTTAGGACTCTCTCCCTTGTGCTTTGGACCATTATGGAGTTTGATATTCTAGCCTTTATTTGGCTTGCTTATTGGCTCAAGAGGACGGAATTCTTTTCTTATTATGCTTTGAAGAGTGTCTCCATGTGGTTAGATCTTTCTTATCCTTAGCTTTTATTTTTATGCACTATGATAGTCTCTTCTTCTCCACCCCTTCTTCAATTTTCAAAATCTTCTCCATTTTTCAAAACTTTCTAGTTTTCAAACTTAAAACCGCTTTCATAATAAAACCTTGACTTCGGTCGAGCGATTTTTAAACTTTGCTTTTTTTTTCTTTAATAAATTTCAATCCATATTAATCATATTTTGACCATTTCAAAAAGACTTTAAAAAACACCAAACTCATCAATCTCTTTTTGTGCCTTATGCACTTTTTCTTTTAAAACTTTTTCATAAGTTTAGACATGATTCATTTCTTTAAGAGGAATTATTCGCTTAGAAATGACGACTTGTCTTTACACTTAAAATCAACCAAAACAAACAAAATTTCATTCTTTGTACCACGAACTACGAGGTTTTGATCCTACATTGCACTTCGTGGGTACGTAGGCATGAGGCGATAAGTCTCTCCAAACACAAAAATCTAAAATAATATTTCTCTTCTCATCTCCACAATCTCTTTTTCAAGCAAACCATTTCAGACCAAAAAGCGGTAGATATTTCAAAGGGTTCCTATAGAGTACTATAGATGTATTGGGTGCGTAAAACCTTCCCTTTACATAACCAACCCCCCTTACCCATTTCTCTTTGTCTTTTTTAGCTTTTGCTTTTTTTAGACTTCTTAGGATTTATTCGCTCTTTTTTCCTTTTCCTTTGTGGAATAAATAAAAGCGCGGTGGCGACTCTTGCTTTATGAGTTAAGTTAATCAATAGCTTACACTCACAATTTTTACCGCTACACCGTGTTTTAGAAGATATCAATCATCGGTAGTGCGAGTATAAAGGGCATAAGCCAACCGTGATGTTATTTTTTCATCTTTTCAGAGTTCAATCACAATTCCAACTATGCAAACGATTATGGTCTACTTTTCATGAGGCAACATATCAAGTATTTTGAAGCATACTCTAACAACATGAAGCATTTCGAAGTCAGTATTACCTAATTGCTCCTCTGGCCGAGGAGGTGCGCACGAAGATTTAAATCTTAGAACCCGGTCCCTCATCTACTGGCTCGGACATCTTTCACAAGTATTGGAATCAAAGTCATTACTTGATGAGGGTGGGCTCATATGTTTACAAGCAAGGATATGTGTCCTTTGAAGAGTTGTACTTGAAAAATCAGTTTGTAGTCTTCTATATGGAGCTTGGTTGTATCGGCAAAGTTATCCCATCTGGGAGGGCATTGAGAAATATGTCAAAAAAATGCATTAAGACTAGTTGGCTGGTTAAAACAAAATAGGAAAGGAAGATAATTTTTGGTAAGTGTCATCAAGTTCTTGCCTTCCTTGTTCTCAAATCTCTCTTTTCTTAATCGTGTAGATGTGATAAAGAGCGAGGATTCCATGCAGCGATTAAAGAAGGAGATTCGGGTGACTGCTCTTTAGTTGGAATTCTGAGTACCCCTTCTGTTGAGGAAGATTCCACTTCGGGTACACCTGATGGGATGCCTTTAGTTCGGTTACTGGGTAGGTCATTTAGACAACTTTTCTTCCTACTCGAGTAGAAGTCTGGGATTCCCCCACCTGAGTTGTGGTGGACAAATTCTTATTATTTCCACGGTCTGCAGGCAAAGGAAGGTTGGCATCCCCTCTAGAGTTATAAGAGATTCAGGTTGAGAAACTTCCTCATAAGCGTCCTTGACTTAGAACTTTAGAAAGGTAGAGTTTCGTTCAAGTGGAGTTGAATTTGGTGTTACTAGTTCATCCTAGCTCGAGAATGGATAGAGAATTTCGGTCTTCGGTTTTTTATAAAGATTATGCTTATTTCTTGGGTCTTTTAAGGAATCTTGACAAAGGAAATTGGCTGGATTCACTTTCCATACTCGTCAAGCGTCAGTAGTTTCGGCGCTCAGAGCTGCTGGTCAATGATAAGCTTGTTTGCATAACCTCCTTCGACAAGAAAGGGAGAAACTCGGGGAATAACTTGATGATCTTACAATTAAGTGAAATCGGTATTTGGAAGAGATCTGATGTGCTTCCAACAAATTCTTAGTCTTTGAGGATGTTGTGGACTCTTTCGAATATCTTGGTTCTCTAGTGGAAAAGGTATAATGGCTTTCATAGGAACTAGACGAGAAGAATGAGTTTTTGGCTTCTATTCAGGAATCTTTGTCCAAGGTAGATGTTGCTCTTGAAAAGGCAAACTAGTCCTCATATCCTTCTCGAAAAAGGATAGAAGAATTAGATAAGTCTCTGGAAGAATCTCTAAAAAGTAAGAAGAGGGCTAAGGGGTCTTTGTGTGATGTGCTAAGAGAATCTTGATCTTTCTAGGGAGTTATCTAAGTCGTTATAAGAGGTTTTCTTTATCGTCGAGGGTGTTTTTCAAAGTGCTTTGAAGCAAGTGGAGTATTTTTATCCCAGAGTTCATGTCTCTTGGGATCGAAATCATCTCAATGAAGCTATCGAGGACATGAAAATGGTTTATTTGATGGACTAACTCTCTCCTCTTTTTTTGATCGATGTGCTCATACCCGACATATGTGTAACTTTTTCGTTTGTCCTACAATGTGTGTATGTATATATATATATATATATATATATATATATATATATATATATATATATATATATATATATATATATATATATCAGTCCATTATTTATTTGTACTTTACCATGTCTGTGGCGTTGTTTCTGGTCCAAAGTTCATTTCTCTAAGATTTAACTTTCTTTCCGAGTTTGTGCCCGAAATTTTTGGACTTCTTTAGAGACCTTACCAGGTCAAGGGTCGTTATCCCTTCTCATGCCCCCATGTGAAAACTTAGTTCGAGGTTGAATTATTGGCGGACCCACTGCAACATATAGGATGACTAGCTACCGAGAAGGGGTGAGCTAGTTATTTTCCATTAGGCTTGATTTCTTTGTGTGTGTGTGTGTGTGTGTGTGTTGCCATCGTGGGATTTTGATTACTTTAATCATATGCTTGTGGTGTTTGTGATAGCTTTACCCCACCTTCATTTTGGTCCAGTTGCAGGTGAATGTGAGAAAAATACAAAATAATGGGGGTTGAATTGTGTTATCTGTTTCTTTACCACTGTTTAGATTTGGATAATTAATTACAGCGGAATAATAACATAAGCAAATAAATAACAACATAACACATAGAGATTTATATTGGTTCCTCTCCAACTGAGAGTAGTTCAGTCCCCTTGCAGGACAAGATATTTTTCACTATAATCAAAACATGATTACAACTACTTATGCACTTAAGCATAAGACTTTTCTGCTTAGACCCTCAGCCCGAGACTTCCTGCTTAAACCCTTCAGGTTTAAGACTTCCTACTTAGACCCTCAGCCCAAGACTTCCTGCTTAGATTCCACAAATCCAAGACTTCCTTGCTTAAACCCCTCAGGTTCAAGACTTCTGCTCAGACCCTCAGTTTAAGACTTCCCTGCTCAGATTCCACGAATCCAAGACTTCTTCTTAGACCTGCAGTCCAAGATTTTCTGCTTAAATCCCACGAATTCAAGACTTCCTTGTTATACTATGGCTATGGATCTAGAAGGGGGGTTGAATAGATCCTTCGAGTTTTACACGCAAATGGACTACAAAATTCTGTTTTAAAAAAATTGTTTAAATGGAAGCTGCCACTGGATTAAAAGTCTACAACGAACCTACTACCAAAAGGATCGGATATGCGAGAGTATATATTGCGACAGAGTATGGAAGAGAAAAATTCAGTTCTATTAATGTGATCAAACACTATCAACAAATTATAGCGTGTTTATGTATAATCCAAACCAATGAGGCAAACAATGAAACACTAACGGTGTTTGGATTTGCTTTGCGACAAATTATCAAACACTTGGTGTGTACACACACACTAAGTACAGAATTTCTATGGTTAGTAATTTCAAGCTGCTCTTAGAAACAATTCAACGAATTGTGTCACTTTAACCAAAACGATTTTTCAGCTTTAGATTATGACACCTCAGAAATTTAGACAACTTGAAAACTTGGCAAATTCAAACAATGCAGAAAAACTGTAAAGAGTTAAAGGAGAAAGAGAACGAACGCGATTTAATTAGGCAGTTCCCCAATCGTCCTCGCTATGGGTACATCTGCCCCCAATTCCGAACATGGAATTGAGATATATATATATATTATCGTTGTAATTGAGAGTTTATACAAGAGAAAACTTCTGAGCACACAAATCTTCGAACGTCTTCGAATTGTTGATGTAGAGCCTTCTCTTCCCTTGATTTAAGATGAATCAAGTGCTTCGAATATGGTTGATTCAATTATCGTCCCGCGCTACTAAACCGAAAGAAAACACCGTTCTTCAATTACCTTCACTCGATCAATTGCAATCTACCAAAGATTCGAACCTAAACCACTCTTCTACGATCCTCTGATTACAGCTACTAAACCGATCTCTTTGGTTACCTTCGCCCAGCTGAATCCTTGTAGAACGAATCGGCTTGTGCAAAACCCCCAAGATCCCTTAGATTCTTGGAGGAGAAAACCCTAAGGTTTTATTCAAGAAACACCTACCACAAATCTCAACTCAGAGATGAAGATAACACTTCCTGAAATCTGAACCTTATCACTTCAAATCAATGAACACAACAAACAAAAATTGATTATGTGTAGTTGTTTGAATGCTCAAGGAAGAAGATGAAATTTGATGAGAGAAATGGCATAACAATCTTTCACGTTTCTTGTTCTATCAGAAAAAAAATGAACTAACTAGATATATATATCATGATTTGTAATAATATGGAAATAACAGAATATTGAGATGAAAATACAAGTGAGAAAATTGGTAGAAATCAGCGAGCGGTCGACCTATACAGAAGGTATAGGCGACCTGTTCAAGCCCGCGCACACAACTACGCAAAAATGCATACTGTGCGTCGACCGGAACAGGGAGTGCGTCGACGCATACCTCCCAATTTTCAATTCTATCAACCGCAGACTGCATAGGCCGACCTATGCAGGGTGATGAGTCGACGCATGCCCTAGAAACATGCAAACGTTCAGGATTTTGAGATCCCTAAGGTGTTGGGACATCTCTAATGAACCTAGATCATTTCTAATCATAATCAAACATATGTGCAATATTTAACTACTTGAGTTTTTCATATAAACCACTATGTTCTAATCATGAAGGTTTTGACATCATTAAAAATAAAGTACATAGAGAGAATCTTCCCTCACATACTCCCCCTTTTTGATGATGGCAAAACATTCGATGTGAGATGGTATCCTCCCCCTGACTTTATGCATCCACTAGTTTGACTATCTCAATACCTGTTATTCATCTCAATACCTGTTATTCTTTCCAATGTTCTCCCCCTTTGACAACATCAAAAAGAGAGAGAGAATAGCATGACTAGAGAATAGCAATGGAAAGGACATGTTTTTAACAAATTACAACGATAAGCATTAACACACATTCACATATAAAAGTAAAAACAAGTTAACGGATATCCAAAACATGCAACATAACAGCCCATAGTTATAACTGAAAAACTGTCACAAACACAAAAAAAAAACATAACAGGCTAAAGTCAATTTGAATCATAAACAAAACATGAGCTAGCAAGTGAAACGCAAAATGACACGATGCAAGATGCAGTGTTGTTTCTTATGGCCTCCTCCCCCTAAATGAATGGCCTCTGCCGCGAAATGGTTGCGGATGATGAGGTGGTGGAGGTTGCACATCCAACTGCTCGGTCATCTCTAACACTGTACGATTCAGAATGTTGAAGCTATTGGTAAGAGCCCGGTGTTGATTTGCAGAAGTTTCGGCCATTGTGTTAAATCTTTCCACTGCCTTAGTGGCAAAAGATTCAAAGTTGTTGGCATGAGTACGAACTTCTTCTTGCAAAGACTTGAACCGTTCTTCTTGAGCTGTGGCAAACCGCTGTTGATCAAGTTGCATCGTCCTCATAAGTTCAAGAATGTCTTCATTGTTTTGTTGAGGACGTGGAGGTGAAGGAGGAGTGTAATATGACTCTTGGTAATTCAGCTCTTGTGTTGATGCCCTATAATTGGGACCAAGATGGGTCCAACAATTATATTGCCATTGACCCCATCCTTGGTCAACCTCAGTTTCCATTGGAGATTTCCATCCTTGATTTTCTTCAGATCCTTAATACATCCATGCAGTATTAGCATCAGCCCCCGTATTCATTTGTTGCCATTGAGCATTGTCATTTTGATTCATGTCATCATCATTCTGTTCAGTCTCTCCTTCATTTTCCCTTTCTTCTTCTTCGTCTTCGTCATCTTCTTCACTAGAATCTTCCAGAACAGCCTTGTTGGCTTTCAAAATATACTTATATTTTCTCTCTACAGCATCCCACATATGGCCCATCATAGTCATAGTTTTCTGACAGAACTCTTGATTGGAAGTGATGGACTTATAGGCAATCCCAGGAATAACTATTGTAGCATTATTGAAGAACTTCTGAATCACAGATGCATATCCAAGTGCAGTCCCTCTACCGGAATCGCGAAGAGCATACATCCTACTTGAAAAGTAATAAGGCCAACTGATTTTTATCTTATTCATCAGAATGTAGATTAACTGAATCTCAGGTTGATCTACCCTAGAATAACCGCCCTGCTTAGGTCTAAGAATATGAGCAACAATCCACTGTAGAATTCTAGGGATAGGAGCCAGTTTTCCTGTTGTTACTGCCTTAGGGAAGAGATTACTTGCCACAACTTCATCAGTGTATGGTCTCCTGAGCATAGAATTTAAAGCCTTCTTATACTCATAACCATTACATGCACAGTATCAGTTATGTGCTGTACAGGGCTCTCATTAGCTACAGACAAATTGAATAACTCTTGCCATGTGGTGTTTTGGACAGTAATAACCTTATTTCCTAGGTTGCAGTTGAACATGAAATCATCAAATTTTCCAACGAGACCCGTATAGAAAAGCCTTACCAAATCCTCATTATATTTGACATCACATTCCAAAAAACCATTTAAATTCTGAAAATCTAATAACTCTATGATTTGATCCAAGTGCATGCGTTGAACCGTAAGCCGATAATACACATATTGTTTAATCACAGTTCTTTTCTTCATACTCTTAAACAAGTTAAGATTTTCAGGAGAAAGTAGAGAGGGAAGAGTTACCGGCGAATTTTGTGGATGTTGAGAAGTACCGGCTTGAATATGGGTTTCTCTTGAGACCCTTTTGCGGGTGACTCTACGTGTAGCCATTTGATGCTTGATGTTGAAAGAGGATGAGTAATGAAGAATTTCCCAAGATAGTTGTGGAGCCCTAGCGTTGTGGGTGCAATTTATGAATTTAGGGTTTTTGGTGTAGATAGGATTAGGGAAGAGGAGGAGATGATACAATGAAGTAATGATGCAAAGAAAACCTAGAATGTTTTATCAGCAAAAAAAAAAAAAAAAAAAAAACAAGCATTTATAGCAGAAGTCGAGCGAACGGTCGACCTAAGACCCTTATGCGTCGACGCATACTGAAGAAAAATGTGTAATTTTAAAGGTTACAGCTATGCGTCGACCTACTTAGTCGACCTGTTCAGACCTGCACTCACTAGTGAAATACTGCATCAACAATAGGTCGACCTACAGACTGTATGAGTCGACGCAAAACATGAATTTGCTGAAAAATTAAAGTTTGTAACATTTAAACTGTAGTGTTGTCTAAGTAGAAAGATAACATGCACACCAAACATACAAATGAAGAAAGTGAGCATACTATAGGCAATAAAAACAACAATATCACTCAATTATGGTACACATAATATCTAATGAAAGAGAACGATATTACCTTGATCGTTTTTGATGATGCAAGACCTTACACATGTGGTAATAGCTTTTGAAATTGTTAGTGACAAGAGTATAGATGTCCATATAGATAAAATAAGGTCATGATAAAAAAAAAATCAAACACGATCCGAAATGTCGAGAATGCCAAGTTCCCTACGGATATGAAAGAAAGGCTCAGTGGCTAAAGGTTTTGTGAAAATGTCAGCAAGTTGATTTTTTGAATCAACATGCTCAAAAATCACATCATCTTTCTCAACATGATCCCTAAGGAAGTGATGACCTATTTCGATATGTTTGGTGCGTGAATGTAATACAGGGTTCTTAGTTAGATTTATTGCACTAGTGTTATCGCACAAAATCGGAATACGCTCAAGCTTTAAATTAAAATCAAGCAATTGTTGTTTAAGCCATAGGACTTGAGCACAACAACTGCCTGTGGCAACGTATTCAGCCTCGGCAGTTGACAACGCAACAGAAACCTATTTCTTGCTATGCCAACTCACCAAGGAATTTGCGAAAAGATGACATGTGCCACTAGTACTTTTCCTATCCAACTTGCACCTGGCAAAGTCGGAATCGGAATAGCCAACTAAGGAACAGGCACTACCTTTTGAATACCACAGACCATACTTTGGGGTACCAGAGAGATACCTAAGTATGCGTTTAACAGCTTTTAGGTGGGATTCCTTTGGATGTGCTTGATACCTCGCACACATGCATACACTAAACATTATATCGGGACGTGATGCGGTAAGATAAAGAAGAGACCCTATCATACCTCGATACCTCTTTACTTCAACATCCTTACCTTTTTCATCACGATCAAGATTAACACTTGTAGGCATAGGAGTATCTATAGCTTTGCAGTTCAGCATATCAAAATGTTTTAGTAGCTCAAGACAATATTTCGTTTGACTCACGAATGTGCCCTCTTCAAGTTGTTTGATTTGCAATCCGAGGAAATAGTTAAGTTCCCCCATCATGCTCATCTCAAACTCCCCCTGCATCAAACTAGAAAACTCCTTGACCAAGGTCATGTTAGTAGATCCAAATATAATATCGTCAACATAAATTTGTACCAAAATTAAGTGTTTTCCTTAACGTTTAATAAAGAGGGTTGTGTCAACCTTTCCTCTTGAATACCCCTGATCAAGTAGAAATTTGCTTAGTTGCTTAGACGTTCATACCAAGCCCTAGGAGCTTGTTTAAGTCCGTACAAAGCTCGCTTAAGTTTATAGACATGATCAGGATATTCGTGTGATTCAAAACCTAGAGGTTGGGCTACATAAACCTCTTCATTTATATATCCGTTAAGGAATGCACTTTTGACATCCATTTGGAATAGCTTAAAGTTCTTTGTACAAGCGTAGGCAAGTAGAAGACGTATGGCCTCGAGTCGAGCAACCGGCGCATAAGTTTCCTCATAGTTGATTCCTTCCTCTTGGTTATAGCCTTGCGCTACAAGCCTAGCTTTGTTACGCGTTATTACTCCATTTTCATCAAGTTTATTTCTAAACACCCATCGGGTTCCTATTACTCGATGATCTCGCGGAGGGGGGACAAGGTCCCAAACCTCATTTCTCCCGAATTGATTTAGTTCATCTTGCATTGATAGATACCAATGCTCATCGAGTAACGCTTCCTTAGAGTTTTTAGGTTCAACTTGGGAAACAAAAGCAGAGTAATAACAAAAGTTACTAAGTTTAGAGCGAGTAGTTACTCCCTTAGAGATATCACCGAGAATGTTGTCAATTGGGTGGTCTTTAGAAGACTTCCAAGCTGGAGGAAGTTCATCTTCTTTAGCATGATGATCATCCTCATTTTTCACTGGTTGGTGATCCTTTTCCTCCTCAATACGCACTGCTTCAGGCTGATCAATTCCCTTATCAGTGTCCTTGAGTATGTCTTCAGTGGGTACACCTGCACCATGAAAAGAACTACCTTCTCCGACATTTCTCGGATAAGACTCGTCAAAAGTAACATGAACTGACTCTTCAACTACACGCAACCTTTTATTATAGATTCTATAAGCTTTACTTGACTGAGAGTATCCAAGAAAAATACCCTCATCGGCCTTGGCATCAAATTTGCCGAGAGTCTCTTTTCCGTTATTCAACACAAAGCATTTGCAACCAAATACATGAAGATGGGAGATGTTTGGCTTACGCCCTTTTAAAAGCTCATACGGTGTCTTGTTTAGAATAGGCCGGATAAGCACCCCTCAAAACGTAACAAGCCGTACTTATGGCGTCTGCCCAAAAATATTTTGGTAATCCACTATCATTGATCATAGTCCTTCCAAGTTCTTCCAAAACTCTATTTTTACGTTCCACTACCCCATTTTGTTGAGGAGTACGTGGTGCGGAAAAATTATGATCAATTCCGTTGGAATCACAAAAAGCTTCAAATAAATGATTTTCAAACTCGCCCCCATGATCACTTCTGATTGAACCAATGTTTGTGTTTAACTTGTTTTGAGATAACTTAGCAAATCGTTCAAAGGCTGAAAAAGTATCACTCTTATTTGCCAAGAAAATTGTCCAGCAAAACCTAGAAAAATCATCGACTATAACAAACCCATAGTAGTTACCACCTAGGCTTTTAACCCTAGATGGTCCAAAGAGATCCATATGGAGGAGCTCAAGAGGTCTCATAGTTGAAACAATGTTTTTAGATTTAAAGGAGATCCTTGTTTGCTTCCCCATTTGGCATGCATCGCAAAGATGATCCTTTGTAAATTTAATTTTGGGCAAACCGATGACTAGGTCTTTTGAGACAATTTTATTAAGCAAATCAAAATTGATATGAGCCAAGCGTCTATGCCACAACCATGAATCTTCATTCATAGCGACTAAACACTTGTCTCCATCCAATGATACCTCGTTTAAGTCTAGCATATAGACGTTATTCACCCTCAAGCCCTTAAACACGTTCTTCTTGTCGCAATCTTCAACTACGCAACAATCCTTTGAAAAAGAGACTTTATAATTTTTGTCGCATAGTTGACTAATGCTCAAAAGGTTGTGTCTAAGACCCTCCACAAGAAGTACATCAGAGATAGTAGTAGATGAGGAATTACTTATACTACCTTTACCGAGAATCTGTCCCTTGTTGTTATCTCCGTAAGTGACAAACCCCTTTTTCTTCGCCACAAAGTCGATGAAAAGAGATATGTCTCCGGTCATATGTCTTGAGCAGCCACTATCTAGAACCCATCTTCTTTCGATGGTCTCAAGACTTTGTACCTACAAAAATAATCAAGGGAGAGTAGGTACCCAATTCTCATTGGGTCCTTTATGGTAAGTGAAACCAATATTGCCCTTGGGCAGCCATTGATAAATGCCCTTTGGAACAAGATATCTCCGAAAGCTGTACTTAGCAATAGTATGATCGGGCTTACAACAATATAAGCAATCACGATTTGTTTGGAGTTTACCTTTGCTATCACTATCTCGAATCACATACGTGTATTTTTGATACGGATTATTCATTGTTTCACGATAATGTGATCGATCAATAGCAAACATAATCTTAGGCTTGAGAGCCTTGTCTAACTTGGCTTTGAGGGTTCTCACCTCTCTTTGCCAAATATGACAAGTACCACAACCCCCAAGGTCAAACCATGTATATTCATCCTTATCGATATTAGTTTTTTATACATTCACCATAGAGTTTTTGAGATCTTCCAATTCCTTTTGGGAATCGGAGACCTTTTTCTCCAAATAAGAAAAAATCTTTTTATTCGAAGCTAAGCGTTGAAATGCTTCCTTAGCTTCGTGGTGTAATGTGTCAAAAGCTCTTTTCAATTCAGCATGAGACATATTTTGACAGTTTTCATATTTAGAGTGTTTTACCTCTTTTCCTTTGTTGTGACGTGCCATGAGACAAAGGTTGACGAATTCACTTTCGTCACTTGATGAGTCATCTTTCTCCGACTCGCTATCGCTTTCCCAAGCGATGTATGCTCGTCGAGACTTGTTGGACTTTTTGTTTGAGCGACTCTTGTCTTTGTCCTTATCTTTGTCTTTCTTTAGGGATGGACAATGCGGCTTGTAGTGCCCGGATTTTCCACAATTGTAGTACGTCCCCTTTACTTTGCCATTTTTATGTCCTTCACTTCTTGATTGCTTCCGGAACTTGACAAGATTTCTGTCCGAGTGCTGAATATCATTCTTGCGAATGTATCTATTGTATCTCTTCACAAATAAGCTCATATCATCACCGGATTCTTCATCCTTGTCATCTTTGGCTTCATCATCACTTTGCTCTTGATGTGTGGACTTTGAACAAGAAGCCTTAAGAGCTATCGACTTCTTTTCCGTATCTTTTGCCTTCTCTTTCTTTATACTCTTTTCATACTTATCCAAGCTAATGAGCACTTGCTCATGCTCATCGAGTTTACCAAAGAGTGTTGTGAGGTCTAATGTAGCAAGATCATTGGCCTCCTTGATAGCGGTAACCTTTGGTTGCCATTCCCTGCTAAGACACCTCAGAATTTTATTAGTAGAAACCTCATTTGGAATTGGTTTACCAAGGACATGCAATTTGTTGATAATATGAGTGAATCGTTTTTGCATATCCGCAATGGTTTCCCCTTGCTTCATGTAAAACAAATCAAACTATTGTGTTAGAGTATTAATACGAGCCAATTTAACGTCATTAGTGCCTTCGTGGGCTACTTGTAAGGCATCCCATATAGCTTTGGCTATTTCACAATGGGAGACTCGATAATACTCATCAACTCCTAAAGAGGAAATGATCATATTACGAGCCTTCCAATCATAACTGTACTTTTTCTCGTCCTCCTCAGTCCATTGGTCTTCGGGTTTAGGAACGACAACGCCTTCCGCGTTAGTCATAGTAATTGCCATGGGACCGTTTAAAATAACGTTCCAAACCTTCCGATCTAAGGAGTTAATATGAACGCGCATACAATCCTTCCAGTAGCTGTAGTTTTCACATGTAAAAACTGGAGCTCTATTATAAGCCCCCTTAGGTTCGTTCGCCATGATCCAAGAAGTTTTAGCGAAGCACCAGAATAAATCGGAGCTCGTGATACCACTTATTAGACTATGGCTATGGATCTAGAAGGGGGGTTGAATAGATCCTTCAAGTTTTACACGCAAATGGACTACAAAATTCTGTTTTAAAAAAATTGTTTAAATGGAAGCTGCCACTGGATTAAAAGTCTACAACGAACCTACTACCAAAAGGATCGGATATGCGAGAGTATATATTGCGACAGAGTATGGAAGAGAAAAATTCAGTTCTATTAATGTGATCAAACGCTATCAACAAATTATAGCGTGTTTATGTATAATCTAAACAAATGAGGCAAACAATGAAACACTAACGGTGTTTGGATTTGCTTTGCGACAAATTATCAAACACTTGGTGTGTACGCACACACTAAGTACAGAATTTCTATGGTTAGTAATTTCAAGCTGCTCTTAGAAACAATTCAATGAATTGTGTCACTTTAACCAAAACGATTTTTCAGCTTTAGATTACGACACCTCAGAAATTTAGACAACTTGAAAACTTGGCAAATTCAAACAATGCAGAAAAACTGTAAAGAGTTAAAGGAGAAAGAGAACGAACACGATTTGATTAGGCAGTTCCCCAATCGTCCTCGCTATGGGTACATCTGCCCCCAATTCCGAACATGGAATTGAGATATATATATATTATCGTTGTAATTGAGAGTTTATACAAGAGAAAACTTCTGAGCACACAAATCTTCGAACGTCTTCGAATTGTTGATGTAGAGCCTTCTCTTCCCTTGATTCAAGATGAATCAAGTGCTTCGAATATGGTTGATTCAATTATCGTCCCGCGCTACTAAACCGAAAGAAAACACCTTTCTTCGATTACCTTCACTCGATCAATTGCAATCTACCAAAGATTCGAACCCAAACCACTCTTCTACGATCCTCTGATTACAGCTACTAAACTGATCTCTTCGGTTACCTTCGCCCAGCTGAATCCTTGTAGAACGAATCGGCTTGTGCAAAACCCCCAAGATCCCTTAGATTCTTGGAGGAGAAAACCCTAAGGTTTTATTCAAGAAACACCTACCACAAATCTCAACTCAGAGATGAAGATAACACTTCCTGAAATCTGAACCTTATCACTTCAAATCAATGAACACAACAAACAAAAATTGGTTATGTGTAGTTGTTTGAATGCTCAAGGAAGAAGATGAAATTTGATGAGAGAAATGGCATAACAATCTTTCACGTTTCTTGTTCTATCAGAAAAAAAATGAACTAACTAGATATATATATCATGATTTGTAATAATATGGAAATAACAGAATTTTGAGATGAAAATACAAGTGAGAAAATTGGTAGAAATCAGCGAGCGGTCGACCTATACAGAAGGTATAGGCGACCTGTTCAAGCCCGCGCACACAACTACGCAAAAATGCATACTGTGCGTCGACCGGAACAGGGAGTGCGTCGACGCATACCTCCCAGTTTTCAATTCTATCAACCGCAGACTGCATAGGTCGACCTATGCAGGGTGATGAGTCGACGCATGCCCTAGAAACATGCAAAAGATCAAGATTTTGAGATCCCTAAGGTGTTGGGACATCTCTAATGAACCTAGATCATTTCTAATCATAATCAAACATATGTGCAATATTTAACTACTTGAGTTTTTCATATAAACCACTATGTTCTAATCATGAAGGTTTTGACATCATTAAAAATAAAGTACATAGAGAGAATCTTCCCTCACATTCCTTACTCAAGCCCTCCAGGCTCAAGACTTTTGCTCAGACCCTAAGTCCAAGACTTTCTTGCTTAATCAACAACTGATCAAGACTTCAATGCTCTAGCACATAACATGAGACTTAACTTGCTCAAGCTTCGCAGCAAGAGACTTTGATGCTCAAGCACATAGCAATAGACTTTATCTAAACTACTAAATAACTTGTTTAGCAGAATAAAGAACAAGGTGTACTTGATACATAATCAGAGGTACAAGGTAATAAACATAACAAATATCACAACACTTAAGATTTCTAAGATATTCAATGTTTAAGAAATCTTAAGGCTTTGTGCAATTTACAACATATAATAGAATTTATGCATACTCAATTGTGTTGTTATTGTTGATCTTGTTATTATTCCATTCTGATAGAAGTGTGGATCCTTCTTGGCTCTTCTTATTTATTTTCCTTGTTCCTTGTTGAAAATCCATCTTGAATCTTCAACTACTTATATAGCAGTTTCAGAGGAATAGCCGTTGGAAAAGATAACTTGTACAAGTGTCTTTGTTACTCCATAGTACAAGAGACGTTGAAGATAAATACACCAAATGATCTTGATCCATTGTGTAACTTGTTTAACCATTGCGTCTTTCTTGTGATCTTGTGATCTTGTACTATACAAAGTTTTGATCTTATCCATTGTGATTTATGGGGTCCTTACGGAGAATCAACTTATGATGATAAAGTTTCTTTTTCATTATATCCCTGAAAATAATGAGCATTTTGGTCATTTTCACCAACTGGTCTTGCCAAATCCATTCTATAACCATGATTCAAATGACTATAAGCCAAACCTCATTTATTTAGAAGACAATCATGAACCTGTTTTGCATGTACATGTCTCACCTCAAAATGTGCCTATTATACCAACTCATAGAAGGTCTAACAAAATGCATAGTGTTAGAAGATAACAATGATCTAGAAGGGGGATTGAATAAATCACTAATTTTTAATAAAAACGACGCTTAAAATTGTTTTAAAAATGTGCGGAAGCGGCCTTGGATTTAAAATCGTCTAAACGAACCGTTATTGGTAAGATCGGATATGCGAAACCGAATGGAATAAAATTGATGAGAAAACCGAATCAACAACGTTACCAATCAACTAATTCAAATAATGACCACTTTGAATTAACCTGTTTCTGATGAATTATAAATGGTAAAATCGAATTGACAATTTTACAAACAGTTTGTGTGCGATCAATACATGGAACACCTGGTGTGTACAACACCCCAAGTTCAATTTCCTATGAAATGATAGTGTAGAATTTTTCACAATTACAATCCAAGTGATTGCAATGAATTTTCAAAACAGATTTTCAGCCCTACAAATCAACAGAAATTTATCGAACAGTTGATATCACACAAACGTTAACAGCACAAAGTAAAGATATAGAGAAAAAGAGAACGACACCCGATTTGTTTAGGCAGTTCCCCTTTCGTCCTCACTTCGGGTACGTCTGCCCCCAATTCTAAAACTAGAATTGAATATGTATAATATCAAGTTGCAAAATTTTGTACAAGAGAAGTTATAGCCACCATACACTCAAACCTAATTATTGATGTTGATTCTATCCACTTCTCTCCCTTTGATTCTAGCTGAATCAAGTGCGTCAAACTCTTCGAACAAACCTCCGGTTAGAGCTACTCACTTGAATCTTCAAGTCTTTCACTCGGCTGATTTTGATTTCCAGACGTTCGACCCTAAATCTTTCGACAATATCCTCCAGTTACCGCTACTTGTTTGAACGAACCCACCGTTCTTCAAGCCTTTCACTCGGCTGAATCTGTGAAGCAAAGATCTGTGCAAAAACCCCCCAAATCCCTCAAGATCTTGGAAGACAAAACCCTAACGGTTTTATTCAAGAAAATCCCACTGAAATCTCAACCCAAACTAGATATACAAATCCTACGTTTGGACGTTATCACCTCGACAATGCACAGATCAACAAAGACGATTATGTGTTATTATTGAAGAATGCAAGTGTGAGAATGAAGATGAAGAGTGATTCGATGTCTATTTTCAATTTTATTGTTGGTTGTGTACAAGAGATGATGCATATATATATATATATATATATATATATATATATATATATATATATATATATATATATATATATATGACTATGAAGACATAACAGAATTAACAGCATTTTGGATCACAAAGATGCAGAAAAATAGGCTTAAATGAGCGAGAGGTCGACCTCAACATCCTATTAGTCAACCTGAACATGCTAGAAAGCAATTCTGCGCACAAAATCAAACTGTGCGTCGACTTGAACCTAGCCATGCGTCGACGCAAGAGCACCCGAGAGCAAAAGATTGTTTTTCCATTAGTATGCGTCGACCTCCACATATTTGTGAGTCGACGCAAGGGTGCCAAAATGCCACAAACACATTTTTATAAATTTTTTAGTCGACCTAAGCCCTGTATGGGTCGACCTAATGCATCCAAAATGATCTAATGCATAATTTACACATTGGGGTTGATCCTATATGCCTAGATTTATGTATTTGGATCATTATTGGCATTTTAAAAGAATGAATGCAAGTTAAGACAAGATGATACCGTCCAAAATACACAAGTACGAAATTTTCCTGGTTTTGACATCATTAAAACAAAGTACTAAGGAACCTTTCCCTCACACAGAGAGCTCCATCTAGCCTACAAGATTATGTGTGTCACACTTCATACCCGCTCACTCACTCTTTTTCATATGACAAACTCTCAAATTCATATAAAGATTATATTCTCAATGTGTCATCAATTTATGAACCACAATATTATCACCGAGAAGCTAGTATCCCTAAATGGTGTAAGGAAATGTTTGAAGAAATAGTAGCCCTTGTGGCCAACCATACTTGGATAGTTCAAGCACTCCCACCTAGCAAGAAAATAATTGGCAGCAGATGATTCTACAAAACAAAATTTAATGCAGATGGCTCTTTGGACAAACACAAGGCTCGACTGGTTGCTAAGGGATACACTCAACAACCTGGCCTTGACTTCTTAGACACATTTTCTTTAGTTGCCAAGCTCACTTTAGTCAGAGCAATGTTTAGCTTAGCTTCTGCTTACAACTGGAAACTGGCTCAGTTAGACATCATCAATGCATTCTTAAATGGTGATCTCCTTAAAGAAATTTACATGGATTTTCCACTTGGTTATCCAAGTGAGGGGGGGGGGGG
Source organism: Lathyrus tuberosus (assembly GCA_022829125.1). Classification (NCBI taxonomy): domain Eukaryota; kingdom Viridiplantae; phylum Streptophyta; class Magnoliopsida; order Fabales; family Fabaceae; genus Lathyrus; species Lathyrus tuberosus. Next base: position 442,328 of record JALAZF010000632.1, read on the forward strand.
GGGGAACCTAGTATGTAAACTGCATAAATCATTATATGACCTAAGGCAAGATTCAAGGCAATGGTACTATACGCTTTCAACAAAAATAATGCAACATGGCTTCAATCAATCATTAGCATATTACTCACTATTCATAAAAGGATCAGGCAACTCTCTTGGTATATGTTTTTTACATAGTGCTTGCTAGTCCGAATTCCAACTTAATCCATGAAACTCAGGCGCTTATCCAAAGCATGTTTAAGCTAAAACTTCTAAGAGATTTCAAAAATTTCCTTGGCTTAGAAATTGCCAAGTCAAGCAAAGGAATTCACTCGCTCCAAAGAAAGTATACTCTACAACTACTCATAAACACAAGTTTCATCAATGCCAAACTTCTTTCACTCCCTATGGACCTTAGTATCAGTTTCAATGATGAATATGGACCGTTTCTTGAAGATGTTTCTCAATATAGAAGAATAATTGGTAGATTACTGTATCTAACCATTTCCATACCTGACATTTCCATTTTAGTGAATAAGCTCAGTTAATATGTGGCCAAACCACGACAACCTCATTTGAATGGAGTTCATCATGTGCTACAATACTTAAAAGGCACACCAGGTCACGGAGTCACATTTTTTGTTAATCTATTAATTCACATCACCACAAGGAAATCTACTACAGGATTTTGCATCTTCATTAGTTTATCCTTGGTAGCTTAGATATCTAAGAAGAAAGAAATTGTGTCAAGATCATTAACTGAAGATGAATATAGAGCTCTAGCCTCTCTAACATCTGAATTGTTGTGAGTGAAGCAACTTCTAAGGGTATTCAACATTGATGTTCCATCGTGCAAAGTCTTATGTGATAGTACATAAGCAATCCAAATGACAAGCAACCCTATGATTCATGCAAGAACCAAGTACATTGACATCGACTGTCATTTCATTCGAGAATATATTTCCACAAACTTCATCAAACTGATCCACATTCCCTCCAAGTATTAGCTAACAGACCCTCTTACTAAATCTCTTCCAAGGAACTTTTTCCAATACCTAACATCCAAGTTGGGAGTTTGCAATATATATCTTCCAACTTGAGGGGGAGTATTATGAGATTGATGACTAAAGTTTATTATTTTAGTAGTTACTAGCTGTTGTAACTAACTAACTAAAAGTTAGGTATTTAGAGTGTAACTACTTTTCAAGCTTATGTAAATATTTTTCAAGCTTACTTTCCATATAAGTGTAATATGTCACTAATACATTCATTCATGCATTCAATGAGATAATTTTGATCCTTCTTTCTTATCATGAATCTCTCAAACTACAATAGGTTCAAAGTGGTTCCTTTGAATAGACTATCTTATTTCCTTATAGGAAATAACAAAGTTTACCTTTTCTTGTCATCCCTTTTACTTAGGGTTATTTTGTCCTCATAAGGTCGATGGGATTGGAATTTTATTTTTCATCTCTGACTAGAAATGCACATTTCTTAAAACATGTATGTCTATTGATAGTGAAAACTTACTTTTACATCCATTTAATCATTAGGTAGCCAACACCTTGATCTTTTAATTGTAGTAATTCTTCAGCTTTCTCTCATTGCATGGGATGATTACCCTTTTCATACAAAAAACAAAAGTAGAGGGAATCCATTTTATGTTTTTTTTTTCCACTAGTACTGCGAATCAGAGTAACCTGCATATTTTAGGTCTCTAGTGTGTGTGCTCAATTTCATATACTTGATTAGACCTCATACGGGCCTTCCTAGTTTTTAGATTACTTACATGAGGTTGCATTATTATGACTAATGTTGGGCCTTCAAATAAATATATCACTGACATTGATTTCCCTTTGTCATTATGGTGTGGATCCTGGCTTTCAATGAGTGAAATGGTTGTCTCTTTTAGGTGAGTAATTGTATATGATAATGAGGGTCAAGGTATTCTATTTTGATCAACAGAAGTTTGCATTGTCTGTTCTCGCCACGAGCCAAATGCTTGCCTTGTTCTGCAATCACTTAGGACAGATGTTGGACAAGCGCTAGCAGGCCACGAATGAGGTTTTTTTGGTCTGATGAGTGTTGTTGAATAGTGGAATCTATTGGACCTCTACGTTTCAAGGAGAAATTTATCAGTTCTGAAGAAGGATTTCTTGATTCTAAGGTTGATTCCGGATAACTTCTAGAAGCTATGATGATGATGTAGTGTCTTCAACTTGATGTGGATCTTAGAAAAAAAGAGTTGTGAAAATAAAATGAAAAGTCGTCACATATGATCCTTATTGAACATATGACTTGGGGCCTAATTGTTGATTAAACGGTAAAATGGGTGATGGTTGATTGGTTTCTCCATATAGGGGTGGTGTACCTTACAAGCACTTTAACGATCAAGTATGGCGTAGACGCAAGATTTTAGGGTATGACGTGGATGCAAGATTTTAGGGTTAGAAAATATTGTACTTTGACCTGAATCATTAGTTAGGCTTTATAACCATGAAATTAGGACTTTAGGACCCCAAACTCTAGTTGGACAATTGTAGACATATATAATGTGACTTTGATGCCATAGTCATGATTTAATCACTAACCTTATATGATTGTACATATATAAGTGAACAAGTTAAGTCGGCTTATAAGGGTTACTAGGGGTAGAAATAGGCTGAGCCGAGTTAGGCTTTGCCAATCCTAAGTGTGTCCTGTCAAAAAAACTGAAGCCTAAGACTGGCCTGTAGCCTGTCATAGGCTTATTTTTAGGCCTGAGCCTGACCTTTTCTAAGGCCTGGTTAGCCTGTTAGCCTACATAAAATCCTATTATTTAGAAATATGTAAATACGCAATTAAAATAATGTTTAAATAGACTAACAAACTAAAAAATCAATGAGACTAAAAGTTTGTTTGCATTGACTTATTTTAACATACCTATTAGCATAATTTTTGTGAAACTATTTGTTTAAAATAACTTATGAAAACAACTTATAACATTGTTTATAAGGTGTTTTTATCTTATTTTCATAAGTTCTCAAATATAACCAATTTTTATTTATATATTTTAACTCAAAGTAAAAAACATAACATAAGATAATAAAAAAATTATTCATATTTATTTAAATAGGTCGGTCTGTTAGGCTTAAAAGGCTTTTTTCATGGCCTGGAGCCTAGCCTTTTTAACTAAATAGACTTATAAAAAAGCCTAGGCCTTTTCTATTTAAAAAAATAGTTTGGCCTAGTCTAAGTCTGTGTAAGTTAGCCTATAGGTCCCTGTTATCGGTCTGGCCTACTTCCACCTCTAATGGTTACTCATAACCTAATTTGGGTTAGCACAAATTTAAAATAAGTTGTTTTGGTTTGAGCTAAAAAAATATGAAGGATAATTTTTCAATTATCTCTTTATATTGTTCAAAATTTTCATAATACATTATCAAAAACATCTTTTTAATAATATAAGTGAAGCACTAGAAATAAAATAAAAGTTGGATATATAAAGAAAGGTAATTCATATACATAATGTCTTAAGATTATGGATTTATACGTGTTGTGAATGTCTCTTATGAATTCTAAAAGTTTATACCATTAAGGCTTCGCAAACTCCCCAACTAGAGTTATTAGAGCCTTATTTATTCTTGGTGGTGGAACAGAGGCGAGATCCTAGTGTGGAACACAATGTCTCTTATGAATTCTAAAAGTTTATACCAGTAAAGGCTTCGCAAACTCCCTAACAAGTTATTAGAGCCTTGATTATTCTTGGTGGTGGAGCAGAGACGAGATCCTAGTATGGATCAAGGTTGTGATGTGGATAACTGACATTTGTGGAGGAGGTGATTTGATTCAAGTGTGACAAGTTAAGTCCAACATCAATTTGTGCCAAAAAAATGTCAAACATCAACTAGAAATGAAGGAGATGTTGGATATGTAAGAGATGAGACACGTATACTCAATGACTTAACATTTTGGGATGAAAAAATTATAAATGTTTTTATTAAATTTAATTGTAAGTGGTTAAGTCTTACATCAACTAAAAATTGAAAAAATACTAAATACATAAGATAGGTGACACATACCTAATTTCTAAAGTTTTAGATTGAGGTGTTATATTAATGTCTCTTATGGCTCTTAGATGTAGTTTTGGATTGAGATGTTGTATTAATGTCTCTTATTGCACTTAGATGTTTAACCTAATGATGATCCTCAAATTCTCCAAAAAGTTATATGTGAGTGTTGGTTAGACTTCGTGAGGAGCATGAGTGAGATCCTAATGCGAGTTAATGTTGTGACGTGATGATTTACACTTGTTATAATGCTAAGCTTTTAAATTGAGATGAGGTGTGAACACCTCATATAGATCCTAGATATTTTCGACGCGCCCTGAACTCTCCAACAAAAAGCATTAGGTTTCGGCATGGCGGAGAGTGTGGTCTTATTGTAGATCAAGTCCGTGACGTAGGTAGCTCACATTTGTGGACAAAATTTCTTGAATTCAAGTGTGAGTGGTTAACATTGTGTTTAAAGTCTAAGCAATTGAATCCATTTTGAAAATCACCTAGTGTTGTGAAACCATCTCCATTGTAACCTTTTGAATTTCAAAAGAGTGCTGCTATTTCAAAGTAAAAATTTCAACACCACATTCCCAACCAATCCAAGGCGGTCAATTCAATAAATAATGAGCCATATGAAATAAAGTAACATGCATTCTGATACATGGTTTTGTTATTTCGATAATAGAGTAATACTACCAAATTGTTCTTATTGCATGGACCAGACACACAAATATAATAAGAATATTTCAGGCCACAACTTGACTAGGGATACATAGCAGAAGCTTTAGTGAAGTTTCTGGTCCTATGAATGCATTGAACAGATTCTCCATGTCCTGTAAAAAAACATAAGGACAAAGCATCAGCAAATGCAAGACCAAGAATCGACAAAATTTGTTTGAGTTTCAAAAAGTATTGATCATCGAGAAGATAGGGAAAAGCTGAAAATAAGTGACTACAAAACGAACCTCTGAAACATACGAGTTCAGTACTCAAGACTGTAAAAGTTTTGTGATGTCCTTCTGCAAAAAGAAACAAGAAACATATAGCTAATTAATGTGTAATCGTGGCACAGATTTCAAAAGGGTTCAGTTATAATTAAATGTTGAAGAATAGTACATAGAAACCTTGCTTGAAAATGAATCTAACCTCAATTTTGAGAGGAGAAGTGGTAGGAGCGTATCTCTCGACAACCTTCCCTTCTTTGTTTACCAAGAATTTGGTGAAGTTCCACTTAATGCCATCTCCAAATATTCCACCTTTCTGATCCTTCAAAAACTTGTAAAGAGGATCTGCATTCTTTCCATTAACTTCAACCTGCAACAATTTGAACATTTCAGAATGATTTCCATATAAACTTGAACATCTTTGAATATTGCACTGTAATCACCTTTTCAAAAATTGGAAATTCGGCTTTGAACCTTGTGCAGACAACATTCTGAATTTCTTCACTGGATCCGGGTTCCTGTGAACGAAACTGGTTGCACGGAAATGCCAAGATTTCAAAGCCTACAGACAATTCACAATCACTAGTATATCAGTATCAGTATAAGAGAACCCACACTCATTAAGTATAGTTGACATATATTTTTTCATTTTTGTCGATGGCTAAAGTGACGTACCATTATTCTTGTGCTTGTCATATAACTCATTCAACTCTTTGTAATTTGTTTGCGTCAAACCACTGCAGCAATGAATTAGAACATTATAATTGCACTTTAATTTCAATACGATCACAATATATAAACATCGATCATAACACTTATCATGCACAACGAAACATGATAAACTATTTTCGCCGCAAATCAAACAACATAACACCTAGGAGCCAACTATACTTTTCCAACAATTACACTTGATTGACACCGATAAAAGAAGATCTATTAATTAAATACTAAAAAACAATGATCAACAAAAGAACATTTGAAATTAACATAACAATTCAATGATATGTATAAGAAATAAATAATTTGAATACGAAGTTAGAGATAACACAAAATAGTTCATGAGTATGAATGAAGTTACCATTGTGAAGCAACATTGACAACCAGTAAAACCTTCCCACTGTATTCACTCAGACTCACATCATTTCCACGGATATCCTGCAATTATAAAACAAATATCAAATCAAATTCAACCAATTTGAAAATTTTCATTGACCCAGGAAGAAATTCAAGTACATCAACAATTGGGCACAATCAAGATACAATCTTTTCAATGAATTAGATTAAAAAACACACAAAAACACAACTGGGTGTAATCAGACAACAATTAAAAATCAAAATTCAAAAAAACAAAAGGGGGTAAAAAACGAACCTTGACAGTGAAATCATATATGGATTTGGAGGATTTTTCGGCCATGTTAGATCTGCGAAGAAAGAAGAAGTAGCACGCGAAGAGAAGAACAAGAAGAGGTAACAAATTCCACAGAGTCAACTGCGTATCCATTGATTAATTTATCGAAAATATTATTCTTGATTGTGATATTTTACCATTTATATATTATTCTCATTTCATTGGGAATGGAAAGATCATAATATAACATTAAATTTTTATTTTTTTTGTAACAATAATAATATTTATTTGAGTAATTTACTTCTAAAAGTAATAGGATTGTAAAGTAATTTAATAAATAAAATTAAAAAATGGTCAATTTAAAATGATGTAAATAGCATTAATTTTAAAAAAACAGTTTTATATTAAAATTGAAATCGTATTGAAATCTATTAAAAATATTAAATATTAGATATTTATATTTATTAACAAATTAATAAAGTTTATACAATTGAAAATAAAATTATTTTTTAATATATTTATACTATTGATGCATATCAAATATTTATTGTTAAATTATTAAAAAAATTAAAAAATTAATTTATAAATATTTATAATTTATTTATATTGATACATTTAAAAAAATACAAAAAAAAATATTGTTCATAGAGCTTTAATTTAAACCAACATGTTAATCTTATGTTTCGTTCCAATCAATTGAAATACTACTATCCAAAATTATTGAATTAATTTACTCTTATGATTATTTTTTTAAAATATTTTATTTTAAAAAAAAAAAAATATGCACTTCCAATCAACCATCATCGTTTATTCTGCGACAATCATTTCAGACTATAAATTTTAAATTAATAGTATGATATAGTATATTGATGAATTTTTATTAAATGACAGTGTAAATTATTTTATACTATCGGTGTATACCAATTTAATTCAAAAAAAATTATTTGCTTTTATTATTGAATTATTTTAAAATGACAATTTTTCTTTCAATCATAAAAGATTACATATGATATCTAACCATTACTATTTTGTTTAATTTGTTAATTTTATGTTATTTTAAATTATCTAATATTATGCACTTGATATTAGAGTGATTTGACTATGAGAATAATAATTTATATGACTTCAAGGTTTGAATTTTAGTCATCACATTTCTCTTTCTAACAATTATAATTAATTAATAATATTGATTATTGTGGCAAAACCGAAAAAAAGTTGCTGTATTGATGTTCTAGGAATATTATTTATTTACTATTGTATTTCTATTGATATTAATTGATAGATAATGCAAATCACATTTCACATCCTAATTAAAATGAGTTATATTTTCCAAGACCTTTCAATTACCTGGAAAAATGAATGGTGTAACAATTTACAATACTTCACGTGTATTGGAATTGTTTCAAAACTACCCTGACCTATTTTTCTTTGGACGGAGGGAGTATAATATTAATTGATCTAGTGTGTGATAAATAATGTTTAATGCTCAAGTATATCACATAACCATTTTGAACGAGGGCAAAGTTATTTAAATTTTCAAGTATAAGATTTTATTAGAATTCTATTTACCTATAAAATCAAACAACATGTCGTTAAAAATTATTTTAAAACTGTTCTGGACTTGATCAATGGTTAGAATTGGCCCAATCCGTCTCTGCTCCAGAGCGGCCCAAATTGCCTAAATCCAATCCACAGAGGGGCAAAAGTGACCTCTCTGCCCCTCCAACCGGGCAAGGAACGCAACGTTCCTCCCCGGTGTTGATGCCCGTTACGCACGGCTTCCTCGCTGCCCGAACAGCAAAGGACAGGTGCCCGGAACTGCGTTTATGCCCGACATAACGGCTAGTTTCGAGCACCCTGCCCGGCCTAACGGCTAATTTGGGCAGTTACCTATTTTTTGGGGAAAATGGTTATTTCGCCCCGAAAATAGGACCGTTGGCCACGCGCTGGGGGCTCTATATAAACCCTCTCGCTTGAGAGGGTCAGGTATCAAATATTCACCCTAAGAATCCATACTTTGTACTTGCCCCTTTTCTCTGACCCTTTCTTACTTGAGCGTCGGAGTGCCTTGCAGGTACACCCCCCACCTCCTCTCCATACGACCAGCATCCCTGACGCACTTGGCAGCCTGATTCTACAGGATCTGATCCAACCTTCACGATCAGTGGCGCCGTCTGTGGAAATCTTTGTTCTCCCCTTCTTTCTTTAACCGAAGATCAAAACAACTTTCGAACATCATCACGATCATGGCCTCCCAAGATCGCACCCAGGATGCTCTTCTTTCCACCATCCTTCCCGTCAGCAAATCTGACGTTGATGGCCAATCATCTCTCCTCTGAGATGCCTGTTTCCTTAGGGATGGAGCCACCGCTTCTCCTTCCCCAACCCCTGCTGATCGCAACAACGATCAACCGTCTCTCGACCTCCAGCCCGTTCCTGTTCCGCCCAGTGCCGACCCGGCCGTGGCAGCTCTCCTGGAGGCCCTCAACAAAACCAACACCCTGATCCTGCAGCAAAACGAGAGGATCGGGGCACTGGAAGAATCTCGCTGTCCAAGATCCCCTCCTACGCGAAGGAACCAACAACGATCTAGAAGCCCGCAGCCCCGGAGAGAAAGCGACCAAAGACTGCGCCAAGAGCACGATCCTCGCGTAGCCCGAAAGCGCGACCAGATCTCCCCGCGTGACCAGCACGCTCATGACCACAAAAGGACTCAAAGGAACGAGGAGTCTCCAATCAAGTCCAAAGGACAGGCACGCTCACCTTCCCCGCGAAGGAACCGCTCACCTTCTCCACGAAGGAACCGCCGACGCGAGCAATCCGTCCGGTCACCATCATACACCAATTCTAGTGACGACGACGAGCCTCGCGGCCCGTTGTCCCAGGAGATCCTGGCCACCCGTCTCCCAAAAGGCTTGGAGAAACCCCCGTCACTTGGCACATATGACGGGACCACTGACCCAGACGAGCACATCGAGAATATCGATGCACTCTTAGACTACCGCGGCGTACGGGGCACCATCAAATGCAGACTGTTCCCGACCACGCTTCGGAAGGGGGCGATGACATGGTATAAACAACTGCCCGAGGAGTCCATCACCTCGTGGAAACAGCTGTGCAGGATGTTCTCGCGGCACTTCACAGCGTCTCACCGCCACCCCAAAACCGAGGGCTCCCTCGGAGCCATAATCCAGGGGAAAGACGAACCACTCCGCGCATATATCGAGAGGTTCAACAAGGAAGTTGTGCAGGTCCCGACGACAGATAAGATGAAGAAGTTCCTGCTCGAACAAGGGGTCCGCCCGGACTCCGAGTTCGCCAAAGCCATTGGCCTCGCACCGCCGAGGAACTTAGACGCCCTCCTCCTCAAAGCCCAATCTCATATTCAGTACGAGGAGAAGATAGCGGCCAGCAACGTCCGAGCGTCTCGCCGCCAGGAGAATGCCCGGGCCTCTAAAGGAGAAGATGCCTCGACGTCTCGTCGGGGTGAACGAAGGCACGAGGACCGTCCCCGCGACTCCCGTGACAACAAAGGGCCCTCCGGGCGTTTCCATGATTACACTCCCCAGACCGTTTCCAGGGAGAAGATTTTGACCGAATGTGCCAATTCGGAGTTCAAATAAGCCGGGGTCCGCTTCCCCAAGTAGCTGCCGAACAGACCAAATATGGACAAGTCAAAGTACTGCCGCTTCCACAAAAGTCACGGCCATACTACAGAGGACTGCATCCATCTGAAGGATGCCATTGAAATACTGATCAGGGACAGCCACCTGAAGCAGTTCGTGAAGAAGAAAGACACTCCTCGGCAGGACACCCAGGAGTCCAAGAAGGTCGAGGAGGAGGTACCCTCCTCGGAAGACGCCAACATACAGGTCGCTATGTCCATATCGCGACCCGAGGACTTAAATGTCCCTGACGGGCTCAGCGCCCTTGCATATTTTGTGGCCCACAGCCCGTGGGAGACCTTCCCCTCCGCCATGGTCATCTCTGGCGGGGGTTTCAACAAAGTTACCGTGGGATCCGTGAAACGGAAGTTCGAACACCTGATCAACACCAGCTCGAACAAAGTGACCACGCTTGATCAGGCCCCGAAGGGTTCCGTCCCCATCTCCTTCTACGGGGAGGAACTCCTCGGCGGCTCTCCGAACTCAAGCATTCCGTTGCTCGTCAGAGCCCAAATGGCAAACTTCGACGTTCGCCGAATCCTAGTCGACCAGGGCAGCTCGGTCGACATCATGTACTCCCAGTTGTTCTCAACACTGTAGCTGGACGAATCGCACCTTACCCCATACGTAGGGTCCGATTTGCAGGGGTTCAACGGATCTGTGACCAAGTCGTGGGGTTACGTCGAGTTGATCGTGACCTTCGGAGCAGCTGAAACGGCCAGGTCCATCAAGGTGCAATTTATGGTAATTAACTGCCCGTCGCTTTACCAATGCATTTTCGGAAGGCCAACTCTAGCCGAGTTGGTAGCGGTACCATCGACCGTCCACCTGAAGATGAAGTATTACACTTCGAAAGGAATGGTCGCCACCCTCCACGGTGATATAGAAGCTGCCCGGCGATGTTTTGAAGCAGCTACAAAGGGGCTCAACGCCATTGCGCCCAAGCCGAAAGCGTCGAGCAAGCCAACACTCCCAAGAAGCTCTGAGGAGGCCAAGTCTCTGCCCCAGGTCGACTCTATCGACCTCGACAGTCGCCTCCCCGAGGACCAACAGGAAGAACGAGCAGCTTCAGCCGGCCCATCCACGTCATCCAGCAGCAGCTCCCATCCGATGCGCCCAATCCCGGATGGCAACTTCGAGCTTGTCCTATTCGGCGAAGACCCTCAACGGGGAGTAAAGATCGGAGCAGACCTGCCTGACATCGCGAGGAAGCAGCTCAAAGCGTGCCTTCGAGAGAACGCCGACCTCTTCGCGTGGAGCGCCGTGGAAATGCCCGGCTTGGATCCATCTGTCGCATGTCACCAGCTGACCATTGACCCGGCCATCAAGGCCGTAGCACAACGTAGGAGGAAGCAGTCTCCGGAGAAAACGGAGGCTGCTGAAAAAGCTGTAAAGGACCTCCTCGAGGCCAAATTTATTTCGGAGGCCAAGTACACCACTTGGCTGTCCAACGTTGTATTGGTTAAAAAATCTAATGGAAAATGGTGCATGTGCATTGATTATACCGATCTCAATAAGGCATGCCCGAAGGATGCCTACCCCCTCCCTAATATTGATAAACTTGTTGATAATTCTGCTGGTTTTAAACTCCTTCAGCCGGGCCATCAAGGCCGTATTGAGTTAGGGCTGCCCTTGCTCGTCCAACAGCTTGCAAGACTAAAGGAGTTGACTCAGTTCACCAGCCTCTCGTACGCCACGGCGTCCTGCCCGCGCAGATCGCTCGGCTGAAAGACATAATCGTTGGGCTTCTTGGAGAAATGGTCGGGTGCCCAGCGGATGGGGAACCTGTAGAGCCTCTGCCCAATATATTTCCCCTCCTCGTTAAGAAGCTCATTTCCATCCTCATCAACCTCGATTTCCCAGACGTATGTGCTGTCCTGGGCCACCTCAGACACGGGTTCAACGACGAAGTACCGCTCCTTGAAAGTCCGGATTGACTCCGAGAACGGCTTAAATAGCTTTCTGGGCTGCTTCAAAGAAGCTCATCCGTACTTCTTCCCCGTCAGCTACCTTTGAAGATGGAAAACAGCGAAGAACAGAGGGAGAGTAGTCCCCAGAGAGAGATGCTCACACACCAATTCAAAAGCCCGGATGAAGGCCATCGAATTAGGGTGAAGTTGAGAGGGGGCCAGCTTCAGATGCTCGAACACTGACCGCTGGAAATCAGTGAAAGGCAGCCTCAGTCCCAGCTCTTTGAAGGCATACTCGTACATTGTAAAGCGGTCCCCGAAATCCGTGCAGACCCATTCGTTCAAAGTAGGGAAGTGCACCTTCCACTCCCCTTCTGGTCCTACCTCCGTAAAGACGTCTGCCAAAGACTTTGCGAACGTAGAAATATGCTCGGAAGGTTCGGCCACCTCCCACTCCTCCGCGGAGAACCCTTCGATGTCATCCTCCTCCACATCATCCCGAACCTCTTCTTCCTCCCCGGTATTGCTGGACAAACTTGAGGCCGCCGAGCTCGAAGCCGCAGAGCTCGAAGCCGTCGAGCTACTATTTTCCTCGGAGCCAGTTTCCTCCTCGGACGTGTCTAGAATAACTTCTCTGTCTGGCCCCGTCGCCATTACGATCATCTGAAAAGCAGAGAAAGACAGTGAATTCGACAGGAAATCAAATCCACCCTTCCACTGCCAAGTCAAGTGAAAGGGCGCGTAAAAGGCTGAGGACAACGTCCCCGGCCTAAGCCCTAACATCGAAAGAAAAACTAGAAAAACTAAAACCTCCCCGCGAGGAGATGCTCGAAATGTATCATCCTCCTCCGAGGAGCTTCCCCGTACTCATGCCTAGATTCCGTTTGAAGCTCCACCGGAAACCGCAAAGCTTCACCGGAATCTGGAAACGTTCTACCAGAAAATTCATCACTCTATCAGAAGATGAACAGACACGGTGGTCACGAACGCACAACTACCGCAACCACGCCGTGGACCATCCTACTCGCTGAACGCACTATCTACTCCGGCGAAGTGCTGGAGGCAGCAAAATGGCAGAACCACCGTCCACCACCAACACTCGCCAGAAATCCACCTATTTTGTCGTCTAAAGCTAACCCTAACCGCATACAATCTACCACTAACAACAAAAAGGAGTAAAACAAGTTACAGATCAGAAAACTTACTTGATTTTGGAAGAAGGTAGAAGCTGCTCGAAGCTAGTGACGGTGGTCGGAAAGCCTGAAGACGGTGACGGGTAAGAACTGAAAGAGATGGGGAGAAATCAAGAAGGAAAAGTTTCAAATGAAATGGTTTCCCCCCTTTTTATACAAAGGGGCACGTGCAACCACGCGCCCGTAGGCCATTATGACTACCCGCTAGCCATCATTGCCTATTAACTGCTACACGGAGCTCTAGGTACACGTGGCGCCCCAACGCTTCAAATTCTGTCTGACCACTAGTCTCCCCGTACACCGGGCAACAAGGTCACGACCACGAATATCATGAACACCTGGGGCCCCGAGCACTTTGAGACAATCTTCCTCACCTACCAACGACAAATCCGTAGCAACGAGCAGTCCTTAAGTCATCACTCCCATGCTCGGGAGCGACGACTTGGGGGGCTCCTGTTCTGGACTGGACCAATGGCTAGAATTGGCCCAATCCGCCTCTGCTCCAGAGCGGCCCAAATTGCCTAAGTCCAATCCACAGAGGGGCAAAAGTGACCTCTCTGCCCCTCTAACCGGGCAAGAAATGCAACGTTCCTCCCCGGCGTTGATACCCGTTACGCACGGCTTCCTCGCTGCCTGAATAGCAAAGGACAGGTGCCTGGAACTGCGTTTATGCCCGACATAACGGCTAGTTTCGAGCACCCTGCCCGGCCTAACGGCTAGTTTGGGCAGTTACATATTCTTTGGGGAAAACAGTTATTTCGCCCCGAAAATAGGACCGTTGGCCACGCGCTGGGGCTCTATATAAACCCTCTCGCTTGAGAGGGTCAGGTATCAAATATTCACCCTAAGAATCCATACTTTGTACTTGTCCCTTTTCTCTGACCCTTTCTTACTTGAGCGTCGGAGTGCCTTGCAGGTACACCCCCTCCTCCTCTCCATACGACCAGCATCCCTGACGCACTTGACGGCCTGATTCTACAGGATCTGATCCAGCCTTCACGATCAAAAACTATTTTGTACTTGTTGGGTGTAATATTTGATAACTCTGTATGTGTTAGAACACTCACAGTTGCAATATATAGGGTGTGTTTGTTTCAAAGATTAAAATTAAAATCCTGGAAATATTATTCCAAGGAACATTATTACTAGGAACTTTATTCCTACCTTTATGTTTGGTAATTAATATAAGTTCCCAGGAATATTTATAAAAAATATTTTACTTAAAATTTTAAAATAAAAAAATAAAAGACTTAAATAAATAGATGTGGACAGTTATTGGTGGTTACCACTTATTTCTATGGGAATAAAAGATTCCCATCCTATTACATGGGAATGGAAAATGAAAAATCCAAGTGTAAAAAAAACTCCCAGGAATAAAAAGTTCCAAGGAATAATTTATAAATACTTGAAACAAACATGGGAATATAAAAAATTCAAATCATATTCCTGAGAATAAATTTAGAATCCATGAAACAAACACCCCCATAGTATCTTGTATTTGTTGGGTATAAATATAATATTCAATAACTTTAGGTGGGGTGGTTGTCAGCGTTTATTTATCTAAGAGCGGCTATTTATAGTTCGTGTATTTGAAATGTACTGGTTATCAATTGGATGTGCCTACTTTGGTATTTTAAAATTTTTATCAGTTCAGAATTAAAAAAAAAAAAAAAAAACTTAACCTTTTGGTATTTTCTACAAAAATCTGCATAACTGTTTTGATAGAAAATCTATATATTTTCTATAAAATTGTGCAATATTATAAAATAAATTAGAATGCCTTTCTAATTTCACCTTCTTAGTATCTAATCTATCTTACATATACTGATTATCATGTTTTTGTATCTTCAATACAGATATGTCCCAACGGTCATTGACAGGAGGTTTCAACTTTACCTGAACCCAATGTTAGTTGTTGACAAAATCAACAGTTAGAGCTGTTAAAATGGGTTACCCGACCCTGAACGGGTCGGCCCTGGCGGGCCTTGACCTTTTTAGGACTAACAAAAAAAACTCATTTGTAATATGGACTCGAAAATTACTACCCGAGTCCGACCCTAGATGGGCTTCGGACTACCCGACCTTAAACGAGTTTTTTTAATAAAAAAATAAAATTAAAAAAACCTATTATATTTATTATAAATGAAATTAAAAATTATATTATTTTAAACAAAATAGAATTTTTAAGTACTATATTATCTTTTATAAATACTATAATGTGTTTTTAAATACAACACATGTCTAAATTGTATAAAATAATACTTGAATATTTAACATAAGAGAAACTAATAGAATACAAAGAAAAAAATATTGATTATATTAATGTATAAGATTTAAAAGAGAAAGATTGAATAATATAGAGATAAATTTAGTGATGTGAGAAAAATCGATGTGTTATTTTAAAGTAAGACAATACAAGTACTAATATATATATTTTTTAAAATTTATAGTTATGCGGGCTTAATAGGCTACCCATGACCCATATGGGCGAGCCCTAATTGATAGCGGGCTTTTTAGGACTAGACTAAAAAAACCCTGAAAAATATGGACTCTAATTTTAAGACTCAAGCCCTATGAATTTTCGGGTCGGGCGGGCCGACCCATATGGGCTAATCCATTTTGACAGCTCTACCAACAACAATGATTTTATGTCTACTCGTATGCATAGGTGGAGTTAAGGTAAGAGGGGAAAAGGTAATGTTAAATCTCTTTGAAGGGAGACAGATACGACATTGTTCTACAAGAAATAGGGTAACCCATATCAGAAATCATCATCCATTTTTTCCGACCCTGCACACCCAAGTGTTCTACTCGTAAGGCATTCCTAATTTCAGAGACCGTGTCATATAACAAATTGCAAAACAATTTAGAGTGTTAATTGTAACACACATCTAAATCCCACGTATAACTAAGGAATATATTAATTATAATTACACAACACAAGGGTGTCACACTTCATAAAAGCTACATAATTATCCTGCTCCATAAAACAGATTACACAACATTTCAATTAACCAATTTTTATACCCATGATGTTTACACGTCATCAAAACTCATATGAAAACATTTGCAGCGGAATCATCATCAAATAATCATAAAAGGTAGTACAACACTTAATGGTAGGTCTTAAACTCCAACTTTAATAATAATAACGAAAATTTTATCGATGCTCAACTCAAAACATCACATTAACATTTTAACAACATAATTAGATTTTAACTCTAGCATAACAGCATAATAGTTTCGAATATCAAACATTTGCCATAACCCGATGTTACATGATCAGAGCAGAATTCCACTACAAAAGAAAATGATAAACTAAAGGCGAGCTCCAATGGCTAGCTTCCACTTACTTCCACGGTATCTACTCTTGAGTATCTGCGTGTTACCCACGTAGAGGCAACATTCAAATAGAATGGGTGAGTAATCATAATCAATTATAATAGACATAAGAAAGAATATATTGCAACAATTATATGCAACAAGTCAACAACATCAATATATCATAAACTCACACCCAAACATCATAACTAACTCATATAGAACTTGCATCACAAGGCTCACATATAATCACATAATATTCACAAGTATCACCACATCATATAGCACCAACAAAATTATGCAATGCCACATAGAATGTTAATGCAACATCATTGACTCAATGCACGTGGTACCAAACTATGAACACTTAGGTTCATTTCATTTCATGATCCCCACCATAGGATTGATTCCCTCTTGAAACCTGAGCACACCAAAATCGCTACCATCACCATAGGTAACACTTTATTAATTCCACATAATAGGAATTAGCTAATCACACCTGATCCATCAGAATGGGATCGAGGTTCACCAAAACTCGTTACCATCACCATATGTAACACTTCACTAATCCCCCATAATAGGAATTAACTACTCGCACCCGATCCATCATAATGGGATCGAGGCTCACTAAAACTTGTTACCATCGCCATAAGTAACACTTCACTAATCCCCAACAATAGGAATTATCTACTCGCACCCGATCCATCACCATAGGATCGGGCTCATAAAAAAGAACCGAAGTTCCGACAACATGAATGCATTAACTCTCAGCATGCAACAACAACACATACACATTGTCTCGTCTTCTGACCGTGTATGTCACCATCAGCATAATCATTATAAACACATCATGCATATATTCGGACATGCACATCATTAACAACATTATCACAACAACGTCATCAACGTCACATCAAAACAACATCATCAACATCACATCATATCAACATCATCAACATCATATCATATCAACATCATCAACATCACATCATAACAACAACATCAAACTTCATCAACTCAACAACATCATCATAATAGTATCAACATACAACATCATTATCACATAACATTAGCACAACACTACAACGATTCATTATCCAAACATGTAAATTAACACTTCATCAATACAGTAGGCATAGAAATAATATTTAAACATTTCACCTATTACTACAATGTTATAGCTCTGAGCGTTAGCTTTCTAACACTTCAAACGACTCGTCAATTGGATACACGGTTAAAAAATATAACAAAAATCGTCGGAAGATAAACAAGTTTCAAGTTCAACATTTCTTTAAAATACCAAAAGCGTCAACTAATTATCATGACCAGCCTCTAAAAATAATTTCATTTGATAGTCATTCACGTTAACTTCCCAATGCTTCGAACGACACTCGATTTAAACTTACGGTTACAAAGTTATGGCAAAAACGATTTTGCAGTATAAATCCTGAAAGCTGTTACGGCCACCCGTAATGAATGTTATGACCCGTAATGCTCCCAGTCCAGAATTTCATTTTTCGCACGTTTCTGGTACCAGAATCCAGAAGGGCTATTACGACCACCCATAATAGCTATTACAGACCGTAATATAGCCCAAAAAACCACTTTTTCCACGCGATTTTGTGTGACCTCTCTTATTTTTCTGCCTTTCAATAGACCCCAACCCCCAAGTTTTGACCTCCAACAATCCCCAAAATATATCATTTCATATGGCACATGAATCAAGGGAAATAAACACATTACAACATCAATTCATTGTCTCTAAATCACCATTAACACACTTAAGGTCACAACCTTCAAACATCAATCAATGACATAATATCATAAACTACATCAAAACAGAATTTACGCATGCATGAAATGAACACGAATTTCATCACAAAATCATCATCAATTATTTCTCAACATTCATCATCAAATATTTCATAAAATTCATCATCGATCAAAAGAAAACTAAAATCATACTCTACTCTTCTCTCATGCCAATCACAATTGAAATCCATTACCCACCATTACCTTAGATTTTCTCTAGCAAGGATTCTTTCAAGCTCTAACAATGGTGTCCTTCTAAGACTCTCATTCTTTTCCCTAACGTCTTTCTTCTTTTCTCCTAACTTTTCACGTACAATTGAGGACTAATTCTTCTCACTTCTCTCTTTTCCTAATAAACCCCTTTTTACTAGGTTTTTCCACTTCCACCCTCACTTACTCCTCTAACTCTCTACTATGTCCTCATTATTCTCCCAAATGCCAACTTTACCCATTATTTCTCTATTCTCCTATTTTAATTAAATAAGTCACAAAAAAATTATTTTTATTCTAATTATTAAATAATTCTAATAATTTTAAATTACTCCACTCATATCTAATTACTCTCCATAGCCCTCTACCTCTTGGCAATACACCCCAACCATATAAGATAATTTAATTATTAATATTTATCAATCAAATAAATCACACAAAATTCATAAGAATTCTAAATAAATAATATAATCTAAATTGGGGTGTTACATTGATGAACTTGAGTATCTAACTGCGTCCGAACCAACGACCACAACTCTTCGCCCCATCCAAGTAAGTTGCAATAGCTATAAAACCACAATTTCCATCGTCACCACGTCAACAATGTCATCATTGTATGAATGCAAGAAAATAGAAAACTGAGACAAGTAAAGATGCCTCGAAGATGCAGTGGACAATTGACTTTGACCCGACAAACTTGACGGTTGACTTCTTGTTGGTTTCGTGCATGATCTCTTTGTAGTCTGACTCTATTGCAAGTCCTCACCATACTCTCACTATGAAGGATCACAATGCATATTACTCTCTTCACCTTTTATGCTCTTCTTAACTCCTCGTTTTGGCTTGTACTTCACCGGCAGTTGACACATATAAGTTGTGGATGGATGTGTTAATTCCCTAACCTTTTTCTGCAACACCCTGTAGCGTGTGATTTTTGTCGGTGACGCGACCACCTTATCACCATTGTTTTCTCCTCACCGCAATGGTAGGAGTGGGGTGCTACTTTCTGATTTCTTATTTATCCTATGAAGCTGGAAAGGAAATGGAATCTATCTAAAACTAACCTTGCACGCAAATGTTTAACTGAACAAATGCTAAAAGAGATTGGGGAGTTCAAGGTCAGGTTATACAATGGGGAGTTTTCAATTACCCATTCTATATGTGGTTATCCACAGGTTATTAGCAATTATACTGTTTTCTATTTATTTTTCCTACTTACTGGTGTTTGTTTGTTGTGGATTGGGAAAGTTTCTCCTTTGGGAGTGTTTGAGAGAGAGAGAGTTTTTGTTGATTTCGGTTTTTTCCGATGTTTTTGGTGAGGTACTGGACCTAAAGTTTTTTATTGGTGTGAAGGTACTGGACCTAAAGTTTTTTATTGGTGTGCTCGCTAAGATTTCGCAATCTTATGCCTACGTATTCCCGTTAAAGAAAACTGGGAAATCAGAGCAATCATAGTTCCTCCTATTCTATGGGAGGAAAATATGTTGTTTTAGTGTCTTGTTCAAAGCCCAAGATTGAAGCTAAAAGTTATTTGTGTCTTGTTCAAAGCCCAAGATTGAAGCTAAAAGATTTGACAGAGAGAGAATTTGTTATCTCTAAAGGGAGACATCTCGTCTGTTTATCACAACTGTTGGGTGACTGATTATAAAGGAGAATTACTTTAACTGGGATATGTGAATCCAGCAATGCCATAATTTCCTTTATGAGGGATTTGTCCTGAAGGAGAAAACTTTAACTCAGTGTTGAGCAATGCCATTTTTCCTTAGGAATTTTTCATGCTAAAAGAGGGACAATGGCTTGGATGTAAATAATCCATAGGCTTGCCACTTACAGCAATTATATGAAAGATGATTTGCCAGGATAAGAGATGGACTACGACTCGGATATTTGAATCAACAAGTGTGCCACTTACAACAGTTATCTGGGATTAAGGTTTGTTTTGAATGTCTGTTTTGATGTGTGATTGTACAGAGAAATGTCTTCCTACAGAGGGTTTTTTTATTTCCTCTGAGGGGATGTTGGTTTTATTGTGTGCCTTGATCAAAGCCCAAGGTTAAAGCTAAGAGATTTATTGACTCCACTGGAGAGGTCATTATACAAAGCCTAAGAGGAGGCTGGAAAAGACTGACTCAACAAGAGAGTGTTTATCTGTCTTGTACAAAGCCCAAGATTGAGGCTAAAAGAGATTTGACTCTTTTGGGGATATCATTATACAAAGCCTAAGAGGAGGCTGAAAGATACTTTTTCGGGGAAATATTTTGTATGTCTTGTACAAAGCCCAAGATTGAGGCTAAAAGGGATTTTTTATTCTACTGGTGAGAGGTTTTATCTGTCTTGTGCAAAGCCCAAGATTGAGGCTAAAAAAATATTGACTCTGCTAAAGAGTATGATTTGTCTTGTACAAAGCCCAAGATTGAGGCTGAAAAGAGGATTGACTCTGCTTAGGGAAATTTTATATGTTTTGTACAAAGCCCAAGATTGAGGCTAAAAGATATTTGACTGACTAAACTGAAAATATTTATGGGTGTCTTGTATAAAGCCCAAGATTGAGGCTGAAAGAGACTGACTCAACAAGAGAGTGTTTTTATCTGTCTTGTACAAAGCCCAAGATTGGGGCTGAAAGAGATTAACTTAACAAGAGAGTGCTTTTGAGGCTAGCTCTGCTGAGGAAAATCATTATACAAAGCTTAAGAGGAGGCTGTCTTCTGCTGAGGATTATTGAGATCTAGAGGCAAGTCCAAGTCAGGGGATCAACTTTTGCTGAGGGTTTACAGAAGAGTTGAGGTATCAGATGCCTTGAGGTTCTGATTTGGGATAGTGTTATACTGAGGATAAGCTGACCCAAGCTGGGGAAATTTAGGATGAAAGACTGAGTTTTAGATCCTGTGAGGGTTTTAACTCTAGTGGAGATTGATTAAATGACCAGGGTTTCTCCTGTGTTTGTAGGGAACTTGACAATGTCTTTGAGATCCAAGAGGAGATTAGACTGTCCAAGTCTACTGGTATGGAAGAGTTTACATTTGTATGATGCCCAAGAGGAGGCTGGTGCTCTAAGGGATGGGAATCAACCATTAAATTAGTCTGAGGTTTGACTCTTTAGAAAGACTGTTCTAACAAAGGATGACTAAGTTCTGTCCTATACCTTTAAGAGGTCTTCAGGGTCCTTGTATTAAGCCCAAGATAAGACATGAGAACTTCTAAGAAGCCAGAGAGTCCTTGTATAAAGCCCAAGAGGAGGCTGGGATGCTTTTAGGAAGCCTGTGGGTCCAAACTTAAGAAAAGTTCAAGAAAAGTTTCACCGGGAATAATCTTTTCTTTAATGAACAGTTCTAGGGTTTGAAGAGATTCAAGAGAGGTTTCACCGGGAATTAATCCTCTATGGGAAATGAATTTCTTTGACAATTTTCTAATAGTGTCAGTCTTGAAAAAAGTTTCACTGGGAATAATGTCTTTCTCTTTATTCCATATTATATAAGCCCAAGAGGATGCAAAACTGTATCTGGAATTCCTATGGGGAACTAGTTTTGACTGTGTTGAAAGAGTGACCACTGGCTTTATCTAATCTTAGACCTAATTGTCGGGGAAAACTCTAAGCAGATAATATACAGGTATATATATATATATACAGATGAAATATATACTGTATGTAAAAGAGGGTAGAAGGACTTACAGGTGAGCAAGCTTCCTGCATAAACAAATATATATATATATATATATATATATATATATATATATATATGTGTGTGTGTGTGTGTGTGTGTGTGTATGTGTGTGTGTGTGTGTAAATATGTAAAAGAAAACTGATAAAACTTACAGGTGAGCAAGCTTCCATTGTAACAACTGTATGGTTAGTTGTTCAAGAAATTAAAGAAAGTTTTGATAACAACTATGAATTTGAACCTAAATCAAAAGGGAAAGTTATTTTGAAAAGATGATTGGGGCTTATACTCAAGGAGAGCCCCAAGAGTTTATTTTTGTACAAGAGATGGTTGGGTCTTACAAGGAGAGGCCCTAATTTGATTTTAAAATGTATTTTAATTGAATAAAATTCAATTAAAATGATCAAAATTACCAAAAATGTGTGAAAAGACAAGTTGTGATCTTGGATTAATGTTTGAAAAATCATGTTTCATTCATAGAATGATTTGAAAATTATTTGAATTTGCAAAATCAAGAGAAAGAAATATTTTTAAATGTTTAAAAACAAATAAAAACATAATTCTTTACAAAAATACCAAATATATGAAATAAATATTATTTTTGTGAAATTTTTGTAGAATAAAATATTTTAACATTTTTGGGAATTTTCAAAAAAAGAACCAATAAAAAATAATTAAAATTAAAAGAGAAATTAATTTTGGAATTAATTAATAAAAACCATAAAAATGTGAAAAATAGCAAAAAAATATGAGAAATGGCAAAATGGTCTGGGTGGGTGTTGAACCCACGACCTTCCATCCAAACACACATGCGCGCCACCACTAGGGTGGTGATACATCCGTGTATCAAAACCACCCCATGAATATATATGGGATGCCTTGTTTTTAGGCCTGACCAAGGCGCCATGGCCTGGCCCTTGCCCAAGGCAAGGCCTGATTTTAGGCCTCTTGCATGAAGGCTCTAACTTCCTCATTTCTCCATGGATTGGGACAAAATTTAGGTGTATCCTGCCTAGAATTTCATGAGGAATCCAATGGTGCGCTTGGAATTTTCAGAAAATGTCCCTATTTTAAAATCTGATAGTGATTTCAAAATAGGCCTAGATTTGCATGTTCTATGCTATCTCATCATACAGGCAGCAATAGCATGGTAAATTGGTTCAAACACAACATATATGATATGTATGAGATGTCCATGATCAATGGACCTCAAAGCAATGCATGATTTAGAGAGTTCAAGTTGTGATGCACTTACCTCTTGAAGCTTCTTGTGCTATCTGTCAAGTTCCTTGTGCCAGAAGTAATTCAATGCTTTGAACACTCTTGATTGATCCCTTAGAAGCTTTTAGGATGATCAAAACCAGCTGGAATCCTCAGGAACAAGAATTGGCTCTTTCTTGCAAAAGGGGCAAAAGTGACCAAGATAGTAACTCTCTCAAATGGTGTTCCAGATGAGGGAAACCAATTGGGACAGTTTGAGGATGATATTTGGAGTGTGTTTGAGGCTTGGTTTGGTTTTGAAAGTAACTGGATCAAGACATGGCTCCTTTCTGCAATTAAGTTCTTGACCTAATTCAAACCCAATGGATGGATTCCCTAGGTGTTATAGGGTGTATTGAATAATGTCCCAAGGTTTGGGAGCATGTCTTGGTCAAAAGTCAAAGGTACAGTTGACTTTTCCTTCAAAACCCTAATTGTGGTCCAGATGAAATTGAAACTTGTGAACCAAGCTTCTTAGGTCAATCCATTATTGCAAATGGATCAATGTAGTGTATTTGAGGCCCTCAAATCATGTCTTAAGGTCTTGGCTCATGTATTGCATCAAAAGTTAACTTAGGGGTGAATTAGGTCAAGAAACCCTAATTCCTGATTTTTTTTGTGAATGCATCCCCAGAGGCTAAATTGACTTGATGATTGGGTTCATGAGATCCCTTGGAGCATTTTGGATCATGTTTTGAAGTATTGGCTCATGCCCAGAAGAAATTTTTCATCTGGAGGCCATGGTCGACCAAAACCCTAATTTGGTGACACTGGCGATCTTGAGGCTTGATCCACTTGGAATGTTGCAACTTTGTGCTTGATTCTTGAGTGAGAGTCCTCTTGATCTCTTATGGGTGTTTTAGAAGTTAGACAAGTTGAAGATCATGTCATTTCTTGGTTGATCCTTTGTCTAAGTGCTCTGAGAGGGCTCAAAACCCTAATTCTTGATTATGGTGAATGCTCACCCATCTTTGAGGAGATTGGTGAAGCATGATGGTACATCCATATTGTGGTAATGATCTTCATAATGATAGGAAATCTTGGTGGTCAAAATTTGGGGTATGACACACCCTCTGGTCTACAATATCTAAAGTATTGAAATATGTCTTCAAGTCTTCATACTCTTCTTCTAAATCAAATTGCATACCACTTGCTTCATGACTAACATCATACTCTTCAATGTGTAATTTCTTCCAAAAAACATGAATTGGATCTAAAGGAACATGATTGCCTTGTATTTGGAAACCGACAAGTTGACACGCACAGGGTAACCCATGTGTTGTTCTAATGAAGCAACCATAAGCATATTTGCTTGCACCAATAAATTTTACCCTTTCTAGTTCCTTTCTAATGCGTTGTATATACTTCCTTGAAACAAAACTGTGCAAGTTGGTATAGAATGGAGTGTTATATCAATGCTCAATATTGACAATACTTTTTTTGAAACGAGACCCTTGAACACAACTGCAACTTCGACATAAATCTCCCCGACTTGTAGTCAACATATTTTTTAGTCTCCAATAAGCAGACTCGACCCTAAAAACCATAATTAGAAATATCTATTAAATTATGTTTAGTAATTACGTCTGTGTACCTATTCGTTGTTGTGTTTACTAAATGAGTGACTTTGTTGATCCAAGCAGCAACAAACCTTTTTTTATAAGGTGTCAAGCATGTTTCACTCACATACTTAACAAACAAAAGAACATCAGCACAAACAGACTCAAAGTGCTTCAAGTGTGCGTCAAACTGAGTTTCTCTATTAGTATACATGATGTTGTTACATAGATCCATGACATGTTCATGTCTTTCTGATTTAACATACTCTTTACATTTCATGCTAACGTTTTTTTTGAAATATGGAACAAACACAACAAATGAGTTGAATTTGGAAACACAACTTCCACGTCATTCATCAACGCAAGCTCTCGGCCCGTCACCACAATCTTCGGTAGAAAATTCTCGGAAGAGAATAACTCTTTGAGCTTCTCCAGTGTCCATTTGAAGTTCTCATCCCTTTCATGTTCCAAATAGGCAAAGCCTACCGAAAACGTCAATTATGTTGACGTAACACCAACAATCTCAAGTATGTCGAATATTTGATAAATTGAAGTATGTCGAAAAGATATCAAATTATGATCACGATGCACATTATCTATTTGTCTTGTATGTACAATAAAAAATCAACACCAAATTAAATATATTCAACAACTTCACTGAATTAGGATGTGTCTAGAAGATATCAACAACAACATTGGAATCTTCCCCATTTCTAGTCCAACACATGTATTTTTCACTATGAATAAGAGTCAACAGCATTTGCATTTCCATTAATAGACCTCTCTTGCTCGCGTTATACGTAGCTCTTGCTTTATACATTTGGGTAACACTGCTGAGGTTTTCTGGATCTTTGTCTTTCAAAGCAGCAACTATGTATCATGGAGCCATGTTGTACTTCGTCATGTCATTCAAAAAATGTATATCATGAACTTTTAGACGACCCAATATGTCACGACCTTCTAAATCCTTAGATAGTTTATGATTGTGCAACTCACACCTAACTATCACCTTCCAACCGCTACCAATCGGGGCAGATTTCAGCCTAAAAGGATATTTCACTTTCATACTATAAGTGCCCACTGAAGATTTACTGCTTTCACCAACATTTTTTCTTTTATAATCTCCTCTCTCACACCCCATAATCAATTTATCTTTCCTACCTCGTTTGTCATTTGCAGTATCAGAACGAACAGTTACAACAATAATACCATGTTGTTTGTTAATATTATGTGGCAATGTTAATAACTTAGACCGAAACTCAAATATCTGTCATTTACATTGCATAAAAAGTATACTATCAATATCATATAGAGACGGAAAAAATATTTAAATTAAACTTATTACATACAAAACATACTGCGTCAGTGGTGAAAAATTGTGTAAAATCTGTAGATGACCCTGCCGGCTCCGGACCACACAAATAAAGGATTTTTCTTGTTTTTCGAAAATTTGATTTATATGCAAAATTTCCGGTATATCGAAAAATTGAAAATTTCCGGTATTCGGAAAATATTAAATTTGCGGAAGTTTTTGTTTCTCTCTGAAGATTTTGACAATTTTGGTATGGGTTTAAGATTTCCAGGGAAATATCTGATTTTTTGAAATTTTCGATATTTTTCGCCGGAAATTTTCAAATATTCAGTATAAATGCGAGAATTTTTAGAAATGCAAAAAAATACGTATTAAAACTTTGATTGTACTATCGAAAATTTCGTTTTTGATATATTAGTAACAGTGAAAATTTTGAAAGAAAAATAAATTTGGTTGGTAAAAATAACAAGGACATTTTTAAAATTTTAAAATTATGGGAGATATCAGGTATAAGTGGGTGATAAGTTAAATTCTCGTTAATTGGTTATGTTTATTGAATAACATAGACTATAGGACTCAAAATAAATAGCAGCATGCTTAGAAATATAATTCATTACAAAATATACAAATACAATATTGTAAATCTCTGTTTTTGTTGAAAGCTACTTACAAAACCAATAAAATAAATAAGGGTTAAATAAGTATTAGGTCCCTGAAAATAACCCAACATTTAAGTTTAGTCCCTATAAATATTTTCTTCAAGGTTTAGTCCTCCTAAAATTTTCCGTTTGTAACTCTAGTCTCTCCCGTTAGTTTTCACTAACAGAGGATGATGTGTCATGCCAAATATATATATTTTTTTCATACGTGTAAATTTTAACTAATATATTTTGCCACGTCCCTAAAAATAGCATCTATCCTCTCACTCACTAATATCATCATCAACAACAACTAATAACTTCATTCCTCTTTGTCTTCTACAAAACTTAACACTGTGAATTCTTCCTTTTGCCACCTCAATCATAGCTAGGGTTTCAATTTCGTGAAGGTAAAATCAAGAAGCAGTGAACTTCAATTACCCCTTTTTTTTGCTAATGTCTGTTCTTTATGGATGAACTTCAATTGATTCAGCTTCTATCTCCGAAAATCGTTTTGCCGAAATACCGATCGAAAATCCGTTTCCTTCGTCACCGAATGAAAACGCTTTTCCTCTCTTCTTCGTAAACCCCCAATCTCTCTTCGTTCCATCATCTCAAAATTGCTTGCAGCTACCTCACACCTCTTTCCAAAAAATGGGAGTTAGGGTTCCACCATTGAAGATGAAAGCAAGGTCAAATTTCAGATTCTCTTTTCAAATCGTTCTAGGTAACACAGTCTTGATCCTAAACTTTAGAAGCTCTTTAGGGTGTACGTAGAAGAAAATGTATTGTAATTGTTGTTGCATGTTAAGTGTTTGTGTTAATGTCTATGACTAGTTGCTCTTTTAATATGAATGTTGAGAAATTTATACAGTTCCAGCTCACTGTAAACGTTGCTGCGCTTTTTATAAATGTGGTGGCAGCAGTATCTTCTGGTGAAGTTCCTTTAAACGCAGTACAAGTACCTCAGCCTCTTTGATTTCTGATGTAAATGCTCTTGGTACAACTTTTGTGGGTCAACCTTATTATGGACACACTTGGTGCTCTTGCTCTGGCTACTGAACCACCGATTGACAGTCTTATGAACAGATCACCAGTAGGCCGAAGGTTTGGATTGATTGGCTTCCTCACTATATTTGCAACTTAAGCTCAATAGTTAGTACTCTTGAACCTATCATTTGCTGCTTGTTCTGTTAAACATTGAGTTTTTCACTGAGAAGGCAATGAAGCAATCTCTTTCCCATAAAATAGTATTGATAGTGACAAAGTATGTTCAGAGAAAAATCTGGCCATTCTCCAGGAATGCTTGCACTCTTTCTTTCCGAAAAGCATGAAAATGAGTGAGAAGAAATCAACTCACTGTTTCATCATACCAACAAAGCATGTGAAAATCTGAGTTTGCACTGTGCACCCTTGTGTCTTCATCCTAATTTTTGTTTAAATTGCATTGTGTTTCCTCACATTTTTTATGAAGTTTAAATTGCATTGTGTCTTCATCCTAATTTTCAACACATTCGTCATGTGCCAAGTTAGTACACATGTGAATGAAAATATAAGTTATTTGTTCATACCCTTGCTTATTATGTGTCAATTATATTAATTTGTTTCCTTCGTGAATGACGATCAGGTGCTATGGTCTGAATGTGGTTGGCAGCCGGTTGGTTTAACTGATTTGATTACAGCCGCTGCTGTCAAATTCTCTACATGTCAAGGCAGGATTTTCATTAACAATTTTGTATTTTGCTACTCATTAACTATTTTGTTATGGATATGGTTATGGTGATGATGATAATCATTTGATATGGATATGGTTTGATGATAATCATTTGATATGGTTTTGTGTAAGTGCAGAAATTTCAGAAGCACTTGTGTTCTTTAACTTTGCAACATTTGGGAACACTTGATAATTTTCTCTCTTATGAGATGATATCTGGTTATAGGT
This sequence comes from Lathyrus tuberosus, assembly GCA_022829125.1. Taxonomy (NCBI): domain Eukaryota; kingdom Viridiplantae; phylum Streptophyta; class Magnoliopsida; order Fabales; family Fabaceae; genus Lathyrus; species Lathyrus tuberosus. The sequence goes on from JALAZF010000632.1 coordinate 471,117, forward strand.
TCTGAATACGAACTCTTGAAAAAGAAGTATCTGGAACAGGTATACATCTGTTGTCAATTTTGAATCGACTCTGGACAATGAGCTTCAAGTCATTAACTCAGATTCTTCCAAGAAGTCATTTAAATTTGATCATGTCTTTAAGCCTGAAGATAACCAAGGTATATTAGGAGTTACAACTTTTGATATTGTTGCATTAATGCTATTTTGTTTTCATTCTCAAAGCTGATCAAATGTGTGTAATGTTATTTTGTTTACACGCAGAGGCTGTTTTTTCGCAAACTAAACCTATTGCTACATCAGTATTGGATGGTTTTAATGTCTGTATATTTGCTTACGGACAAACCGGAACTGGTAAAACATATACAATGGAGGGAACACCTGAAGAGAGGGGAGTTAACTACCGAACACTTGAAGAATTATTTAAGATATCTGAAGAGAGAAAGGGTGTAATGAAGTATCAGTTGGATGTTAGTATGCTGGAGGTCTATAATGAGAAGTTAAAAGATCTTTTGGTGGAAAATTCTGCCCAGCCGAAGAAGTGAGCTTTAATTCTTCTTAGTACTCTAATTATTTTAGCATTGTATTTTTTTAGTTCATTAATGCTTTGCTGGATAATGAGTCAAAGAGAAAAAACAAAACTATAATGCTTTGCTGGTTAATTTTCCTCTAATTGTCATACTAATAAATGTCCAACATGCATAAAATTTTGTTGTATTGTTTTTGGAGAGATATCACTGACGAGGAAAACAATTTTTTAACTTAAGATTGGAGATAAAGCAATCTGCAGAAGGAACACAAGAAGTTCCAGGACTTGTTGAAACTCAGGTGGAGTCCACCCAGCTCATAAGCTCATCACCATAGGCTCATAAGAAGGCAGGTGAAGTCCTTTCTGTACAAAGTGATTCATGTTGACACCATTAATTAACTGAAATGAGGCTTATATTACAGGATCTGTCTGATGTCAAGTTTTCACCCAATTCAAAGATGGCTGATATGATTCCATTTGAATAGAAGTTACAGCCAAATATAGTATAGTTGATATGGCTGATATAATTCCAGTTTGGTTTGATTTTGTGATTTTCAACAAGGGAATTGGATGAGAAGTCCTTATGTACTGGAGTAATTACTGCTACTCGTTTAACATTAGTTATATGCCATGTTTTGAATGTAATTTGTAGTTGTAGAGTAGGTGTTACTTCATAACATGGGATATCTATGGACTGAAATTGTAATTGTGCTTATTTTACAATTGTGCTTATTTCTCTAGCTTATGCTGACATGCTAAGTGGCTTCTCATTTATCCAGGAGCTATTTCCTTATAAAGAATGGTGGGTAGTACTTGTCAAAGTTGCCTTCGATCAAACTGCATGGTCTGCCGTTTGGAATAGCATTTACTGCATGGTTTGCCGTTTGGAATAGCATATTCTGCTGCTGCTAATCTATGAGAAGCTTTGGTTTTGTGACTGTTTCTTCATGTTTACTTCTCAAGAAGCAAGATAGTTGTTTTTGTTATAACTTGTAACGGTCGATCTTCCTTTTATGCTATCACTTTACGATTAATTATTATTGATCAATGTTGTAAGATGACAGTAAAATTATGTTAGATAATTATAAGTGGTATTATGTTTTTGCAACACTGGGGTTATAATGAGAATCAATGAGTTGTGTATTACTAACATAATTGTGAGTTTAAATTAGCTAGAGATTAGCTACAAAAATGGTGTGTTTAAATTAGCTAGAGATTAGCTAGGAATTAGCTAGGAAGTAGCTGCAAATTAGCTACCATTTCTGGGTTTAAATATGATATTAATATAAAAAAATTAAAATTGAAACAATTGCCACGTGGCATACATGTCAGCAATTTTTGCCACGTTGGCATTGCCACATGTAAGCCACATCATCAAAAAAATTTCACATGGCATGCCACATAAGCCACCGTTAGTGGAAACTAACGGGAGGGACTAAAGTTAGGGACGAAAAACTTTCATAGGACCATTGTTTGAAGGAAAATTTTAGAGAGACCAAACCAGAAAGTTAGGATATTTGTAGGGACCTTATACATATTTAACCCAATAAATAATGATCCTATAACTACCTCTTTTATACAGCTAGATATATTAATTATGCAAAGGGATATCCAATTTGTTGGTATATACTATATGTGAAAATTTACATATTTGAAATACTTGTTTTACCACAAAAAAAAAGGGAAATATTTAACTTCAAAAAATTCCCTTTTTTTTTTTTAATTTATTTGGATTTTTTTTTTCATAGGCCAGTATTTAACAAAGAGAACTTAGCCCACAAACATATCTTACCTTTGTCCATGACCAATCTTGCCCCTGTAACCAACCAATGACCAGGAGTGTCTTGTGGCCCTTTACATAACTGTGATGTGTCCACAAATTTCAACATTTTTTGTGTCTGTACAGGTACTGGAGGTCCTGTTGGAAACACACTTGAATCCATAACCACTGTTGGTTTCTTTTGGTCTTTATTAGAAATTGATGTACTTATTAATGCTGAGAAAATTCCAGATTTCTGAGACAATCTAGAAGAGCCTTGTGTCCAATTTGATTTCACAACAAAACAATTTGATACCTTGGAGAACATTAACCTCAGATGAAGGACACTCTTTGTGTCATGTTTCTTCACATGAAGTTGTGCTCCTGTGACAATGAATGTAACATTTTTTTCAGTGCTCCAGTCAGGATTGTATTTCACCGGCGCTGTACATACATGAGAAAATTTCTTCCCGGTTATTGATTCAAAGAAACGGTTATCGCTTATTTCTTCCGACCATATTGTCGTGTCCTCGATTTTATTGATAAGCATTGTCGGAGTGTTTAATAGATGTTCTAAATGTATGGCTAATCTGTTGCATTTCATGCCTTCGAGAAACAAACGCATTCCTGTGATTGGTCTTTTGCCAACTGTAACCTATAATGATTGAGTAAGAAAGAAACTTTGGCATATAAGAATTAAGAACATGAAATCAAAGTCTAGTTACTGATGTGAAAAGGTTTGAAAAGAAAGTACCTCATCAGTGTTTACATAAAGTTTGGGACCCATCATGCTGAGTGTGAGAAAAGGTGAAACTGTGGTTATGTTTGTACTTGGACCAAGAGGAAGATCATTGTGAACAGGAGCCCAAAGCTTGTGTGATTGATAGTCAAGAAAGTATGCCAAATCTGACACTGGAGGCTTATCTGTATTACATATCAATTTAATTTCTTTTCATTAGTTCACCAACCATGAATTGAGAACATGCTCATGAATAACTATAAACATTATGAATGGGACCCGAAAGGCTTGTGTGCTTGGAAGTCAATAAAGTATGGAAAATTTGACATCATTAGCTTATATAGATTTTTAAGAACTTGTCTTGATTGCCCATTCTCTTTCACCCAAAATTGGCTAAATCAAAACTTTTGTCAAAGTTTTGAATTGGTTGAGTATGGTTCATAGCCGCAGTATTATATATATGGCTTGTAACACTCAAATCTTACTACATTCTGTTTCGGACAGGCCAAAATAGTTCCACATTGTTTGAGAATCAAGGCTAAGGATAGTATATATATATACAATACTAATATACTTAAACCCAACGAGGCGCTTTTTCTAAAGGACAAAGTTGTTTTGGCGCCGTCTGTGGGAACTCGAAGTTCTTACCATGCCCTTTGTTGGCGGAACAATCGAGGGGGTCAACGAGGGAGCATTTCTATTTGGGACACACCTTTGTGAGAGACACACCACATACTCACCTAAAACCTTAAGGTGATAGGTGTGTGGGTTCTCCCACTTATAAAGTGTTTAATCTTCCCTTTTCTAATCAATGTGGGACTTCTTCCTCACACTTGATTCTCAACACCCTTTAGCCTAAGCGGACAATACCTCGAAGCCGCACTGGTCGAATTGTGTAAGCAAATATTGTTTCTTTGTTTTTTATTTTCTCTTTTGTTACTAGTGGTTGTTCTAATATAATCACATTTTTAACCATTTTCTAAAATTTATGCATGAACTTATTTAGGATAGAGTAAAATAAATTACTTACATCTAAGATAGAGGTTGATGGCATGGGATAGGAAGCCCCTACCAGGAGCACCTTTAAGAAGAGAAGTGATTGGAATGAAGCTAAAATCAATTGCATCTGGTTTGTTAGGAACTGTGAGAAGCCATTCACTATGGCTGCTTACTTGTGTATCCCCTCCCCTCTTTGCACATATAACTGTTATTCCCTGAAATATTAATTCAGTGTTCAAATACTCATAAAGATAGCAAAATCGCGTGCTGTTCCAAGAACACAAAAACAGGCTTGAAATTCTGTCATGTGTCGTTAGGAAATTAACATACATCTTTTGCGCACACGGATGTAGAGCCGCTGAAGGCAGCGATTTGTGGGCCAAAGACATCAAACGCGGGCGGAATCTGTGTTTTAAGATAAACCGCATTGTGATTATTCAAAACAAGTCAAGTTATGGAAAACTATAATGGCTTATTAGTTGTTGTTCTTATTTGCATAACTTTAGCTTAATTAATAATCATGTAAAGATAATGAATTAACCTTGTGTTTGTGATCTTTCTTTTTGGGAAGGAAATTGCATGTGCCACTAAATAACTGATCTCCAAGCTCATCCAAGTGATTTTTGAGGTCTGATGGTTCCAAGTTGGAAGACACGTCTTGCTTGACAAGCAATAAATCTTTGCCTCCAATGCTAAGCCCCACAAGGACGTGAGTACCAAAGTTCTCTATGAATCTACAAAAAAAAAGTTAATATTTCAAGAACATCAATTAAGGAGCTTCAAAGAAAGTGTGGTTTCTATATTGTGAAAAGCAATTATTACTACTACTTACTACATTCATCAAGTTTCATCATGTTTGAATTTAATATTCAAATGTGTTAACTTTATATTACCGTAAATATAAAAAAAAAGATTTTAAAATTAGAATATAGAATTAAATAAATATAACCAATATGCCCATAAAAATTTAAATTATAATTGTTACTTCCAAATGATTATAAAATTTGTTTATGTATTCTGAAATATGGTTGGATACCAATATAGGGTAGTCAAATAATAGATAGGTATATTCAATTCAACTTCAAGATATCGGAATATTCAATATTTTTAGATATAAAACAATTTTTTTTCCTTATTTCTCCTTATAAATATAATTTAAAATATAAAAAAATAAAATTTAATAAAATAAAAAATGATTTGATATTAAATTAAAAAAATTTAATATTAATATTAATATTTGATTTTTTTAAAATATGTATGATTATGTCACAAGTGTAATTTTGTAATTTATAGAATCTAAAAAAACCAAAATCTAGTAAAATTAGAGTATTTAAAATTAAATTATTACTAAAATTATAAAAACTATGAATATTAATTTAAATTTTTAACAATTTAAATATAATTATATGTTCTGGATAGTTTATTTATTTATTTACATGTAATATACAATATACCTATATTTAATTAATAAATATATATAATATAATTATTAGTTACTCATTATTGTTTTAAATGTTGAATTTTTTTATTTTCAACCATTTTTTTTAAAAAATGTTCAATTATTTGTTTTAATTTTTAGTAATTTTAAAATTTTATAATATTACAAAATAATTTAGAAGAAAGGATCAAAATATATCACAAAAGTAATCTTGTCATTTAAATGTTATATCATGTCATTATGACGTGTGTCAAAAACATGCAAGAACAACTAATTTTTATTTTATTAGTTTGAACGAGTTAATTGAAAATTTTGAATAAATTTAGAATTCTAAGTAATTTTAATAATCAAAATTGTAATTTATTTATTTTTTAATTTTTTTATAAAATATTAAAATTATTCATTATTGAAATTTTGAGGTTACTTTTATAAATTTTAAATTCTTTTGGGATAAATTAAAAAATAGGAATTAATTGCAATTTTTATAATTTTAAAAGGATTAATTTGAAAATTATTAAAGATCAATTTGCAAATTTTTAAAATATTTTAGGGATTAATTTTAAAATTTTAGAAAATATAAGGGTCAACTTGTAAAATTTAAAATAATAATATAACCAATTTGAAATTCAAATTCTTTAATTTTAGATGTTTTGTTATATTTTTTATACAAACAAATTTTTTTGTACAAATTATTTTAAATTTTCAATCAAACTTAATCTAAAAGTGTGTTTGAATGAAACATTTTAATGAAAAAAATAAATAATATTTTGACGAAATTTAAAATGACTTTTAAAATCAATTGTTTGAATAAAAAATATGAAAAATTGTTAAAAATAATGTAAATTTATGAAATATTTTATTCAAATTAAATTTAAAGAATTTCAATTGACACCATGAAATAAAGACTTTGAAATTGTTCTCTATTATATTATGTAAATTATGTAAATGTTAAATTGTTTATTATTAATTTTTAATTTTTGTAAGATCGTACTCATATTTTATTAAAATTTCAAATTCACCTCTAAAATTTTCAAAAAATTGCAAATAAATCTCTAAAATTTTTAGAATTTTACAAATTAATCCCTTCAAATTTTTAAAAATTACAAATTGGTCCTTATTTATCATACATTAAATTTGGCCCAAATATTTTAAAATTTATAAAAATGACTCCAAAAATATATTAATTAATTATTTTAATATTACATCCAAACAAAAAGAATTTAAAAATAAATAAATTTCAATTAAATCATTTAAATTAATTAAAATTTTAAATTCTCTAAAATAATTTAATTACCTCACACAAACACTCAAAAAAATTTCAAACAGAAATGTTTTGAAAAGCTTATGCTTATGTATCTTCATTCTAGAGCCCTTAGAGCACCCACATCCATCATCCTCATTTGAGTTCTTTAAATGGACCCTACTCAATTTTTTATATTATATTACACTTTTAAATTATTTAAACAACTCAACTATAATTTTTAAATATCTATCTAACTTATCAAATATTTTAAAACAGGTCCCACCAAACTCCAAAATACACACTCATATAACTATTGACCCTTGAAATATAATATTTTAACATTAATTAAATAGGAAAGTACAGGAAAGAAACGTTCTCAAATGAATGAACGTATGCAAATGTAGGAGTGTTTTTTTCTCTCAAATATCCATTTGTCTCTGACATGATAACTTTAAAATATGTGTAGAAACGGTGTACAACCAGCGATAATTATGCTCTTAGAGCATCCACATCCATTATACCCACTTAGGTTCTTTAAATGGAACCCAATCAATTTTTTATATTATATCACACTTTAATATTTTATAAACAACTTAACTACATTTTTCAAATATCCATCCAACTCAATCAAAATTCTAAAATGGGTCTCATTAAACACAACAATATACCCTAAATTAATTTTATATTTATATTTTACTATAGCTGGCCCACTTAAATAGTGTATAGAAACGTTTTCTGATTCACGAACGTTTGAAAATGTAGGAACGAAATATTTTATCAATTATCCATTGAATCTGACACAGTGGCATTAAATATAGTGTAGACACGAGAGAAGAGCCGGCTATATTCATGCTCTTATGCATTTTAAATGTAAAAATTGTCAAGCTCCAATCTATATTCTATAGCATTAGCCTAAAGGCACGATTGGAACTTGGAACCATTCCAACGCAATAACAACACATTTTATCAAGTTTGGCAGACTTGTTCACATCAACTAGTAACGTATTTAAGAACTCCACTTGAAAGCAATGATGTAATGAAGTTGACTAGCACTCAATAATAAAATCAATCTACTAGAATGAATTTAAAATCAAATACTATAGGCACCATTTTGATGTAACGCTAACATATTTTCCTATCAAGATAATCTTTTATATTGAGACGTCTTTTGTGCGTTAATTTCAAAATTAAGAAAGCCATCAACGTGGTTTCACCTACAAATATAGATGGCTAAGCATGTTAGTTGATTTCATCACATATCTAACTTTTATAAAATATTCTTTCTGATTTCTATTATTAAAAAAACTAATATTATATATTTATTATTTAATAAATTAGTTGTATTATTTTAATATTCAGCATGTGCACCACTATTATTTTTCAAACAAAATAGTTATATTATTTTCACAAACAAATTTTTCAAGCAACTTAAAAAAAATTAAGCGTGTGACACTTTTCCTTTATTGTTTGGCTCGACCTACATAAATCTTGTTTAATGACTTGCATTCACATTACTTGCATATGTTTCTTTCAATTAGGTGTGAGCTTTTTTTAGCTGAAGGACTAGAAACTCACGTATGCAATAGTGAATATCAGAATTGGAAGTTTGGAACTCTAATAATAATATCGAGATAGAATCAAAATTTGCGGACGATTTAAGTAAATAACTTGTATCTAAATCAATTGCAAAAACCCTTTTGTTTCATTGGAGGTTTTTCTCCATTCTGCCTCGGGCCACCGCACAAATTTAAGGTGGTTCTCCGCCAGACAGTTGTTTGTTGTTTTCATATGGGTGGTTCTAGTTGGTTTTGTCCTTGTCCTCATGCGCATGTTTGTTGCTTTTCTTTCTTTTAGACCACTACTATTATAGTCTTATTAAAATGATTATTACTATTTTATAATCTCTTTTATTTTAATTAATCTAAAAAAATGGGGAAAACTCAAACTAATGTTTTGATTTATCATTTATTTACATATTTTAAGTTAATAGTTTTTTAACTTTTAACTTTGAAGTTGATAATATTTATTTAGTAACTTAATTTTTCATAAGCTTATAGTTTATTTTTAAATCTATAACTTTTTATATGAATTAATGATTAAATTATAGTTTTTGTCCCCAAATTTTATCCGATTCATGAAATTAATTTTTTTTAAACTTTAAATTCAAAGTGTTTTGGTTT